>JAXMNL010000018.1:419371-437755 GCA_035128595.1 Eptatretus atami | reverse complement strand
GGTTCAGCCGCACTCTCCTCCTCAACACTCACCTCCAAAATCATCTACAGACCACCAATCGATGCTGTTACGCGCTATCACTCTTCCCCGACCACTCACCTTACAGTACTCTAATCTCTTCGGTTTCATCTCTGCTTAGATTGTAATCACCTGTGTGCACTTTCCTCCACTCTGCTACGCTCACCCTGTGTTCTTCCTTCTTTTTGGAAATACGTCAAAAACATAAAAAAAAAATAAAAAAAAAAAAAAAAAATTTACCAAAAAACACAAGATAGCCAAATTATCCAGTCTTATTATGCAAATCAAAAAAAAAAATCATAAAACACACAAAAATAAATCACAACATATAACACAGCATTCAATCTCACAAAAAAATAACCAAAGTGAGACCTAAACACTACCCTCACCTCCTCAATCCCATCTATAATAAATAACCTTCAAACCAACAATTCACATTTGTGTTGAAATAACTGCATCCAAAATATACTTTCTCTTTACACCGTCTCACCACTTCAATTTTAAACTCACTCCAGAAATCTACTTTTATTCCTCTTCACACCCCCAAGAATAAAAAAAAAACAAATAAAATAAAAAAATAAAATACTTAAAACAGGAGAACAGAATAAGAATTACATCGAAATAAATACAAACTAAATTTAAATATAAAAAAAATACAGATAAAAAATAAATCAATACCAAAAAAAAAAAAAAAAAAATACACACACCCATTGCGGGCATATTGCACTGAATGAACTTCATCTCAAACCCTTCAATTTTCCAACTTACCCAACTACATCACTTCGGATTCCGAACCTGCTCCATTCACCTCCAATACCCCTCTTGACATAAATCCTCCTTCAGGGAAATATACCCGACCCATTTTTCTCCCAATCCACAACCATGGTAGGGAGAAACAGTATCTTTGAAACCACTTCCATGTCCGATAAGCTTACTCACATCACTTGGCTCTTTGACACACAGTACTGTCCACCTTCTATTCTCAATCATATCAAGCACACTCTCGCCCTTTGCATCATAGCCCAACATTCCAGGTTTACCAACTCTCACCTCAACACTTGCTACCTTCCCCCTTCCCACTGCCTCCCGGACTCGCCTCTTCACCGTCTCCCTTCCCGTTCCCACCCTTATTCATCCTCCTCCTTCAGCCCAGCAGTTTAGCACATATTTCACCGCGTACCCTGCTGAACCAATGTACGGTGAGCGGTCGTTCCTGGGTTAACCCCGAGCCCGGACCAGATCCCAGTATCGAAATTTCGTTATGATCGCAACTGAATTTGGCATAGCAGGTTTTTTCGCCGGGTATTGCCGCTTCAGACCTGACGCAACCTACCTGGCTCGCCATCACGACACACACGGATATGCTACACACCTATTTCTAACCGAGGGCAATCCGGGAACCCAGTACACGTGTACTCATATTCACCGACCTCGGAGGAAGAATGACTGAGTCAACCCCGGCTTGTATATACGACTGAGATAAAATATTAAATTCAGTTGCCACGAGGGCTTTGGAAACTCAGGCACCTTTTGAGGTCCCACCACTCCCTGAACCACTGCGACCAACACCAGATAATACTATATTATTATATATATATATATAATATATATATATATATATATATTATATATTAAATATTTTTTGCGTGGCCAACGGGGCTTGACTACAGAACTTTTGAGTCCCAAGCGCTGCCCTAACCACTGCGCAAACACCAGGTTTATATATGTTACGCGTGGAAATTTCGCAATCACCATTCAGCCTGTCCCCGTAGGTGAGAATTTTTCAGTACAGTTATAGTTAGGCCAACCCATGTTTTAGAGGGACATTATCATGTGATTCTTACGGGCTCGCGATCTTTAGAGATAGCCGTTTCTTCTTTTCTATTGTTATTTTATAAACGACAACTCCCCCAACAACAACCGCCCCAAAACTACGCCACAACGCAACCGCGCTCCAAATTACCCTCACAACAACCACCACCATCTCGCCCTACCCCCGCTGGAACGAACGCCATCTCCACGGTCAACACTTACGACGGTTTCCAAATATGGGAACGTCGAACGCAATAAGAGCGAAGGAAGGAAAACAGCAGAGAAAACCACAGCAGCAGAACCATCGTTTGTCTATTATATCACAATAAAAATACAAATAGATTCCCGGAAAGCCACAGGAACGGACATTCTTCCTCGCCCCAACCGACATAGCAGCGGGAGAGGAAAAAAAGGAAAACAGACAAGGGAACGCCCTATTTCATACGAGACCGCCTCGAAGGGGGTGGAAGACAAAGGGCCGAGAAAACAGAAGAACTAGAATGACGCCGGATTATAGAGCATGGTGGCCTGAAAGAGACTCACTCCCAAGTGAAATCATTCTATAGTCTCAAGTTCCTCAAGATGACTGGTGACTATACTCTACGTCATGTTTCGTCTCGTCAATATAGTTCACATATTATTCTGGTCACTGATTCGAGTAGTGCTCTCTGGAATCGGACATTTACATCAGTCAGGATGCTCGTCCGTGGAGCATCGGAAGGGACACCAACACAAAGAAAGGAAAGCAGCACGCCGAGAGGCTTCGACCGAACAACGACTCAGAAAGACAGGAGAGTCCGCCAGACCAGGAGAACCAACGTCGCGGGACAGTCGCCAAAGGACCGCGAACAACTAGGAGAAGCACAACTTCCATATTTCTATTTGGGGAAGTTCTGATAGTGAACGATGTGATGTTTGGCAGCCGTGTCCGAAAGATAAGAAACTGTTTGTAAGTGTAGGCGTGTAGTACGCAAGTATTCGGATTTTACTCCATTTATTTATGTGAATAATATGATCGCATTTGATAAATTAAACTGCAGCTATACGAATACATCAATCTTTAGCATGTGCTAATCTGTGGATGATGTGAAATAAAAATGACATATTCTTGTATGATTTAGTAATACCACACGTTTCGCAAATGCGTCCATTTTACACCTTTGTGGGTCTCCATCATTCTTCACGTAAAGGTTATGAGATGGCGCGAGAACGCAAAACCGATAATATATTAAATACCAGGAAACCGTCGAGAGGCCGACGATAACACGCCACGGTTATTCCGCATAAGCACGGAACGGACCGCTATAAAGCGTCGTTCCGAAGGAAGTCGACCTGCTTGCCGAGGTGCGATCGCCCGTTTCCATCCGCATGCGGTTACTTAGGTAGGTCGAGTTTTGCAAAACCCTATCCCCGCGGTGGCCCGATTGACCGATTCCGTAGGTGACGGCCGAAAGATGCCCTACCCGTGACGCAGCTCCCGGCGTTAGTCGAGGGGTCACGACAGATTGCCGTCCGGTGAGGCGACGTTCCGCGTATTCGACGTTAGTGGTCAGAATCGACGGCCGGCAGGCGCGACATTTAACGAATATATACTAATATATATTATAATATATAATATATATAATTATAATATATAACTATATATAATATGTAGTATGTAGAGTGTTTCGTGGCCAACGGGGCTTGAACTCAGACCTTTTGCGGTCCCCAGCGCTGGCCCTAACCACTGCGCCCAACACCAGGTTTTATATTATATTATATTTTTTCTTTTTGTTCACGCTAGCCTAGGTTTTGCCGTATGTAGAGTAAGCGTTGGATCAATACGGTTCCTGAGTTCAAGCCCCGTTGGCCGCTTGAATTTAAATACACACAGGAGGTTGAGCTCGCCTGCATCCTTCGAGGTCGCAAGTGTACCAGTGACTGGGCCCGGTTATCGCCCCACGGTTAAAAATAGGTGTACCATATCCCGTGTCGATAAAGGCGACCAGAGGTTGCGTCAGGCCAAGGCGCAATCCGGCATAAACCTTGTGCCAAATCACTATTGCGGATCAAAACGGATAGATCCGCCATGTGCGACCCCTAACGGGAGCATCCGAAGAAGCGAAGGAAAGACTATATTGTTAACGCTGTGGAAATATCGCATTACACCATTCAGGTCCCGTAGGGTGAGATATCTCCAAGACATGTTTAAGATTAGCCCCAACCCGTTGTTAATAGAGGATTAATGTGATTTCATTCGGGGCTGCGACGCTTGCTGTCAGTCGTTCTTCTAGTTTCTATATTTTTATCTTCAAACAAAAACCAAAACAAGGGGCATCGCCTGTTTTCACGCCTCTTACTCGCGCTTGTGGCGAGGGGGAGAAGCGGTGGGGGCACTGGCGCCCGGATGGTGGATGCAGCGCTGTTTGAGCGCCAGGGGAGAGGATGCCCCTCATTCGAAGACCTTTCTCGAAGCGGGCCTCGAGGCGGGGTGGAGCCAAAAGACGGGGGCAGGCAACAGCGGCGGAGCCTCCGGGTATAAAAGTCGGAGATGGCGAGAGCAGATTAGGGTGGAATGCTCTTGCTGGGTGATGCTCTTGCTGGGAGTGTGCGGTACTTGCTCGGTGGCATGCTATTGCTGGGTGGATGCTACTGCTCGAGTGGATAGCTCTTGCTCGGTGGATGTTCTTGCTTCGTGGTTGCATCAAAAACTCAACAGCATATCGATACTAATACACCAGCGCTCGCTCGCTCCTTGCGTGGCGCTGGCTGTCTTTCATGGTGGTGCCAGTTGCATAGAGACCCCGCTGGCGGGAAGGGACGGTCCGCCAATTCCCCTCTCCCGACTTCGGGCATCACTTCCCCCCCCCCTCCTATCCGCGCTTGCGATAGCGCCGAACACTCGTTCGTAAGCGCTCGAGTGGCCCAAAGTTGCAAGGCGGAGGACGCGGCGAGGACTCGCTACCCACGCCAGGAGCACGGAATGTCCCCAGGCGGCGACACGTCGACGGACGTTAGGAGAGGGACTCGGACGGCCAAAAGGAAGTAGACCTTTACTTTCAGGACGGTTTTTTATGGAACTTGATGGCGCCGTGTCTTGTAAAGTAGAACTGTTAATAAGTGTTTGCCGTGCTGACTCGGTTCTAGTCAACGGTTGTCAGCTCTGCGTCTTCGTTTGCCTTTTATTGTTTTCTTTCTTTGCATTTGCTTTATCTGCATTGATTCTGTCTTGGCTGTTATATGTGTTGCTTTGTTCTAGGTCTGTGTGTTTGAATAAATGATGCATTATGCTTGATCTGATTCCCCAGTTTCGCTCGTCCTTTCCTTCGTTTGAATCTCACATCTTGCTCACGTAAAAGGGTTCGTAGTGGGCTTAATACGACCCGATAATATTAATCCGGAAACCTCCGGGCGACAGATAAACACCGCTCCGGTTATCCCGAGATTAGTACGGAAGGCCGCCCAAGGCGAGCTCGCGTCCGGAGTCGACCTGCAGGCGAGTGCGATCGCACCGGTACCATCCGGGTACTTAGGTAGGTCGAGTTTGGCCGAAAACCCTTTCCACGCGTTCGGACCGTTGGCACGATCGTGACGACGGCCGAAAGGACCACCCGTGACTAAGCCCCGGCGTGTGTCCGAGAGGGTCACCGACAGAAATGCGTCCGGGGGCGACGTGCCGCCGATTCAGAGTACATGTCGGCCGTTCGCACCGCCAGCAGCAGGGCGCGACATTCGCCAACACTGGTGTCAGGCAGTGGCGACTTCGAATCCCTCCGCTCACAAGCTAAATTCACGGGGAATCGTCATCCACGGGTACGAGACGGAGTACACCCCCGATTCCCTCCAAATTAACGAACGCGATTAAAATTAACCGGTTTTTATGGTGACATAGATAGCGTCTCAGCGACGGGGCGGGGGTAGATATGGATGTAGAATTTTTAGGAATCCATGCCCAGGATGGAAGACCCGCAGCAGCGAAAGAATTGGTTGTATGGCAGAGGAACATTTCCCCCCCAACCGAAACCAGAGCCCGAAATGGATTGCCGGGGCGGCCGCCGTTATGACACCTCCCCTCCCCCTCCGCCACAACCCCCCGATACTCCGGCCGAATCGCCCAGCCGAGTTGCCGCGGCCGACATGGCCAGTAGGCGCATGCTGGCGGCACTGAAGCGAAGTATGATGGAACATCAAACAAAATGGAAAAATATGCGGCATGGTAGACGCAGAAACTTGGCCGAAGCCTGCAGGCGGGCATAAGGCAATAACCGGGAGCTCAACAATGGCGACGCCTGCTGTTGGGACAACCGAGGGGAGGAGTTGCAACGGTTGTCAGCAGCCCCGCAATGGAGGCGGGCGAGGACAAAATAATCGGGGACGTGTTCTGGGCGAGGGTCTGACAGAGACAGTGAACGGGACGAGAGGAAAAACTAAATGGGTATGACTGCGAGTGAGAGACAGACAGGAGGTGCGACGGCAGAATTAATAATAGAGACGCGGGAGAATCAGGACACGCGGTAAAGAAGAAGACTACACGATCCAGACGCGGTAAAGACACGCACACAACACACACCACACATGGAAGTAGTGACGAGGATAATGGGACGGAAGCTGGCAGAACGTGTGGGAACCGAGATGAGCAGACATGGATGCGCCTTCCTCCAGGAACGGGGGAGGAGTATGCCCCCTTGAAGCTGATCACGCCCAAGCGTGAGGTGATCGTCAGTGCGTTGCGAGGTCGAGGGGACGAGTGCTGTAGACGGTTGCACGAAAGGCTTGGGGGGTTGGAGGCCGGAACCTTTTGCGGGACACGACAATCCCCAAGTGTGGTTGTCCAGAGTGGTGAGTGCAAGGATGTGAGAAGCGTACCCAAAGTTTGGTTAGTGATTAGATCGTGAGATGTTGTGCCCGGATGCCTTGCTTCCAGCACGACGTATGTGTACAAGAAGGCAACGTAGTGTGACACAAACACGGGGCGGATGACGACCGTTGATGTCGGAGAACGGCCACGTGTGCAAGGGGTGGTGGCATGCGTGAAGTGAACGGACCCGAGTGTGAGAAGAGAACAGACGTGTGTTAAGAGAGCGGTAATGTGAAGGGCAGATGACGGTGAGGCATGTCGAACATGCAAGCCGCGGTCTCCAGGGCTCGAAGTGTTAATGTATGTGCGTGTGTGAGTTTCGTGACACGCAGGTGTGCAGCTAGAGGTGGCAATCCGGACAACGACGCGACAGAGGACAAGGACCGGGTTAGGCTGTAAGCTGTAATTGACGGGACCGATTGCCGGGTCACTCAGCGGCGACGCGCGGAGCGTCCGTGTGTGCACGCAACGAGGCCCCCCACGTGCTCGCTATGCGGGCAGGAGCCCGGTCCGGAAAAGCACCCGCGTGCGATTGCCGATCCCGGGACGGACAAATTTAGGCAGGAGATAACGATTTGGACGGACAGGTTTCTCCACGCGAGTGTTGTTAACTCCAAGGGCAGTCGCACATGTGATTTCGGTGGGGACGCCCTCGGATGTGACGAGGTTTGCTATTTGTCTGGTCAGCGCACGGTGGACGCATGGCATGCACAGTCGTAGGTTGGACATCGGCAGGAGGGTCTGCATCGCCTTGCCGGATAGGTACCGTCCAAGAGACGAGGTACCACGTGCAGCTGCCATACGTCACAGCAGGTGCAAAGAGAGCTGCGCGTAGACGTGACGTTGCCGCGCTGGTGCTGCGCAAAATGGTTGAAATTGAAAAAAAAAAAAATATTACACTTAAAGAAGCTCGCCTTCCGGGCGTGAAACAGGTTCCTGGGTAAGGGGTGGAAGACCCCTTCCCAGGGACAGCGGATGACACATAGGGGGATTGCGTTGAGTGTCTAGTTAGACTCGGCTCCATGGGGCAGGGTAAAGTTCCATCATGGGCCCGTGGAACTGGATTAGGTTAGAGGATCTTGTAGATCGAGATTTAGGTGGAATGATTTGGGGATATTTTGAAGGACGTGACCAGGACTTTGATGTTAGTGGGACAGTAGCTTGCTAACGTACGTTAAAGAACGTGCTGTAGTTAAGGGACGGACGTGGGAGCACGAGTAGTTAGGGATGTAGTCAGCAGGTGGCAGAGTTCAAGCAGGTGTGTGTGTTGAAGAGCTTAGTGAGCATTAGCATGGAGGCATGTGCTATGATGACTTGTGAAGGTGAGGCCAGCGGGCCTGTGTGAATGGAGCGAAGTGGAATGCATGGTGCGATCCGAGTGATTGGGGGAGGAGGACTCCACGTCCCAAGGGACCCGGGGTCCAGTGGGAGAGTTGAGTTTAGAGGGGGTTAAGCAATTGCCAAAAATGGAAGGTCGTTTCTTGCTGTTGGTGGGAGTGTAGGCTTGGAAACCCCGTTGGAGGGTGCAGCAGAGCCTGTTGACCGGACTGGAGCGGGGCTGCCGAAAAAGGTGGAGTATCGCTAGTGGGCACGGGCACCGGGTAGTCCGGCCCGCGGTAGCAAGGGCCACATGGGGGGCCGGTTAGCTAGTGGGCACAGGGGGCGCCCGCAATGATGCGGGGGCCGGGGCCGGCCGTTTGCCGCGTGGGCAGTGTTAGTGGGACGATTGACCTACGGAAAGGGGCCCGGGAAGCCAGCCTGCACCGTGAGCTGTTTCAGCTAGGAGTTTGCAGGGAGGCACTCCCCGGTGTTTAGAAGCTGGTTAGGCTCGGGAGGCAAGTGTAGTGCCCGGGAGGTGCCATCGTTGGAAAGATCGGAGAGGGTCATGCCTGTCCAAGGAGCCACGCGTCCAGCCATGAGACCCGTGTGAACGGGCTTACGGAGCGGAGGAAAATTGGGGGGCAAGGCACCCAATTTGCTAGAGGGACACCAACACAGCGACGGGAATCTGGATTATGCTAGAACCGGATAGTTTTAAGACGAGCAGGCCGCTTTTGAAAGACCCGGGTAGTTTACAGATTAAATGGTCTAGGGTGTAGGGAAGTGTACCCCTCCGCAGCCACCATCCTTCACGTCTCGTTGTGGCGCCGCGACCCACTTTGGAGTTAAAGATCGCTGAAGCTCTGGAGGGAGGCCATCCGTGAAGCTTCGTTGGCACATCGAACACACAGGCGCTAGCTCTCCCTCATTCCCTCCGAGAAGGGGAACGTAGGGTTTGGAGAGTAGGCTACAGGGACGATAGGTTAGCCGAACAGACAGCAAGGGTTAGGGCACGATATATAGTAGCAGAGGGACAGCTAAAAAATTATAAAAACAACAAAAAAGATTTGAATTGGGCTAAAATTGGTAATTTTAAAATTAGGGAGTGGGTCATGGGACAGTTACAGGGCAAAGGCGGATAGTGTTGGAGAGGAGACCGTGGGTAGGCTCCGAGCCGCCTATCGAGGGCCAGCACCACCCGCACTCCCTCCCCCAACTCTGCACTGACGGACAACGAGCGGCAACTTCTCGGCTGTTAGTTTTGACTGCAGAGGCTTGTACGGACCGGATCGTCTGCAAGCCTGTTTTCTTGCCAAGGCCTGTGCCGAGTCATCATCACTGCGGTTGTTTTGCTTCAAGTCCTGTGCACAGCAGTTCAAATCCTCGCCGGCTAGTTTTTGCATTACAGCGGCCTGTTTTGCCAATGCCTTGCCTGCCTTGCCTTTGCTTTGGGCCCAATGCCCACTCGCCCACCTGTTCACAGCCCCGTTCAGTTTTGCTTTGCCCCCTTTTCAGCCAATGTGCGCCAGGATTCAAGGCAACAGTTTGCAGCTGCGAGAAACTGTCACTGTTGCAGCTACAACAGCGGGCCTGCATGGCGGCACCGGTGCGTCCGGTTTTCTATTTGACTCTTTCTGCCTGCAAGTGCATGTGATCCTGGGCCATTGGTATTAGTAGTAATTATAGGTAGAATGTATTTACATGTAAAATGAGTGTAGCCCCCGCATGTTCTGTTTAGGCCGGACCATGTTTATTTAAGTCCATTCTGTATGATGGTTGTTTAAGTTACGTTACTCAGCCCTCAGGTATATTTATTTTGGGGACACGAATACCAATGAATGTCCGCACCTCAGGATCGAAGAGTTAAAAACGTACATAGGACTACACATGATGGCACACGACATTTGACGACTCGGTACGAGTCTGCTAAAAATGGGAGGGTGTGTATAACGACCTGTGGAAATTTCGCATTTACACCATTCAGGTCCGTAGTGACGACTATCTCTAAGTACATGGGTGTGTTAGCCCCACAACCCGTTGTTATAAGGAATTAATGTTGCATTCATGTCGCAGGCTGCGACGCATTTGAGTCAGTCGTTAATTTCTTTTTCTTTATTTTTTAGTTCTCACACAAACCAAACAAGGCTCGCCTGGCTTTCGACGCCTTTTCTCCGCGCTTGGTGGGAGGCAGGAGAAAGCGGGGTGGGGGCCAGCTCAGCGCCCGAATTGGTTGGGATGCGGGTGTGATGCGCGGCCAGGGAGGAGAAACGCCCTCTTCAGACCTTCCTCGAAGCCGCCTCCGAAGGGGAGTAGGCAAAAGAACGGACGGGGCAACAGGGCCGGGCTACCGGGGTATAAAGTCAGGACGGGCGAAGCAGCTTGAGGTGGATGCTCTTGACTGGGTGGATCAGACTCTTGCTGGGTGGATGCTCTTGACTGGGTGCAATGCTCTGCTGGGTGAGATGCTTCTTGCTCAGGTGGATGTTCTTGCTTCAGTGTTGCCTCTCGCTTCTGGTCTTCCCGGCCTCGCCTCCTAGCTTGGCGTGAGACCTGGTCTATTTGTGGAGCGATTGCAAACCACTGCTGAAGCATCTGCAAATATGGAAAGGAACAACAGCAGAAAATCGGAGCGTCGCGCCATTCCCATCTCCGACTTTCGGGCAATCCCCGTTTTCCCCCCCCTTCTACATCGCTGGCAAGATAGCGCCGAACCTCCGTTCGTAGGCTCTCGAGTGAGCCAAACACGAGGCAGGCGCGAGGAAACGCAGGAGAGGACTCGCCTACACGCCAGCGGCACGGACAGTCGCCGGCCAGGCGGGACCACGTAACGAACGGACGTAAGGAGAGGGACTCGACGGCCAAAAAGGAAGTGACCATTTTCTTTCGGAGGTTTTTATGTATGACTTGTGGCGCCTGTCTTGTAAAGTTAGAACTGTATAGTGTTGCCGCTGTGTCGGGCTTAGTGCAGTTGTAGCTCTTGCTGTCGTCGTCTGCCTTTATGTTTCTTTGCATTTGCTTATGTGCTTCTTGAATTCTGTTTGGCTATATGCGTGCCTGTTGTGTCTGTTAGTCTGTTGTTGAGAATAAATGTTGCATTAATGTTGAAAATTGTTCCCGTTTCGCTGCATACTTTCCTTCTTTGGCAATCTCCATCTTAGGCTCCCGTAAAGGGTGCGTAGTGGACTTAATACGCCCGATAATTAAAATCGGAACCGTCGAAGGCGCGAATAACCACCGCTCGGTATCCCGATAGGCGGAAACGGGACCGGCCACAGCGGCCTCGCGTCCGGAGCTCGACCTGCGCGAGGATGCGATCAGCACCGATTTACCATCCGCGTGCGGTAACTTAGGACTAAGGGCGAGTTTGGGCGAAACAACCTATCCCACGCGGATGTGGCAGATCTGCACGATCGTGGATTGAGGCCGAAAGCCCACCGTGATTACGCTCCCGCGTTTAGTCCAGAGAAAGGGTCACGACAGAATTGTCCTCGGTGCGGCGACGTGCCGCGATCTCGAGTCACGTGGCCGTACTCGCACGCCGAGCTAGGGCGCGAATCGCAAACATATATAATATATATAATATATATATATTAATATAATAATATATATATAATTCAGTGCCCAACGGGCTTGGAACTCAGGGACTTTGGGTTCCCAAGCGCTGACCCATCACACTACACACCCAGGATAATATAATTTATTGTTACAATTAATATATATATATTGTAGCACAATTTACTTATATATATTTGCTTACAAATTTATATATATATATATATATATATTGTTAAAAATTATAATAATATATTGTTACGAAATCTTAGTATACTAATACTATATTGTTTAGATTTATTAATATATAATATTGTTTTTAACGAAATTATATAATATAATATAATTGTTCACGAATTTTATATATTATATATATATGTACGAATTTATAGTATTATATGTTACGAATTCTATACTAATATATATCATTGTATACGATTTATTATATATAATATATTTTACGAATTTATAATATAATATATTATTGTTTACGAATTATAATATACTATTGTTACCGAATTTATAATATTAATATATTGTTACGAATTACTAATTATATATATATTATATATATATATAATATATATAGTTGTTACGAATATATATAATATATATATGTATATTGTACGAATTTATACTATCTATACTTATATTATTGTACGAATATATATATATAATATATATTGTTCGATATATATGATATATTTTTTATATAGTATTATCATTGTTACGAATTATATATATATATATTATATCTATATTATAATATATATATAATGTTACGAATTTATATATAATATATAATATAATATATATATTTGTTACGACATTATATTATGTAATATTAATATATATTATATATATATTGTTAGAATATATAGTATATATATATATGTTACGAATTTATATAACTAGTTACGTGCCCGTAAAAAAAACACATAAAAAAAATAATAATAATAATAAATTAAACACAGAAGCCGTTTCTTCCTCTCACGTGCCATACAGTGCGTGACCCGAAGTTCGAATTATCGCAGCTTACGAATTATCGCAAATTTATTTATTTATACCCATATTATTCAATTAGCCCAAGGTTTTCTACCTTTTCGCAATTGTCGTGGCAAGAAAAACAAAAGAGGAAGAAGAAGAGGAGACGAAAAAATTTACTTTCCTGGCTTCAGAGCATACCAGCACTCTGATGTTCCGAAATTTATACACCGTCTAATATGAAAGACGATCATTAACTTGGCCATTGTGTTTTCTATAAATGCGCATCAGAAATCGAGAATATTATTAGAATACACGAAGTCCTCACTCATCCGAAGCCGTTACGTGTGTAAACCTGTAAGGGGGGAACGCGAGACTGGAGGTTCCCTTTCCCCATCGCCACGCACCACGCAACAAACGATGTCCTTTGCCATTGGTTGGTAAAAATAAATGCAGCCATAACTTGGGAAGCACTTGTCCGATTAATATTCAACTTGAAAACGCACATCCTCAGGTTGCCAGCAAGCATACCTGGCAAGTTTCAATTAATCGGACCATGCAGAGTTGTCGAGAAAACGCAGGTCACACACACACACACAACACACACACACACACACAAACACACACAACAACGAACACAGAGATTGCTGAATATATGATAGACATATATGTACGAATTATATAATTATACATATATACTATATGCTATTTTGTTACGATTTATATAAGTTACTATTGGGTTGTTCGAAATTCACATATTATATATATATTAATATATATAATTATATATATACTATATATATATATTTTACGAATTTATATATATATATTGTTACGAATTTACTATATATATAGTATATATTGCTTACATTATATGATTTATATCATTCGTGTACGAATTTATATATATGTTACATAATATATATATGTTACGAAATTTCTTATAATTGTACGAATTTAAATATATATAATATATTGGTAACGAATTACTGTAATAATATATATATATATAATATTTTATATATATATTAATAATATATTGTTACGAAATTTATATAGTATATATATATATATTATTGTTAGAATTATATATATATATATATATATATACTATACTTATATATATATATATATAATATTTTTGTTACAGGTCAGGTTTGTCAGGTCAGGGTTCGAATCTGTGATCTGCTACGGTACCATGTAACCTGTACTAACCTGTCCCATGTCGGGTGTGCGACTAACCTCTCCCACGGTTTCTGGTGAGGAGGGTGTTGGATAATGAGACACCCAGCAGGAATTAAACAAAACCAATGTCAAAGGCGGAGGGCTCTTGTGCAGCAACGGCCATACCATATCTAGGTGCCAACTGTGTCTGCGAGCGTACCCTGCAGTTGGAGTTACTTATCTTTATTAAGGAGGATTTGTAGGTAAGACATATTGCACTCCGGCCACCGTAAACCCTCATTCCGGCAAAACACAAAAACGCAAAAAATCTGAAAACCACTCCGTGGAAGTACCTCCTGTGCAGCTTCCCTTCGCAGGGCGCTCACCGGATGACGGGATTGGGCAATAGCCTTCGGACCCCATCTTTGATTGATAGGAGGAAACCACGGGGTAAATCCTGGAGTCAGTTGCGGGGAAGAGTGTCGTCGGAAGTGTGCTGAGGTGTCGTCCACCAGACGGCGGTCTCTTGGTATAAACTGAGCCGGTCCCTTCGGTGGGCCTGAATGTTCCTATCCCTAAGAGAGGGATGATCCACCTGTCTCTGTTATATTGAGCTTCAGCGTTGACATCGGAATTGCAGCTCTCTCGAGGTTCTGAGACCGGATCGGAGCGAGATAATGGTGGTTTGGTACACATAACTATTGGTCTGTCGCTCATGTTACCATACCCAAGTAGTTGCTGTAGCTGCTGTCCAATAAGCTGCCCCAATGGATAAGTTACGGTAACACCGCGTCAACGAGACGTTTATGAGATTGGATTCGTCATTCCTTACGGTTCATTTCCCTCGGTCGTCTGTTTATGCTCCGATGAGGCGATGATCTCACCGTTGAAGGACTGCATTCTACGCCACGCTCGTCTGTGGTGGTCCCAGTGCCCAGACGAATACCTTCTAGTCTTGGTTGGATTCAGCATCGACTGGAATGATAGGAGGTTATGAGGTGTGTGTTGGTCCCCATGGCGTCAGGAACTATGACAGGAATAGCACTTAAGTTCCTTGATTTGTACCAGAAGTCATTAGGACATTAGGGTGGCTAGCGTATTCATGCGTTTCAGCGCCCACAAGCTCATCTGGACTTGGACTTACTCCAACGCTGGCGACGTGTGGCAAAGGAGATTGACCATGTCCTCATTTGGGTCGTTGGGAAGATGATTCCAGACAATGCAGGGTCTTCCGGAGTGCTCAGTTCCTCAATACTGACCACAGGCCTTTTGTAGCAACTCTAAACGCTGCACCTTAAATTCCTGGAAATGGTTACCATCCAGTCATAGATGGGATTTGTGCAAGCTCAGGAATGACGAGAGTAGCTGAGGAGTTTGCGAACAGGCTGATGGGGGACACTTTTGGCAGGGGTCTGGGTGTGTTGAGGGATCACTGAAGAGGTTGTGGAGTAGCTTCAAGCCACGTCCTCGTGTTGCCGGTGGATGTCTTAGGAACTCACCGCAGGGCAGAGAATATTTGTCTCTCAATGGACACTGGATCACCATTGACCAGAGTCGCAGCGGCAGTGATGGCAGAGCTGAGTGTCAGGAGCTGAGGCGTAAAACTGTAACGTGCACTGAGGTGCACAAGAGG
The DNA here is from genome assembly GCA_035128595.1 of Eptatretus atami. NCBI lineage: Eukaryota > Metazoa > Chordata > Myxini > Myxiniformes > Myxinidae > Eptatretus > Eptatretus atami. The sequence goes on along the minus strand of JAXMNL010000018.1, from coordinate 422,435 downwards.
CTATCGTGCGAAGGAATTCTGTAGGGGTAGAGCATCACCTGTGGACACGGTGATGATTCTAGTCCGCTTACACGGGGAATTCGTTACATTGCGTCATCCAAGCCCATCCTCGGGGCACTGCATGTTAGAGCAAGAGATGGTAGGCTTCTGACAGGGAGTCTGAAGTAAGTGCCCGCGGGCCGGTTACTTGAGCGGTTGTACTACCAGGCTGTCCCCCAGCTGTCGAGTTTGGACGTCGAAGGGTGTATACAGTCCCTGTGGCTCCCTCAAGCAACGTGGTTCACTTCTTCTTGTGCGAACACGGGCTGCGGTGACCAGTTGAAACTGGGCAAAGCTCCAGGCATCAGGTGGCATCCTGCGAACTCTCAGGCTGGTGGAATGCTGACTCGTGTCGTTGCATTGCAGTTTTGCTCTGCGGGAACACAGCATCATCAACCGATTGGAAGAGAGGCTTGTTGTTCCTCTCTGGAAAGGTCAAGCGTGATCGCCAGACTGCCAACAACTTACCGGGCGTGACGCTGCTCTCAGTGGCCGGGCAAGTCTTGCTCGGATAATATCTTGATAGGGTTACGCCACCATCTGCTGAGCACAGCGTCCAGAGCGAGTTCAGGCATTTACACCAAGAGGTCAACGATTTGACCGTATCTTGCTCTTCGTGTCCTACGAACGCAGAGAGAGTTTCGGCAGGTGGCTGCTTGCAGCCTATGTTGATCTCTGTAAAGCGTATCGTTAGTTGGATACGGGGATGTTCCTTGGATGATTCTTGTCTCGTGGGTAGCCACCAAAACTGATCGATCTGATGTCTGACTCTACATCATGTACTGAGAAGTGCTTTGCAGTTGTGTTGTGGTTGGATGTGAGTTGGTGATGTACCAATTCTTGACTGATTTCCAGTTGTTACTGGAGTTCGAGGGTGCTACTGGCCCCCACGACTTTTCAAGCACTTGTATGGACTGGATTTTAGCGAGCGGATTGTTCGAGAGATTCAAGCTCGGTCATGCATCGTTTGGGAATGTCAAGATCTCGACCTTGATATTTCAGATGATGCAAGTCATCTTTTGCGGAGACTTAGATACTCCTTTTGTGGCCCTCGAGTTGAATGAGGATCGGAGCCGCTGGTATTAGGTTTCTTAGGTCAAACTAAAATTCAGGCTTTCGGTGACATTGATGCTGCTGTCCTGTCTGTGTCTGTTGTTTGGGTAGGGATGTTGAGGTCGTGGAGAATCACTTACCTTGGCGTGATATCAGCTCTGCTGGCTGTGAGTCAGAGGTTTCATAACGTCTGTGGCGGCTGGTGAGTCATGATTCCTGGATCATGGGAGGTGTGGCGCTGCGGTACTGTGCGGAGGACGAAAGTCAGTCTAGGTCCTTGTACTTCCAGTCTTGCTCTCAATGGATGCGAGACTTGGCTATGACCAAGGAGCTTGGACGGGAGAATTAATTCTTTGTACCAGGTCTATTGAGAATCCTTGGCTATCCGCTGGTCGGATTTTTGTTGTCCACCACGATCGTTGTGAGAGAGACTCGATGAGATTTGTTACTGCATGTCCGTAGCGTCAGTTGCGGCTGTCAGGACATGTGGCTCGTTTCCTGATGTCTGATCCCTGCTCACCAGTCTCTCTCAGCGACTGGAGTCTCATAGAGCTGGAGAGGCCAGTGGACGACACGTGCCTCCGTGGTTGCAGACAGGTTGACCATTAATTCTCAAGGAGATGGGAGGGGCCTGGCATCTTGGCCTGGGGATGGCAGACGGAGGCCCCTGAGAGTACCGAGCTAAAAGGTGGACGCTCAGCGACGTGCTGTTTCTGCACATGTCCCATTACCTGACCATTATATAATATGTTAAATGGATATATAGTATATATTGTTACGAATTATATATATATAGTTATAGTGTTCAATTTATATTATATATATTGTTACAATTTAATATCTATTATATTATATAATTGTAAAATTTATATATAATATATATATATAATATATCATATATATATTGTTACAAATTTATATCTTCCTCTACCTCACCTCCAAAATCATCCTACAGACCACCGATCGATGCTGTCGAGCTACACTCTCCCCTGCCACCACGTTAGAGTTTCTAATCTCTTTCAGGTTGCATCTCCTGCTTAAGATGTAATCCACCTGTGTGCACTTTCCTCCACTCTGCTACGCTCACCCTGTGTTCTTCCTTCTTTTTGGAAATACGTCAAAAACATAAAAAAAAAATAAAAAAAAAAAAAAAAAATTTACCAAAAAACACAAGATAGCCAAATTATCCAGTCTTATTATGCAAATCAAAAAAAAAAATCATAAAACACACAAAAATAAATCACAACATATAACACAGCATTCAATCTCACAAAAAAATAACCAAAGTGAGACCTAAACACTACCCTCACCTCCTCAATCCCATCTATAATAAATAACCTTCAAACCAACAATTCACATTTGTGTTGAAATAACTGCATCCAAAATATACTTTCTCTTTACACCGTCTCACCACTTCAATTTTAAACTCACTCCAGAAATCTACTTTTATTCCTCTTCACACCCCCAAGAATAAAAAAAAAACAAATAAAATAAAAAAATAAAATACTTAAAACAGGAGAACAGAATAAGAATTACATCGAAATAAATACAAACTAAATTTAAATATAAAAAAAATACAGATAAAAAATAAATCAATACCAAAAAAAAAAAAAAAAAAATACACACACCCATTGCGGGCATATTGCACTGAATGAACTTCATCTCAAACCCTTCAATTTTCCAACTTACCCAACTACATCACTTCGGATTCCGAACCTGCTCCATTCACCTCCAATACCCCTCTTGACATAAATCCTCCTTCAGGGAAATATACCCGACCCATTTTTCTCCTCCCATCCACACCATGGTAGAACAGTTTGAAACCACCTCCAATGCTGCTAGCCTTACTCCCCATCCACTTGGTCTCTTGTATGCACAGTATGTCCACCTTTCTTCTCTCCATCATATCAGCCAACTCTCGCCCTTTGCCAGTCATCGCTCCAACATTCAGAGTTCCAACTCTCACCTCCAC
>JAXMNL010000018.1:383964-396044 GCA_035128595.1 Eptatretus atami | reverse complement strand
TTGGAAAGCATCCATAAGTGAAAATATAAACAAATTAAAAAAATAAATTAATAAAAATGCAGGTGAGCGACCCGAGGCAATGGGGAAGCACGATTCTTTATTGCTTACAATGTGTAAGCATACCCCACGATAATTTATACACATACTGTACTCACATTCTAATCGTACATAATTTATAGATGTACTGCACTCAACTTCTAATTCTACATACTTTATGCATGTACTCAAATTCGAATAGTACACTTGTAGACGGTACTGTACTGAAATTATAATTGTTCGTACTTTATACACACCCCACATTCTAATTGTACATCCAGGGTTTATTCTAACGTGCAGTTGTACCCCTTTTGTGCAGTTGTAAATTCAAAATGTGCAGTTGTAAATCCAGATTTGTGCAGTTGTCAATTTGTTCTTTGTTTGAATTTGCATGGCTAGGGTGTCATAAACTAGGAAGGAACCACAATAGACGTCACTGATAGTCTGATAGCTGACCAAAACTTTTTTTTTATTAACCTTACAATATAATGCAATCATACATATTACAGTAGCCCACTCTTAAATGTGTGTGTAATTAATTAGATATCGTTTTCTTGCAAAATAGCCATATATGGCAGATTGACAGATGAAACTGGTCAAGACACCCCTCAGAATGCACCACAGAGCATCTAGAAATCAAAAATTTTCTGGGGGAGACCCCCCAGAGCCACCCGGCGGGAGGGGATACCGCTCCCACACCCTCCCGCGCTCTGCGCGCCTTGCCGCTCTGGGCCTCGGCGCTGCTACGCGCCACGACGGCGCAGCCGTCGTGCTCGGCTGCTTCGCAGCCTCCATTTTTTCCCGCCCCTGCCTCGCATCAGAGTTTGTGCAGTTGTAAATTTTACTTAGAATAAACCCTGTGTACATCTCATCTATAAAGCTCTTTCTAACCACTCACTGACTGACTCACTGACCGATGTTGATGTTCGTTACCTCCCGGGTGATGTAGAAAGCTGGAATTTTGCGTGCTGATTAACATTGAAGCCGGTACATCAGGGAAATAAAATTTAAAAAAAATCGCAGAACCATGGGAAAGCTTCCGTAAATTAAAATATAAATAAATGAGAAAAATAATAATAAATGCAGGTGAGCGACCCAAGACAATGGAGAAGCACTGTAATTTTGCATGCCAACGGACATCGAAGCCGATACACTGGGGGTGAAAAAAATAATAAAATCACAGAACTTTCAGAATGTGTTCGTAAATGAAAATAAATTAATGTAAGTGAGCGCCCGACAGAATGGGGAAGCACGGTTATTTATTGTTTATGACGTGTATGCATACCCCGCTAGTATAATAAACAATTAATTCCAGAATCGAATGATAGGTATTCAAGCGTTTAAGATCACACTGAACCAGCACATCACCTATCAGTCACTCATTGAGAATTTGTAACAAGTATAGTGTATCTGCGGCTCATGTTAGTTTCTAAGCAGTACCCGCATTGTACTTGATTATAAATTATGGAACAGATAAAATAAGTATCACCAAATGGCTATATAGAAATAGCCGGGCAGTTGAGTGTAAGGATTATTATGCACATCGGTAAGCTCAATATCTTGAAGAATGCAATCACTCCATGTAAGTTTAAATGTGCTCAGAAAATAATTATTTTCAAAACTGAAATATTAATTAGATGAGCAAACCAATCCAATTGGCAAATGCACATATTCTCACCTCCCCCACTGCGGTAGCACATGTATGGAAATCGCCAAATATTGCCGAGTCCCACAGCTGCACCGATGCACGCCAGCGTGAATTCCACCTTGACCTGCGAGCCCAAATTCCCGATGGCGGTTCTGGTACGTGTCTTTTACGTATTCCATATTATGTTAATATAATGAGGAATGTTTGAAGAAAGCGAACTTCCTTCACTCTTGCTCCTATATAAGAGACAGAAATACAAAAATACAATGGGAGGAGAGAGAGGGGAGAGAGAGGAGAGGGAGAGAGCGAGGAGGGAAGAGGAGGGAGAGAGAAAAGGAAGGGAGACGAGGGGGAAGGGAGAGGGGAGGGAGGGGGAGGGAAGGGAGGGAGAAGGAGGAGGGAGGGGAGGGGAGGAGGGAGCAGGGAGGGAGGGTGGAGAGAGGAGATGAGGGAGAGAAACGGAAGAGAAGAGGGAGAGCAAAGGAAGAGAGAGGGAGAGAAAGAGGAGAGGAGAAGGGAGGAGGAGAGGCGAGGGCAGAGAGATGAAAGAAGGAAGAGCGGAGGGAGTGAGAGGGAGGAAGAGAGAGAACGAGGAAGGGCGAGGAAGGGGAGAGGGAGGGAGGGTGAGGGAGGGAAGGGAGAGGGAGGGAGAGGAAGGGAGAGGGAGGGAGGAGAGGAGGGAGAGAGAGAAAGGAAGGAAGGGAGGGAGGGAGAGGAGGGAAGGAGAGGGAGGGAGAGGGAGGAGGGAGGGAGGGAGGAGAGGGGAGGGAGGGAGGGAGGGGAGAGGGAGGGAGGGAGAGGGAGGGAGGGAGAGGGAGGGAGGGAGAGAGAGGGAGGTGAGAGAGCGAGATAGAGGGAGAGAGGTGAGAAGGAAAGAGAGAGGAGAGAGAGGGAGGGGGGTGAGGGAGGGAGGGAGAGGGAGGGAGAGGAAAGGGAGAGGGACAGGGAGGGAGGGGAGGAGGAGAGAGAAGGAGGAGAGGGAAGGGGAGGGAGAGGGAGGGAGGGAGAGGAGGGAGGGGGGAGGGGAGGGGGAAGGGAGGGAGAGGGAGGGAGGAGAGAGGGAAGGGAGGGTGAGGAGCGAGTAGAGGAGAGAGGGAGAAAGGGAAGAGAGGGAGCGAGGGAGAGGGAAGGAGAGGGAGGAAGAGGGAGAGAGAGGAGGATACATTTTTACAGAGCAATAATGTGACCACCAAATGGGGTAGTGTGCAATGGTTACATGGATTTTGCAAGTTCACATAGGCACGAGTCCGAACACGTTTCTGCTTTGCACTTCATCAGCAGGCCAAAATGGTCAATAATATGAAATGTGAAAGAAAAAAAAACGATTAAAGACAGACAGCATGCTTGGGCTACGATACAAATAAGACAATTCTCTGTTTGGTGTGTACGTCTGATAATGTAAATATATGAAAACTCTGACCAAATCTCCACCAACGCTGAATACGCACTCAGGTACGACTACTCGGGCCAGGTCATCGGCATTAAATAGATCCCCACCTCCACAGTGTTGGAGAAGATTATGCGATGTTTGCCTGTGCAAGTGGTATGGTTTATTGACCAATGTTGGAAGAGGAGGGAGGAGGCTTGTGAGGGTTGGAATTGTGCCAATTCTGAAAAGAAATCTCTGCCTCCCAGAGGGAGCATATTACTCGTGCTAAAATCAGAAACCTTCACTGCAGTTCCCATATAGCTTCCTGAATGAGTTGCTAAAGGATATTTTGACACAGCAAGGTAAAAGCAGAAAAGCAAGTTAAAATAAATAGAAATATACAACATCAATATACAGGTTGCCAAAAGTTCTTTACCATGATAATTTCTCGCACTTCCCTCCGCTCCTTCCCTGCCCTATGCCCATCGCCCCTCGCCCACTATGGTATGCGGAAACACTGAACTCAGAAGAATGATGGAGCAATACAGATACAATGACAAATTAATTATTGTAAGTATGCACAATATAACCTGTATATTAGAAGAGTTCAAGAAACAATGCTTCACATGGAAGGGGTAAGTGGCTTCAGGCCACCATGTATTAAACAGCACACTATCAGAAAAAAAAAATTGTCCACCAGGATGGTTAGATGGTACATACTTACCTTTGCGCAATGGAGTCTGGATTGGATTCCTGATCCGACACCAAACGTTTAAGTCAATGGATCAGTGACGTAGATAAGGAGTTAGGGTTCTACGGGAAAATTACCACACGAGACAATTGAGTGGCAACACTCATAAAGTGTGGAGAGAGGGCACAAGGCAACAGTGAGGGAGTCCGTTCAACTATAAGGAACAGAGGGAAGAAGTGATAGAGGTGGAGTTTAGCTGTGAATCAGGGGAGGAAGAATGCTATTAACTGGGTGGGTCTGGAGAGGAGGGGGGGATCCTAAGAAAGAGGATGAAACGAAGATTACAAAGAGTCCACAAACTGCCTGTAGTGGGGTGAGAGGCGTGTGTCGTATGGAGCTAAGCTGCCGGGGTAGCTATCATTTCTTGAACCGAGACTGTGTCGGCTGATGCAGTGCCCTCTACCAGCTCAACACACTGGGAGCTGGTACTCATTTCCGGCCGACCTCGAAGGATGACCAGCTGAGTCACCCTGGTATATAATTCACGCGGCCGGGCTTGATCATGGACCCGATCCCAACAGGCCATCCGACCACATGACCAGCACCATGTGCTATGGTGAGAGGCCAACATTGGAGTCAGCTCTGCCAATATAATATCCGTTTATATACACAATGTAGAAGAAAATATATACATGGGTGTCCCAAAAATGTACTCACTTTAATTGTAAACGCATTAATCCATTTAACATTTAACTATAATCTTGTTTCTAAATCAATGAAACAACCGATTTATTATCATAGAGAGAGTACATTTTTTTTGGGACACCTGTTTACTACATACATTATATAATATATATTATATATATATATATATATATATATATATATATTATATATATAATATATTTACGGTAGCCCGAAATTAATTAACCACTGATAAATTTATCCACTTCCTTCCTCCTTCCCCTTTGCCCGCCGCCCCTCGCCACTTATGGTATGCGAAAACACTGACTCATGAAGAATGTAGTCTGTGGGCTTATGTAAAAAAAGCAAATTTGGGTAGATTCTTGTCACCGTGTTTAAACACATCTATAATTTCACCACATTCAGAAAAAAAGGTGCCCGTTTTTCTATTCGCTTTTAGGGCCTCATTTTGATTTCAAATGGCTGCCGTTTTACCCTTACTGTATGATTTTTCGGTATTTAACGTTATTTTGAAATATATTCAAGTGTGTGCAATAGAGTTTGGGTACAAATGCATTGTAGTTGAGACAACTGTTCATCTGAACTCTGTTTGCATGGATATCAACAGGTTTGATGTTAATGTCAAAGAAATATGTGGTATGATTGACACTTATTATGGTATCTGACGAAATTTTCTGCTTGCAATATGATGCATATCCACTGTGAACCAAATAACTTACTGCTTTTATTTCAGAAGACCAAAAATGCACAGTGGACATGCTCCTATAAAAATACTTAAGCATTGAAATTTATGGCAACTTGTTAATTTCACTTATGGGTTATGTTCCAGATTAACCATGGTCCTGTGGAGAACCATCATGTAAGAGCGTCATTTAAAGCATGCGAGCTTTCTCTGTGGCTGCTGCTTCAGGTTTTGCACACTAACAGACTGGCCAGAGCTGTAGAAATCTCTTCGCATCTTGGCGAGCACTTTGTGTCTGTCTTGGGGACTACATTCTGAACTTGGCGAACAGTACGTGCAGTCATCTTTGCTGGTCTCCCTGGCGAGCACAATCATTTTTGGACGCTCTTGGAGAACCTCTGGATGACCATGACCACGGTGTTGGGCTTACTTTCAAAGAAAGCACTGACTTGTTTGATCTTGACATCTTGAGAGCTCTTTACCATGAGGAGCCATGCTGCTTGTCTCAATGGCGATTGGTATAAGTATTTCCTATGCAATATTTCTTCAGCAAAGCAGTAGACAATTACTGCATTGAGTACACTTCTTCCACTTTTAACATACCAGGGAGGTTGCGCTCGATGGACATTGTGTGTATGTTTGGTGGCATTTTGTACCTTTACACTTTTGATTAAATATGCAGAAATTGATGAAATGGAAGCTGTTTTACCATGCTGACTTACTTCTTGTGCAAGAAAATAGCAGGGGTGTCTCACTTGTTTTGTTCCCTCCTCTTCAGAAACATTCTAAATATGCACATTGTTTTTATGGAATGGCAGTTTTGTGCCTGCATACATTTTGCAGAATGTCTACTCTGTCTATCACTCAAAGCTTTTGCTTCTTGCACAGCTGTTTAAAAAGTTACACTGAATTTATTTACATATTGTGAAGGGCGTACTCACTTTTGTGAGATACTGTATATATAATATATATATATATATATATATTATTAGTGTATGTATGTATGTATATATAATATATATATTATATATATATATATATATATATATTATATATATATATTGTTACGCTGTGGAAATTCGCAAACACCATTCAGTTCCGTAGGTGAGATATCTCTAGTACATGTGTAGTTAGCCCAAACCCGTTGTCTAAAGAAGATTTTGTATTCATTCGGGCTGCGACGCTTTGAGATAGCCGTTTTCTGTTCTATTTATTTTGAACCAGCCACGTCCCAACGCTACACACAACAACCACGTAACCACCACGGTGCGACCGCCGGCCACCATCGTCACACACACGCTCCAACCCAGACAACACTCAACAGCCACACCTTTACCGTCAACCTCGCTCCCACAGGCATCGCATCACGCCGATTCCAAACGGCACATGACCATCAAGCACCACCTGTGACACTGGCGTGCGGCTGTCCTGGGTGTTCAGCGATAGTCAACCGAGCTGCGAGTGCAAATTAGCGGCCTTTCCGAGGGAAAATTCGGATCAGGAATGCTACACGGCCACTTCTGATCCGTCCATTAGCAAGCGCGGGCGGCGCTTGGCCCCGCCTCCAGGCGCGTCTGTATGGAATCGAAATATGTGAATTCTAGATCAGGGAGGTTCACGGCCCACTTATATCGTCTCATGGGCGAGCGTGCTCCACCCCCGAGCTCAACTCCTATCCGGAAATTTGCATATGGGTTCTCCTGCCGGCCTATAAAACACCGAGCAACGGCAGAGAATAGCGCAAGGGTTGGGGCAGTCAAGTCAGGTTGGAGAACGGAGTCGAGTCGGGTGGCGAAAGGCATCGAGTGTTTCTGCAGTCGGCTGAGGAGATTTGGGGAAGAGGCAGGAGCTCGGTCCGAGGCGGGAAACGCGCGTCGGCCGCTGATGGTCGCGTGGGGTGATCGTCATGTGGGGATCAAGGCCAGCCATTTCTCCTCCCGGCATCACAATCCCCGTTTTTCCCCCGTGTGGAGGTGCAAAAGAGGGGGCCCCATTCCACCCCACTTCCAAGCGGTGCACGACCGCGAAGGAGCACGAAGCTGGTGCACCGCGCGCACCGCCACATTGCGCTCACACTGAGGACGCGATAACCCCGTACGGCTCCGACCGGCGGCCTGGCCGCTCCTTCAGTTTCAACGCGCACATATTGGCCACGGGCCCCTCTGCCCCTTGATCTTTGAGGGTGGCCTTTCTTTGCTTTGAGTAAAATGTTTGTCGCGCCGTCTGGTAAAGTAGAACTGTATGAGTGGTGTGGCCTCATTCGCTCGACATGCCGCCTTCGCGTACCACGGTAGTATCTTCTGAACGGCACACATTACATTTATGGTTCATCTGCTTTTGTTGTACTATATGATATATGTGCATTCTGATCTAACATCGGTTAATTGCAGCTGTCATCAACTGGCACCTCTAGTTCAGAGGCTTTAATCAAAGGAACATATGGTAGCAGCAGATTACTACAAGTCGCGTGTCAACTAGTGCTGATGATAAATGTGCATTATTTGAATTGTTCCCGGCACACTTAAGCTTCTAACTACGGGCGAGGCGCCGTAACAACCTTTTTCGCTTCGACGACTCCTGCATATCACACTGTAAAACGTGCACTCGCAGACAAGGGAGGACAGACGGGTCTCCGATCCCCTGCTCCGATGGCGTAAAGGGCGTTATGATATAGTGGGTGGGCGCGCTGTAACTTGAAAAGAGCTGACGCCGCCGATAGGAGATTCATCCTGCCGAACCGGAGACTCGCGGAGGTCGAGCGGGTGCAAACTACTCGACCCGTCTCGTGGTTCGGTTATACCCGTAGTAAAGGCTACGCCGAACGGCAGGAGATGTGGCTGGCGGGCGGGGGGCCGCGGACAAGCGGCGTGCGCGTTCCTGGCGCGGACCGACAGTTCTGAAGTCTTGGCCTGGCGCAGGTGCGATCCTTCGCGGCGCCGTTTACTCATCGTGTTGGTTGCGATGGCACTAGGTAGGGGGCTCTCGAGTTTGGCGGAAAACAACGCTATTCGCACGGCGGGTGGCCGATTGGGGCACGAATCGATGGTCGGGGCCCCTTTGAGCGCACTCTGCAGTCCCAGAAAGCAGCGCCGAGGCGGAAAAAGGGGATGTGTTGTCCCCTGGGGGAGGAGAAGGCTGGCTGCTGTTCACGATAGCGCTGACTCCACCTCCGCGACCTCGTCGCCGACGCGCCGTCTTCCTGCTCGGACCGAGCTTCCCTTTGGCCTTTCCATTCTCACAGCCGCATCGCAGGAAACACTCGATGCTTCGCCACCGAGCTCGATCCCGTGTCTTATCTTCAGCCAACTCGCTCGACTTCGACGGCGTTGCTAGCCTCCAGAAGAGAACTGGCTTGTGCACGACAGAATTGTCATGCGTCGCTGGTGGGCTGCGCACGGGCCTGGCGGATTCGGAGCTCAACGTGGCCTCGGTTCGCTGGACGCTCTGATAGGGGCGCGCAAGGTCCGGAGCAGCAAAACACATTATATATAGCCAAAATTTTACCGTAGTATTATATATAATATATATATTATATAATATACAATATATATAGGATTATGATCGTTATACATTAGTTATGATTTGTCGGGGGTAGATGGAGAATCAGTGTAGTTGGAGGTGATTCGCATCTGGTGTAGAGTTTGCTGAAGGCTCGCTCATTCGGAGATGGCAAGAGCAGGAGTAAAGTGGGCGCTCGAGTTGTAGTAAAAGTAGACGCTATCTGTGCCCTGAGACTTCCTTGCAATTGATTATGTTGTCTTACACCATCATTACGATGGGTTTTGCGTGAGTTGGTCTCGCTTATTAGCCACTACAGGAATAAGAATTAGATTCGCCCAGTTTGTAGATTGCCTCTGTGATTTTTTCCCTATGTGACTTTGCTTTGTATTTTCAACCATGCCGAGGTAAAGAGTGAGAGACTGCGATCGCCTGAAACGCACAACCAAACGAGCCAAGAAGGAGCCCGCACGGCTTCAAACGTCTGACCAAGAAAGGCGGCTTTTGAAGTGACACCTCCCGATAGGATTAATTGTGATGAGGCGCGAGTGAACGCAGAGTCTTAGGCCGAGCAGGAAGAATCCCCGCCAGAAAACTCGGGGGTCTTCTGGGGTGACGTGGATTTGGTTATCTGTCGCCCCGAGCCTCGTCGTTGATCAAAAGGTATCTTTAGGTTGTCTGGAGTGGCATCCGTTGATCTCCTACTTTTACCTCGGTTCGAACGTGCATAAGAGGCCCGCGCGCGTATTCTCGGCATCGCCAGCTCTGGCCTGTTGGCGGATGTCGTGTATCGGTATCGTGAAGAGAATAAACCCAGAAAACAGAAGTCCAGCCTCAACATCAATGTGGACCCAAAAGGCAGTTCTTCTTCTTTGCGATACAATTCGTCATTTTGCTGTCTACTCCTCTGTTTCTCGTCCTCTCATCTCTTTCCACCCATCCGTTTCGAGTTGACTTATTTTAGTGAGATTATAGGTTCAATGACGTGGCCATTGTCTAAAGTAGTTAAGAGGGAGTCTGGTTGTTGTGGATAAGCTGCAAATGACGAATCAGAATTTACAGCTTTAGGTGCGAGCGAGTATTGGCGTGCCGCGGTTTACACTGTACTTGGGAGAAAGTAACGCTGGCATAACCTGAGATTGGTCCCAGATAGTGTCAATGAAGTACATGTCATGACCGGGGATTAGGAGTGCGATTAGGTTGTGAGGCAGTGGGTTAGGCTGCTGTAGACAACCGATTGAAAGTACTGAGTTAGAACCAGTGGTGGTTACGGTGGTTTGTTAGTTGTGAGAGTAAAAATAAAAGACACAAGGGACTTTGACTGACGCGTCACGAGTGACTGCTGAGGGCAAAAGGTTTCTCTGTACATAAAAAAAGTAATAATTTTTCCAACACACTCCACCCCTTAGAATACAGATGTTTGCGACAAGAAAGGCAACACGAACTTAAGTTTAACGATTATATGTTTTTTTTTGTCACTATGGGAAATTACATTTCGCATAGTGCGAGATTCAAGGTGATGCCCATTTAATCACCAGAACGAGAGCGTGTATGGATCACCGAACAAGCGGAAAGGAAGCAAGACAAGAAAGGGGGAAGGGAGGAAAGAAGAGAAAGAAGAGGGCTGTGGGGCGTGGGGTCTGACGAGTGATGTGCCATTTATACAGACACCGCCAGCACCCACACTTAAGGAGGGAAAGGGAAGGGGGGGAATTATAGAGGAGGAGAGGAACGAAGAGAGGGGGATTTAGTGAGAGAAAGGGGATTTTTGAGGATTGATAAGGGGCGAAGAGGAGGAAAAAAGAGAAAGGGAAGAGTGAGAAAGATAGGTAGAACGAGACGGCTATCTCAAAGCGTCGCACGCCCCGAATGAATAATCATCACAATTCCCTCCCCCTTTTTTTTAGCCACACAACGGTGGCTGTATGATGCTCAGGCCCCTACATAGCCTTTCCCTGTCCGCATAGCACAAGCAGGGGCTTATAATGTTTAGTGAGTTGGTAATCACTAGCTTGAGCCCTAATGCGGTCGAGGTTATCGGTAGCTGAAACTGCCCGTAGGCCCGATAGAAGATGTGAGGCTTTAGCCCTCGGTTGAATGTCTCTGCTCACCAGACTTTTCAAGACCCAAGTCATTAACAATTTTACGAGGTAATACAAGAGGGCAGTATGGAGCAATAAGTGGAAATATATGTCCAAATCTACCTGTGAATATCTTGAAACCACATTCATAACCATTGTACGTACTTTATTAGATTATTCAAGTTCAGGTTTCATATAATCTTCAATAAAGAAGTCGTTAGGAACTCTATTAGTTACAATACCTAGTGTATATGAATGAGGCTGATACAGTTCTAGACTCATGGCCACTCAATTACTACAAATTTTTTATGCAGTTATATAATCCATCTTTAGTACAAGAAACCAAAAATTTGATATATTACCGGCAGTTTTGAGTACATTGTTGCACATCTAACAAGCACCACTGCAACTCGAATGATCACACAATAGACCCTCAACGGAGGAAAATCCAAATTAGCAAGCTACGGCGTTATGCACTTTCAAATACGCTGTAATAATCAGTGTACTTTCACTAAACCAGCCTAGTCAAGAAAGCAAAAGCCAGATGAGTTGATTGACCACGAGTAATCACAAATTGCCAAAAAATAACTGCTCTTTCATACAGCGACCGGTAATACAACACGCCCGTAAAATATAATATCGTAAAACTTAATTGGTGAATACTTGGCTCCACTTTCTTCTTTGCTTACCTATTAGTCAGATATAATAAATTGTTGATTGTTCTCCGAGTTTCACAATCTAGGGATTATCTAAGTCGAACTGTTACCACCTTGAAGAAGGTGGTAGGTGACATTAACAGAACAAACGTCACCTCCGTCCTTGTAGGAGCCGCACCAACGAACCCTGCCTAGGGCTCACGTTGAATTCTGTCTGCATATGAAACACTCAAGGACAACGGTAGGGCAGAAGCAACCGATTCACCGGATCGAGTAATATCCACCATGCATGGTGCCATAGGCAGTATTATTATATTGCCCAAATCACCGTTCTTCCAGCTTTCCAAAAGCAGCTATCACATTTCTGTCCATATGCCCCACAAGACGATTATGTTTTCTATACAACAACGCAGTGTGGAGTTTAGAAGGGATTGGTAGCAAATATCCAAAATACAACAACAATGTCATCGCTTGCACTCCTGGCTAAATGATTAAAGTGAAAGAAGTAAGTCTAATGTAAGGACAATAATTTCAGTTGACTTGAACACTAGTATTCGTCTAATATCTGCACTCCGTTTTCAGAAAATGCTCAGAAAAGGGAATAGTACTGAGAGTTTGCATAGGAAATACTATAACCAATCGCATGTGAGAAAGCCAGCATGGTCCTCATGTAGAAAGGAGCTCTCGATAAGATGTCCAAGATCAACAAGTCGT
>JAXMNL010000018.1:332857-349205 GCA_035128595.1 Eptatretus atami | reverse complement strand
AGAGAGATACCGTGGCTGGTTCAGAGGCAGAGCTTGTTTCAAACCTGCGCATAAAAAGTCCTTACAGCATGATTCAGAGAGGACACAGAATGTAAGCAACGTGGTTCGTACCATTGCTGCACGTTCATGTCTTTTATAGTCAAAGGAGTTGAGTTCGGTAAATCTCATTGGTCTTCCCATCAAGAATCTCATGCGGAAGATAAGCCAGTGTTTGATTGCGGATAGATCTCATAGCAATGAAGCAAATTGGCAGAGCATCTGGCCCATTTTAATCCTAGTTTGTTCACTATTTGGCCATAGTTTTCTTTAGAAAAATCTCATTTTGCTCTCTAGCTGCCCGGAGAGATAATTGTGGATCGATACGGGCAGACAAAATGTTGGCTTGATTTTGCAATATCGCGACAACATTCCTTTCACCACTTTTCAGCTGTGAAATGATACATTTGGTCACTGGAGAATCCTACAAGGTATTCCAAACCTAACAGATTAGAAATCTACTCATCAACAGTTTAACCACAGTAAATGGCATCTGACTTTCCCGACAAGGGTAAGCCTGCAACGACACTATGGTGAAGCAATCGACGATGACTAAAGCAAATTTCAAAACCCGCAGCAATTTTGTTAATGAACAAATCCATCTGGATAGAAACAAAGGTCCGAATGGAATTGGATGACCCCTGGGCCATCTGCACCCCTTGCTGGGTTACTGTTTTTTGGCAATAATAGACATGTCTTAACAATACTGTTCTGCAATTTGGACTAAACCCGCCGGGGCAACCACTGTTCCCAATTGGAAGCAGCTCATGCCAGCCCTTGCTAGTATGCCCGCGCCTAACCCCATGTGCACAATCGGGCGAGCCCAAGGTAATAGAGCTATTGTGCAAACCACATATACGACCATGCAGATTTGATCTTACCATAATTTGGATTCATTTTCAAAATTTCACATCCGCCAAATTATCCACAAATCTCGTTCTTACACTACAGCTGTCTGCAAAGTGTTTAATCGTACAATGGTCCGGCGCGCCTTCCTTTCTCAATTACACATTGTGAATGAAAAAGAGCTCTGGTGTGGGCAGCCAGATTTTGCAGCGACATCCTGCCCTGGCAATTTCCCCCGTGAGATGTCATCAGATCTCCCCTGGTGGGCGGTCACATTTAACCACTGCAATTTGGTGAGGCAGAAGTATTGCTTACCAGCAGATTCGCAAGTCCATTGTCTCCATTCCTCACGCTGCGCACCTGATGATGTTATAACCCCTTTCGCGCAAGAGTGCTCCGAATATCTTGTAACAGCACCAAAGGCATATGCAGGATAATCAGTGTAAATTGTCATCTATTTGGCCTTTGGCTAAATGGCATGCACGATGTGAGGGCGAACAGTTCTGCTTGCTGCGCCGAGCAGCTCTCAGGCCAATCTTCCAACTTCGATTACTTTCGTGATCAGAGCAAACGGCGTAGCCTGTAATAGATATTCCATCAGTGATGCACGTGATGATGAACGCATACACATATATGAACCAATTCAGAATTTGAATTGTGTGTCTCTTCAAGTCAGGGCGGGTAGACACGTGTGGGCGAGTTATTCTCTTCCAATTGGTGAGGAATCACCATATTGTACTCCTGGCAACAAACTAGCAGGATTCAGCGGTGCGCAATCTTCTAATCGTAATGTTCGTGTGGGTGCTGTGAAGTGAGAGGTCGTATGTCGTGCTCTTAGATAGCTTGACAAATGCTGTGTTTCGTTTTTTAACAGTAACAGCGTTACACTGCATGCGGTACAAGGAGAATCAAAGTGTTCCCCGACGAGCCGTTCTGTCGCTGCACGCGAGCGAAGCGGCTGCTCTGACCTTGGAGACAAAGGGGGGAATCCTTGCGCATAACCGGATCCAATTTAGTACTGTAATATGCAACAGGCCGTAATTTATTTCCGTGCTTCTGTGTCAGCAGACGCGACTGGTCAAACCCCTGTCTCTCCGTCTCACATGCATACAAATGGAAATGGTTTTTTCCAGTAGTTTGGGTAACCCAGAGCGGGAGCGCCGAAGAAAGAGCTTGCTTTAACGTTACAAAAAGCGCTTGTCCTGCATTTTGTGTCCATGCAAGTGGACTGGCGCGTTTTGCCGAACCAATGTCCACGCAGGGGGCGCGCACTAAGGCCGCATAACTGGTATCCACTGTCTGCCAGATAGCCCGGTCGTTCCGAGGAAAGAACCTCATCTGTTTGAAGTAGTTTGGCTTGGGCAAGGTTAATATTGAGCTATAGCGTTCAGGGAGATGCGTCTGTGTATCTCCCTTCAGAAATTATGCCCCAAAAAATTTCACTTCTTTCTTGGCAAAACTGCAATTTAGCTTCTCGATCGCTGTTGTGTCGCTTCCGTGCTGCCCTCAACAGTGTCAAATGTAATCCTCGTTCGCAGTGCGTCTTTTCGACGCTGAAGAATCATGGTCGTCAACATATTGAATCAGTGGGCCACAAGGAAATACACTATCACAAGTCGTCTTTGAGAGCCCTACGAGAATAATGTTTGGACTTTTCAAATACCCTGGGGCAAATACAGTCCAAGTGATTGCCTTCCTGGTAGGTGAATGCAAACAAGAAACTGTACTTCTTTGGGGCTATTCGGTATACTGAAAAAAGCTGAAAAAGATCCACAAACTAAAAATAGGTAGTAGTACTTGGGATGCTTGATAGAATTGGTAGTTGGATTTGCAATTACAGTAAAAGCTGGGAATTAACCAGCCGTCATTCACTTAGCCTCAAATCCTGTACGAATCTCCACGTTGACTCCCGGGTTTTCTCACATGACAGGATCGGTGTATTACATTGACTAACGGTGGGAATGATTATCCCTTGTCTCAATAGCGCTTCCACTATCGGAGCAATTCCTACTTCTGCTTCGGGCAAAGGGGTATTGCGGTTTTAGAGGCAGTTTCTTTACTAGATCCTATAGTGTATCTTGACTGGATTTACATGCTTTTAATTTGGCCGACATCCGTTGGGAATGTGTCGCCCACAGACAAGTCCGGGACTTGTTTCGAAGTAATTCAGTAATTTTCTGACCCATTTAATTCCGAGAGATCGACCAACTCGAACACAGCTTTTTGCCGTTCTCGACAATTCTGAACCAACAGTATCCTGTTAACCCTCGATCTTCCAAAGTCCGTTTTACTTGGCTCGATTCCATCAAAGTCGTTTGTGATGCTTTCTTCAAAGAGGTTACCATGTGACCAAATGTCCGTTTCTTGGTAACCTTCTGCAATCGCTAAAGTAACATGCGGTGTACACTTGGACAGTTGGTTCCACAATTTTAATTGTTCCGAGCGTGAGATGCACCTCCAGGCCAATACCTTGCTTTCCAATCATAAATTGTTCCCAAACACTAAATTCAAAGGTCTGTGTAATTTCGAGAGTGTTTCACTCGCATAGATGTTATCTTTCCTTTGAAACGTTGCAATCTGAAATGCAGCGTAGTCGAGTCTGTAAGTACCGTCTGTCCATGCCGTGTTTATCACCCCAATCGAGCACCTCGGGTACGTTTCTCTCCAAATGTGACAAATATTCCTGCAAATAGTTAAATGCTTCACAATTAATCACAGTCCATTGATATACAAGATTTTCTGTATTTTCTGTAATAAATTATCATAGTTTATGTTCGATTCAAATGAGGTATTTCTAAATATACCCCCTCAGGGGTACACTTTACTGTACAATTCAGCTTGCATAAAAGATCTCTCCCCAACAGATTAATTGGTATATCATTGCCATCAAAAATGCATGGTTTGCAAGACAATGGTCCAATTTCCACCCGTAGCTGCTCTGTCAGTGGGATCGTACAAAGCAACTCCTGACATCCCCACTATTTAACTCGTTCTGCGATAACGGGGCGTCTGGGAAATCACTCCTTCTGAGCGCAGATTTGGTTGCTCCTGTGTCGACTAAGAAAGGAATCTCTTGGCCTTCAATTTTCAGTCAATTTCGGTTCGTCACATGGTTTCAAAGTAAGGAAGGTTAACTCAGACGAAGTCGCTTCTTTTCTTTGTCATAAAACGAAATGGGTTTTTGGGTTTGAAATGAACCTTGAGATGGAGGAGGTAGAAATGAGGGTGGAGGAGGAGGGACAGAGGCTGGGGGAGGGAGGAGGAGGAAATTCCCGGTTTGAGGTGCAGTGGGTTGAATGAACCAGCTTGCTCAAACTGTGTTCCCCATCTTTCCTGTTTGTCTGTAATATGGATTTTCCATTCACTGGAGGCGTGGAGTGTCTGCGATTTTCATCTCTGTATTGTGCCGCTGGTCTCTCTGTTCTACCGGTTCATACGTACTATAAGTTCGATTTCTTCTACGATTTCGGCATTCCTTTAGCCCAGTGCCCTTGTTTTCCGCATGTATAACGACATCTCTGCGCTGGTCTCTGTATTGTGGTCTCTGACGAGTAATAAGTTGGCCCTCGGTTTTGTCATTATATCTCGCATTCCTTCCCTCGGGGCATTCACCTTGACCTTGAACCTGGGATAGCATTAATGTTGATTCGTTTTCCTCGTCAGAAACGATGTTTCAACAATGAATTACAATGCGTTACAATAGTTCCATCAAGTCTTTCACTTCCTTTAATCCCAACCGATACAAACTCGCTTTATGTTCATTTTGCAATTTCGCCGTCAAACCATTAAGGTATACATTAGCAAATGGTACTCCTCTTCTTTCAGTCCAGAGTGACATTGGTATACACCCCGAAAACGCTCTAAGAACTCCAATGGGTCCTCGCCAGCGCGTTGCCTGCACATCTTGTATTTTTGCCCAGTCGGTCTTAAGTGTTTACCACCTCTGTGACAGCGTCAATGAGGGTGTCGATATGTTCTTTGAGGTCTCCCTGTTTCCAGGAGCTTCATCTGGCCTAGCAGATACCTGTTTCAATTGTCAGAGTAACCCCTCTGGTCACTAATTTTAATAATATTTCATGTCCATATATGTTTGCTGATGGCATTAGCGACAACCACCCGGAGCTCTGTCTGGAATTTTTTTGGGTTCTCTCGTATCTTCGGCATCTCATTTACAATGGCTCTTAATAGAGCCCCACGGGCGATATATCGCTTGTACCTTCCCTTGCACCCGGGTAATCTCGCAATGGAAATGCGCCAATGAGTGCATCATCATCCTCCGTCCTTCGCGGTCCTCCGACGTTATTATTTTCTTTGATTGAGTCCTGCATTTTAACTCTTGTCAGCAGAGAGGAACTTTATCTTTGCTTTGTGTTTTTGTTTCATTTTAATTACTCTCCTAGCTCCCGTTGAGCCTCTCCTTGCCTGTGCCATCATCCTCCTCTGTCTTCTCCCGCTTCTTCGTCCTCGACGGTGTTGCTATCGAACTGTGCCCTCTGGCCATGTATCTGAGTCTTCTTCTTCATCCTCAAATCTGACAGCCACTGCTCGCTGTCTGCTTGGTTTATTTAAAGTCTCACCGGCATTTGCTTCGTTAATATTGTTCTCAGCTGACCCTTAAGGGTTTAAACAACCGTGCCTTTTCCACTCTATCACGACATTCCTTCATCCATATTTATATAAACGCTCCAGTTCACCTGCTTCTGGACCTTTTTGTCACTATTTTTTCAACTTTCAGTACTTTTCCTAAATTGTCAAACATTCGTGATCGAAACGTACCATTCTAGGGAAGGGTTAATCGACTATTTTTGGTCCAATTGCACCATTTCCCCATGTCTCTCACAGCTTCAAGGCCCATACAATATCAAACATAATTCTTGCACATGTACCTCTCCGTGGCTTTTGAATACAATTTGCCTCGGTATACACAACAAATTTCATTCCTTTTTAGAATTCCTATTCCCCATCTCTAAAATCAACAGATCACACCCGCAAAAAATTCACTCTGAAATCAAAATAAAATAAATCAACAGCCTCGGAGAACCCCTCCCTGCTTACCTTGGTTCAAGCACTTGTCGTTCCTCCAGGCACACCTCCGGCAGAATGTAAGCACCTCCGGTCACGAGCCGCCGCACAAACGCCGGTTTCGAAATCTTGTGTCACCAAGCACCAAACTGACGTGGATTTCTGTCCTCGAGCCTCGTCGTGATCAAAAGGATTCTTTAGGTTGTTGAGGGATCTTGTCTCCTCGAGGGTTCAACATCTAGCCGACTCGGTGTTGCATGTATCGTGAGAAATAAACGCACAGAAAGTCCAGTAAAAATCAATGTCCACAAGGAGTTCTTTCTTTGTACAATTTATTTGCTGTCTATCCTCTTTCTCTCCCTCTCATCTCCCCTCCTTCATATATATATAACCATTTCAAAGTAGAGAGGGCTTTTGATAGCAAAGAACAGAATGTACAGCTTATCAGCCCGTGTACCTTGGTACTTGCAAAGAACCAAACAATGTCCAAAGTGTCAAAGAAAGACAAGATTATAAGTAGTGTAGGCTTTACAACTAAATTAATAGAACAGTAGAGAGTAAAAAAAACAAACACTTTGACTACTCAGACTGAGGTGCAAAGGTTTCTTGGCTAAGAGTCAATAATTTCCCCAACGAGAATCCTTTTGTCTATGTCTTCAAGATCCTGTGAGGAGGCCATGCCCCAGGAGGGCAGAGGAGATATACAGCAGGGGATATAGAGCGCACAGGAGAGGCTGGCACATTGCGAGAGGCTTCCGACTACTGCATAGCATGGGAGATCAGTCACACGTGTGGTTTGTGAGAGGCCAAGAGAGAAGGCAACTGGATAGAAGAGAGATCGATGTGATCGAGGTTGAGGGCAGGCAGGCTTGAACACGTGTGGATTTGTGTAAGGTGTCCACCTGGATAGAAGGGAGATCGCAGAGCCCACATACGAGGTTGGTGTGAGGAACATGAGGCAGGTGGCACCTTAGGAAAGAGGAAGGCTGGCACATTTTCACCTTCGTTTGAAAGCCGCTTGCGGATTGCCTGGTGTACATCTGCCTGCCACGAAAAAGTGACGGCGCCATTTGCGCACTTGGTGCATGTGCTGGTGGAAGCGCCCCCCCCCACTCCAAGTTTGACAAGGATCAGCTCTGGGGCAAGCTGAGTACCAGTATAACTTGAAAAGGAGGGTTTTTCTGTTTATTTTGGTCACTCTTATCTGTATTGGCATCTGTGTCTGAGGCCTCAAAACGAGGGTTTATACATTTATTATTATTACCATTTCCTTTTTGCATTGTCGTCCCTTGTGAATATTTTGTTTATTTTTCATCAAATATATTCCTTTTAAGACATGTAGCATTGTGCGTGTGTCTGGTACAGCGTCCTATGCTGTGTTCCTCCCGTGCTACTGCCATACTCCTCCTGAGTGGATCGCCTCTCTGCCATTATCCCCATTAATGCATGCGCAATTCATCCGAGACTCGGTTGTGGCCTTCAAGGGAAAAGCTTTTCCATCTGTCCAGGTTGGGTTTAACCCCCTGGACACGACAATATATATTGATATATAAATTATTAATATATATATTATAGATACTAGGAGCTTGCTTTACGTTTGCACGTGGTACATGTTTGGGAGCCCTCATTGGTTTGGTCGTTGCTGTCTACGCTATCGTGTGATGATTCACCAACAAGTGATGAAGCCGATCCCGGTAGCTGAGGGGGTGTATAGCATTGGAATCCTCATACTGTGTACTCTGTGTGATAGTCTTTATAGTTTTTGAGGAAACTCTGAAAGGGTTCGAAACAGCATGTAGCACTTACCTTGTGTAGTCTTCTTGGTTGTTTACACAGCTTCATTCAGCTGGAGGAGTGTGGGAGAAGTCAAACATATATATATAATAATATATATATATTCATAGACTCCTATAGAGAAGGACTGGAACCTCCCATGCTCGGGGTTTGTAACTTGAGTCTGAAGGATTAACTTGAGTCCGGGGCTAAAAATGACCTTCTAGAAGGGCTAGAGACAACGATCTCGGGATCCACATAGTGGTTTGTGAGGACGGGGCGAGTTCAATAGTGTCATTTTCAACACCCACCTGGGTCATCTTCAAGGTCAATATTTCAAGGTCTGATTACTGAATTTTGGTATTTTTGCCCGTTTTTGTGTCTAAACTCATAAACGGTGAGAGATGGACTGATTGTAATAAGATGCAAGTGTGTAGAGCTGTCAACCTTTGATATTATTGTCATATACTCGTATTACATAAACATTATATGCATGTCACAAAGACTATGCCTATTATCAACTATGTCTATGTCTATAACTAGTTGGAGAGGCTTTTCTGCCCTCCTGAGGCATCCCAAAGCTTTTTCTCTTTGTCACTTACATTGAGCACATGAGCTTTCAATAGAATGTTAGCTAAAGTAGTACATGCAGCATTACTACTAGCTGAAGGTGCATCGACAGAGATAACAGCTCAGCAAAATTAAATCGGCAAAGCATTTTAGTCTTGTCATAAAATTATAGGCATTATGTAACAAAAAAGACGGTTGACATCGTCGGCACACACAATCCACCTCTATTCAAATTATCTAGAAACTCATGTGACAACTCTTTACCATCTTCATCATCAAATGATCTCCTCCATACTAGTGCTATCGCCATATTTATGAACAAGGTGTCCGGCCAAATAAACTACTTTATGCTCAAGGCATCGTTAGACCCCAAGAGATCCTGAGTGTCTTGAGGAGTAATCTCGTCAATGAGTTCACTTCGCTCATCTGGAATTTATGGAAGTGTACAGTTCTTGTCACAATCAATCACACGAAACTAGATTCGGGCATAATGTCATGCTTAATGAGTGTTTGCAAATTTACAATTTAGCTGCAGCCATAATGTCAACTACGTCAATGTAAAAGTTCCACCGCTTCTTTGCCTGGCTGGCCGAAAAACTTTTCCAAGGCTTCATCTGCAAATATAGCAGAAGAACGTAGTCAAAGTCTTTCTCTGCCAGAAGTAATTTGAGCATCCATCATTATTACGTGTGGACACAGTGAAGCTTCAGCAGTTTCTGAGTTAGCTTCAGCTTACGACCACCACCTCCTTGCCATGCGCAGGTAGATATAATTTGGCAGGCCTGCTCCAGCCTAGTGAAACTTGTACAGTCTGCTGTCCAAGCTGTCTGCATTCGTCGCGCAGATGGATAGCTGAGAAACGGTCTTTCACATTCATCCATCTGAACCACTCACTCATTATCTGGGTGAGGATGATGTGCCTTGCTGATGCCAGTGAATCCTTGAAGGTCTTTAAAGCAGTGACAGTCTTGTCATTGAACACTTGCATACCAATGGTATGCTCTGGCGTTGAAGGGGCTTGGGAAAACAGCGGTGTGCATCAGCTTGGTTAAGCGA
Organism: Eptatretus atami; assembly: GCA_035128595.1. Taxonomy (NCBI): domain Eukaryota; kingdom Metazoa; phylum Chordata; class Myxini; order Myxiniformes; family Myxinidae; genus Eptatretus; species Eptatretus atami. Next base: position 339,902 of record JAXMNL010000018.1, on the reverse strand, counting down.
ATAGGAGTCGCCCGTCGATCTCATAAACCTTCTGAATATCACTCCATAAGCTTTGTACTCATTACCATCTACGACAAATGAGTGTCTTGCCATCAACAGTAATCCAGTGTTGCGAACATTTTTGAAGATGTGCACGTAGTCGTACACTAAAGAACATAGATTGCTCTTGAATTGACAGCACTTGGCAACTTCCTGGTCCTCCAAGTTTGAATAAACACTGCGGTTGGTATTGCAATTGCCACATATCAAAGAAATCACAGTACCGCCAGCACCAACTACAGCTGATGCAGCTTCGATAAGGAGTTCCTTCAGCTGATCGGCAGTTAATTTTTTGCAGGGCAAAATGTGGAGAATATAGCGTGGACCACCGAAATGGCAGGCAACTTCAACAACCATAGCATGTGAAGCAAGCATTTCGTGTTCACCACCCGCTGCAGCATTTTGAGCATATCCTACAACATGCCCTCCAGAAAATCGCAATGTCTCGACCAGCTTTACTCGTCAAACATTAAATTGCCCAAACGCTGCTGTGGTTTAAGCTGGTCGAACAAGGTTTTGAGTTTGGAGTCCGGCTGACTACTAGCAAGCATCTGTTTTACCTTTTTTGTTGATGGTAGAATGATTAAGCCGGATCGACGAATCATTTTGTATGCATGGGTGATATGTTGTGAAGCTGCATTGCGAAAATCATAGTATCAGTATCAAATCGGCAACGATCAAGAGGTTTGAACATAAGATGCAGCTGCGACAGAAGGAAGGTGAAATGAGAAGCTCGTGTGCCTCAGTCATCCATCAGAGCTGGCTTATTACAAGCTGAAGAATTTCCTTGCTTGTGCATTCATAGATGTTTACCTGGTCAGTTATGGATCTAATCTGGGACATTTTGAGAGCAGGCTGTTCTTCTGCAAAGGAAAAAAGTCATTTGGGCACCTCAATGCCATCTTTCTCAACTCTATTCAAGAATAGAAATCCAAAAGGTGAGTGAACTTTTTGAAATGAAAGAACTTGACAGTTTGTCCAGTAGCATCAGTTCTTGATAGGTAAAGGTTTCCTGGTCTTTTATGACGTAAAGCCAGGAAAAAAGGAGTGATTTATCACAGAAGTGGTCGAAATCTGGATATTGTCTGCAGCCTCATCAGCTGCCTGCATCTTCTTAGCTCTTGATTCTGACGTAGAAGATGATGTTGGGCGTGGGGCTGAGGTCACCTGCTTCAAAGCTGATTTCGGAACTCCAGGAAATATTGATGGGGGTTCTTTGGGTCGTTTGCCACCCCTAACTGACACCCAATCACATTGAAATGTGTCTCACAAATATATATCTCCTTTAAGCACCTCAAGCTTTCTTTCTCATTTGGCATTGCCAATATCCATTCTCCCTCTCCTCAGGATCTTTTGGGAAGGATATGACCTTTACATAAGGCGTCCCATCATCGTTTCCTCTACAACCAAAGCAGCTGCAATGACGTGGCATATTCTCACCAAAGCAGAAACAACCAAACATCCTGTGAGATCACCAGCTGGACAGTTTCTGAAAGAGAAAACAAACAAAAACATACATTCGTTAACGATGATAGAAATCAGCAAGTAGGTGCAGTAGGTGCCAATGTCATGTTTTGTCATTGACTTTACAAAAGTTTTCCTCTATGAGTTAGACACAAAAACGGGCAAAAAAATACCAAAATTCAGTAAGGTGACCATGAAATATGACCTTTTGACTCTTGAAGATGACCTCAGGTGGTGTTGAAAATGACCACTATTGAACTCGCCGTCCTCAAAAACCCCTATATGATCCCGAGATCATGTCTCTTGCCCTTCTAGAAGTCATTTTAGCCCCGGACTCAAGTTAATCCTTCAGACTCAAGTTACAAACCCCGAGATCGTGAGGTTCCATTCCTTCTATATCGCAGTCTATGATATATATATATATATATATATATATATATATATAATATTATATTATATATATATGTGTTGGGATTCGTACCTTGTTAAAGCTTTGGTTCTCCCAACTCAATTCACTCGCCTGCAGTTAATTAAAAATATTCCTGCTTGATGTTCACAAAGGAACATTGGAATGCTGTGTGATAGAAGATAAGGATGGGTCAGTCTTGAGTAATCCACAAGAATGCCTGTTAGCAGCATTAGGAGTAACTTTGCTTCCTCGTTATCTTGCTTGATTCATGGTGTTGAAGAACATAAGCCAGTTGCTAAAGGCAGCAAGTCAGGTGAAAGAAAGAAAGAACAATTGCGAGATAAGCATTTGTCCAAAAATGAAACCGACTACATAAGAGAGTGATATAACTGACTCTGGTAGAGCGGCACTCTCCGGGCTTCTTCAATTACACAATTGGTGTTCCTGGTGGTTTGGTGCTCTCCGTGTACACGTATGATAGATAATAAACAGTTTTCTCTCAAGTACATCGACTCTTCATACCTCAACTGAAAGGGTGATCGACGCTCCCATATATAATATATATATATATATATATATATATATTATATATATATATATATATATATATATATATATACATACATATATACGTGTTATGTTCAGTTATGTGCTTTTGTTCCGGTTGGTGACGCGCGTGTATCGTGTTAACTGGAGAGGTTTACGCTGCCGCAAGTGAGGGGCAGGGGTGCTTATGGCAGGCAGAGTGGTGCCGTGCCATGTTTTTTGGATGATGTGCAAGTCACGCAATAATCGTGTGGGTTGATTTCCCCTTCTACAGTTGGAGTCAGTTTTTTACACCGTAAAATTGGCGACAAGGATGTGATAAATTTTGCTTTCAACCTCGCCTACCTTTCTGGCTCTGCCAGGCGAGCCGCTAGTCCCCTGTATCCACTGGACCTTATCCTTCCAGACATATCTGCTCGCCCTCCGTCTGGAGGAGGTGAATGACGCCCATAAATGCGCTCTGTTGTTACATTAGCTCGGGACATAGGGACAGCACATTTTTTCCACATTAGGACAGGCAGACACATACAATGAGGCTTTTACTGCTCTCAAAGTACATTTCACCACCGCCCAGTGTTCTCCTCAGGTGGTTCACTTTCTGACAGTGAAGCCAGCAACCAGGGAAATCCATGTTACAGTTTATGAATGCATTACAGAATTGGCGCTGCCATGTAGATTTGGATCGCTTCATGACAAAATGATTCAGGATTTACTTATCAAAAAAAACACCAGTGTGCAAGTGTGTGAGAGACTGTTGCTCGAATCCGATGATTTATCTCTTTCTAAAGCCATTCAATTGATGTGCCTAGTGGAGTCTGCTGCAACATGTGCTGCTAAAAATTTTAAAAAAAAATTATAGAAATACAATCGCTGAAGCTCCATCGCCTACTACAGTTACTCAACCTGCATTGCAGAAAGTACAGCCTGCCTCACAGCAACAGGAGACGGACCCTTGCTTCCCTGTTCAGCAAGCGCAGCAAAGGCCTGCTCGTTTTAGGCAGCGCTGTGGAAACTGTGGGTCTACCAGACATCAGGCCAGAGCCCCTGACTGCCCAGCACGGGGGCATACCTGCAGAAACTGCAATATGCCTAACCACTTTGCCAGGTGATGTCATTTGGCCCCAGCAAGAACTCCTGCCCGGCAGCCACATCCATCGCCGGCCACAATTCACACTGTGCTTTCCAACCCTATTAGCTTTAAGACATGCGGTCTGTACCTCAGGGATGTCTGCCTGCCCTTGCTCCTGGACACTGCAGCTAAGGTGTCTCTGCTCAATTTAGATACCTAAAGCGATTATTTTTGAACCTACCACTGCAGCACCACTCCACCACTCTGAGTGGTTTTGGACAGGCAAGAATTGAAGTCCTGGGTTAATTGCAGCTGCCGGTGTGTTATGGTACCAGGTCTCTATTGGCCTTCTCGTTCCACATCACACGCAAGGGGCCAACTCTCTGGGTCGCAACCTCTTCATGGGACTCTGTTTCTCCTTGACCAACAACTGCGGCATGGAGATCCCGCAGGTTTCTCCCCCACCCGCCTCCCCCAACAGTGACAAAGGCTGCCGCTGTTTGATGGCCTGGGCTGCCTTTACACCTTCATTCACCAGCCCAAAGTAGACCCCACAGTGAACCCAGTGATCCAGCCACTGCGCCGTATTCCCCTGACCCTGCGGGATGAAGTGACGGCTGAGCTGAAAACCCGACTGGATTCTGGGATTATTGAGCCCATCAATGCCTCGCCCTGGATCTCCAACCTGGTATCAGCAAATAAGAATTTGTGGGGGCTCTGCATTTGTGTGGATCTGCGTGCCGTGAACACAGCATTCATCTTATATATTATTTCCGAGTTTGTGGTTTCGTGTCGCGCTATCTTCGACTTTGTTCTGCGCTTGAGTAACGTGATATTCGGCTTACATTATCTCAAAGACCATATGAGGTGCATGGTACAAAAAAAAGTAAATAAAATGGTTCTGAAACAGTGAAATCGTATTCCACTTACTGCATTAAAGTAAAATTACTGTTGATACTCTGCATCAGTTCCTTTCTCAAACACACCCACACCCACGCAGAGCGCGGGTTATGCTAGTCCCGGATAAATATCCACTTCCAACAACGGAGGAGCTCACTACCCATTTCTACTGCTCCATGGATTTCAGTAAACTGGACTTGCGATAAGGCTACCTCCAGGTTCCCCTACACCCTAGCAACAGGGACCTCACTGCTTTCGTCACACACACTGGCGTTTTTTTGCGACACCTGCATTCCTTTTCGTCTGAGCTCAGCGCCCAGCCTTTGCCAGAAGATCATGTCGCCCATCTTGGCTGGCATCCCATGAGTGTCCATTTACCTGGACGACATTGTGGTGCATGGCCCCAATGCCTCCATCCATGACGAGCACCTCTGCCAGGTGTTGCACAAGCTGGCCCAGCACAACCTGATGCTCAACGAGAAGAAGTGCACCTTTGTCATGCCGGAAATTGAGTTTATGGGGTTCCACCTCTTGGCCCACGGAATCTCTCCATGACAATCAAACTCAGATGCGATCCACCACATTCTGGAACCTACGTCAGCTGCACAGCTCGCCTCCTTTCTGGGTATGACAGCATGCTATCTCTGCTTCCTGCTGCAGTACTCAGCTATGACATCGCCCCTGTGCCAGCTGCTGAAGAAAGAAGCTCCCTGGGTCTGGACCGTGAACTGCCAAGAGGCTGTGTGCCAGCTCACCACGGCACCCATCCTGGCACATTTCAACCTCCCCAGTCCCACCCTGGTCAGCTGTGGCATCTCTGCCACAGCATTGGAGGCCATCCTCTCCCAACTTCAAAATGGGATGGAGAAGCCCATTGTTTTTGCCTCTCGGGCATTGATCCCTACCGAACAGAAATATTCGGTGAGGGAGCGTGAGGCTCTGGCATGTGTCTGGGCTTGTGAATGCTGGCACATGTACCTATATGGCCGGGCATTTACACTTCACAAAGATCACCAGGATCTTACAGCCTTGATGTCCACCTCGGATACAGGACACAGACCGCTCTGACTGTACAGATTGGCGGATCACCTCCAACAGTACAATTTCAACCTTCACCTCACCCCAGGGCAGCACAACGTGGTAGCGGACCTGCTCTCCAGAGCTCTTGTTGCTGCTGCACCTGCCAGCCAGCCGGTGGACAGGGAGGACGACTTGATCCAACTGCTGCACACCCCTCTCCAGGCTGTGGTTTCCATCCAAAAACTCCAGCAGGCATTTGCAGAGGAACCCCTCTTTTGCACCTTGCGCTCCTACATTGCAGGAGACTGGCCTACGCAGGTGCCCGATGAGATAGCACCATTTGCCAGGATCAATGAGGAGCTGTCATGCTGTAACGACACCTGTGTGGCTCGAGGTCACTGCACAGCATGGTATGCTCTGTGTGCTCTGCATACACACTGCATATGCTCTGCGTGCATGAGTGCTGGCTATGACACACAAGGGACACCTGGGTATCATCAGTGAAGCAGCGTTGCCAAGACCTGGTGTGGTGGCCTGGTATCAACCACGATGTGGAGGAAATGGTCAGGGACTGTGCAGCTTGCCTGCTCAGTGGGAAAACGGGCCAATCTGCCCTACCGCCTCTGCAATTGCTGACCTGGTCTTCTAGACCCTGGGACCACTTGCAGATGGATACCTGTGGGGAAATCCATGGTGTACCCCACCACCAGCACTACGTCATTGTTATCTATGATCTCCATTCTAAATGGCCTGGGGTCTTCCCGGTGGGCTCATAATGCCCGACGTTACATGTATCCGTAGCTCAGGGAGAGCATTCCTTCAAAAGAGTGAAGCACAAAATCAGAGTAACGTTCCACAATGCAAGAACAACACCTGGATGTTTTAACGCTCATGGTGATGGTGACACCAAGATGGATGGGAGTGCGCAAACAGAAGTTAGGTTGGTGGAAAGGAGGATGGCGGAAGAGTTCAGCGTGAACATCGGTTTAAGGCCCACTCATGATTATCATGGTGATGGAGTTTGTAGGCAGGAGGGTAAACATGACAGTATTCTGGAGAGGATGTTGTACACAGACAATTTGGTTGTTGTGGCGGAGTGTAAGCGGGAGATGCAGGAAGTACTGGGGAAGAGGAAGGAGGCATTCGGGAAGCATGGGCTGAAGATGAGTATGGAGAAGCCTGAGGTGATGTGGGTCAGGCAGCAGAGAAAAAGAAATGAATATCAGTTTGTATGGGGAAGGAGCTCAGACATGGAAATAGGTTTGAGTATGTGGATGGAACAGTAACCAGGGTCAAAGGCAAAGGTGCTGAGGAAGATTCAGGTGGGTGCGAAACCATGGATGAGGGTGGAGAGATTGATCGCAGACAGGAAAAATATCAAGGGATTGAAAGGGAAGGTTCTGATGTCATGTGTAACGCCGGCCTACCTTTACTGTCTGGAGACGGCAGCACGCGACAGAGAGACAACTAGAGAGGTTGCAGGTCTGCAAAAACAAATTGGGTCAGAAGGATTGCGGGAGTGAAGAGGATGGATAGAAAGAGGCTGGATGAACTGAGGGAGGAGTTCAGTGTGCAAGTCAGCTTGACAGGGAGATTGA
>JAXMNL010000018.1:294474-306651 GCA_035128595.1 Eptatretus atami | reverse complement strand
AAAATTTTTTTTTTAAACTATAACTAAATTTTGTTATCCTTATTCCTTTTGCGCACTTCTTTGATGTTTTTTAATTCCCTCCATATCATGTACTTCTATAGCACTGTTACCTGGTTTATATTAATTCTTGTTATCTCTTGTCCATTGTAGATATGACACTGTAATACATTCCTTTTCTTTTTCCTATATGCTTTTCAAAACCCTCTCCACTCAACTCAATTGTGTGTGTGTTATATATGTATAATATATATATACATATATTATATATATTATATATATTACATTGATTATTATATGATGAGATTCAATTGTTTTGTGAGGGGTGAAATAAAACTGGTGACTGCCACATCTGAGTGTTTTTGATCAACTCACAAGTTTAATAATAAAATTGTCTCTGAAAGGAAAAGTACTCTTTGTTGTGGTCTGAAGTCCATTTACTTCGGCAGTCTTATTTCACTTTGTAGTAACGAAGAATTTACACGAGTGGCTAAAACGTTAAACCCTGCAAGCTAAAATAAGATTCCACAAAAAACAACTTGAAGAATTCTGCAGACGATACAAAAACGAAATTCCAAAATTCTTCACATTTGGTGCGTGACACGGGAGGTGCTGAATCCCTGGAGGCAGTCCTGGAGTCCGGACGGCAAGTGTTGAGCAAAGGGTAAGCAGAGAGCGTTCCTGGACGCGTGGCTTGGGTATAATGGGTAACGCAGTTTCGAACAGAGGATAATTTCAGAGAATTGCGTGAGTTTGAATTTTTGGTGGTTCCAACAACGATAAGTATATAGTTGTTCTAGTTTTGCCTGGCCAGCATTTTGAGCATTTAGAGTCTATAGAGGAATTTAGAGAATCATTGTATTTTGTATACTAATTGTATTGTGACCTGTTTACCTGTTAACCGTTTGAAAGATGGGAAATAAGGTGGGAAAAAGTAATGAGATTGTGTAATACCGAAGCAACTGTCAGAGCCACCAGAGGTAACATGCGCTACATATATGTTTGAGAAATAGGACCTCATTCTGTGAGAGACTAGCAGATTGGTGGCAATTGGACTAGGATATAGTAGATTACCTTTTCTGAGAATGGTACGTTTGATCGTGATTGTTTAAATTCATTTGAGAAAAAGTGCTGGAGAGAAAAGGAAGGAAAAGAAGGCCCTTGAGGCATGTACACTGGGGCGTAACATGGATTGATGAGGAATGTCGTGACAGGGTCGAAAAGTACGCGAGTTGTTAAACCTGAAGGTCAGCTAGACCAAATTACTAAGCATATGCGTAAGACTTGAGAATAAAAAGAGGAGGCAACGAGCTAAGCTTCAGATTTGAGGATGAATGCAATGATGAGTCAAATACATGGCAGAAAGCATCGTCCGATGGCGCAGCCGCTCGAGGACGAAGAAGCGGCGCAGAGGGAGATGATGCCACCAGGGCAAGAAGAGGCTTCGACAACGGAGCCAGAGTTGTAATTTAAAAGAGGAGAAGAAAGAAAGCTGAATACAATGCAGAGAGGAAGTTCCTCTGCTGACAAGGTGGAGTGGCAGACTCGATCAACAAAAGGTAACATGCGGAGACCGCCAAAGGAAGAGCGATGAGGCACTGAATAAGTGTGTTTTCCATTGCGTTGAGACCGGGGTTGGGATGTGCAACATATATCACATTGTTTCGAACATAGGCGTTCATTAGCGACATTATGAATGCCGACGATGCGAGGAGGATCCGAAAAAAATTCCAAGCGAGAATTGATGTGATCGTGGAATGCAACTTATACTGGAATATGAATATTTTGTTGAAATATTAATTTGCCCGGAGGGGTTACTCGACACTGAAACAGATAACGGATGGCCAAGTGAAAGCACGCGGAAGCAGAGTGAGCTCACGAACATATTAACAAGCTCCATTGAGTCAGTAACAGCGGTTGCCTCCACTCAAAGACAGATTGGGGAAAATACGGCATGCAACAGCGCCTGCTTAGACCCGTTGAATTACATAGACGGTTACGGAATATTATCATATCCAACTCTGGATTAAGCAGATGAGGAGGGTGTCCCGTTCGCTCAATGCGTTCAATCGATGGTTTGACAGTCAAATTGCAGACAATGAGATTAAGCGAGTGTGTATGGCTGGAATGAAAAGGATATAAAGGATTTAATAGCAATTGTGACCATTGTAATTCATTGTATACGAACGACGTCATGATAAGAGATAGAATGGAGAAGGCAGATTAATGCTGGCCAGGTAACGGCAAGGTGAATGGACCGGTGGAGAAATGCGAGATTATAATGTCACACTACAGATGGCCCAAGCCTATTAACCGTGTCCGACCACAATACAGAGACCTGCACAGAGAGGTCTGTCGTGCGTGTGGGCAAACCAGGTCATTGGGCCAATGGTGCTGGAACAGCAGAAATGGTCGGACTTTGTATCGAATGGACCGCGCTAGGAGAAGGCGAGGGTACACTAACAATAGATGGAGGTGCACATTTCCATCAGCAGGATGGATGGGGGAACACAGCTTGAAGCAAGCTGCTCATTTCAACCCCTCCAGCCTCACACTGATTTCTCATCCTCCCTCACCTCAATTTCCACTCCTCTCGCCCTCATTTCAACCTCCTCCACCTCAAAGTTCATTTCAAGCCCCAAAACCTATTGTTTTAGTACAAGAACAGAAGGGACTTCTCTGAGTTACCCTTTCCTGACTTCAAACCATAGTGATGAACCCGAAATTAACTTTTGAAAAATGAAAGGCCGAGAGATTCCTTTCTTAGTTTACAACGGAGATGCGTTAGTCCTGCCTTCTCAGAAAATAGTGCTTCCCAAATGTATCCTTTACTCGGAGAACAAGTGAAGTTAGTGGGATGTTCATTGCGGTTGCCATGGCGATCCACTATCTGAACAACTAACGGTCGAGGTTGGACATTTGTTGGCGCAAACTGCATTTTTGATGCAACTGAATACGCTAATTAATCTGTGTGAAGAGATCTATTGTAAGCTGAACTGTACAGGTTGAAATGTACCCTGAGGGGGTGTATTTGGATTAACTCACAAATCTGCATATTTCTGAGCTGAGATTGTATTCGCAGGAAGTCGAGATGAATCTTGTATCATTCTGGTTGGAGCATTGATTGATTTTGTGAACATTTAAAACATTTGCAGAAAGTTCGTCACAATTTGAAGAGGATCGTACCTGAGTGTGTGGCTGGGTAAGTCACATCACATGGATACAGATGGGGTGCAGACTCGATTACATTGCATTGCAGATTGCGACGTTAAGGAGAAAGATAATTTATTGCGAGTGAAACACTTGCGAAATTACACAACTTTTGACATAACATTGGTGACTATGTGGTTTTTGGAAGCAAGGTATTGGCTGGGAGGTGCATCTCACCCAGGAACAATTAAAATTGTGGAACGCAACATCACAGTGTTCCACCGCATGTAGTACTTCAGCGATTGCAAGAGGTTACCAAACACGGACATAGGGCACGTGTAACCTGTTTGCAGAAAGATCGCAGGCGATTTGATGGGGTCTAGTCAAGTAAATCGGACTTTGGAAGATTGGAGAAGAATGGATATTTGTTGGTCCAGAGTGTCCGAAGGGACGGTGAAAGTGTATTCGAGATGGCTGATCTCTCGAAATTAATGGGTCAGAAAAATTACCTGAATTATCGACCAGGTCCCGACTTTCTGTGGGCAGACACATGCAACGATGTAGGGCATTTAGAGGCTATGCACGCCTGTCTGGATCAATATAGATCCATCAAGAAACTGCCTCGAAACACAATACCCATATGCGTCCATGAAGCCGAAGCAGGGATTGCTCGCATAGTGGAAGCGCTTATTGAAGCAAGGGATAATTATTCCACATGTTCATCAATTAATACGCCGATTTAACCCGTGCAAAACTGGGAAGTCAACGTGGAGATCGTAAGGAATTTGAGGCATGAATGACCGTGATCCGCCTAATCCGTAATTGCAATCCGCTAACCATTCTACGCAAGCATTTCCAATAATACTAATATATAGTGTCGTGGATCTTGTTCCGCTTTTTTAGTATAACGATAGCCAAGAAGCCAAATTCCTTTTTGCGTTCACGTATGAAGGAAGAAAATATACTTGAATGTACTCCATAAGAAAACACTGAAGCCTGATCTGTCTCCCGAGCTTTGCAAAGACGACTTATGATGACGTAGTGTTTCCCTGTGGATCCACATGATTTAATATGTTGTGACTGCTGATCTGTTCAGCACGAAAGAAGCATGCGAAGACGTTATACGTTGGTACTTTCGGAGCCTTACGCCAGAAAGGGACACCAAAGCATCGAGAGTCAAATTGCAGTTTTGCAAGAAGAGGTGGAAATATTTGGGGAATCATTTTGAAGGGGATTACTGACGCTCCCCACGAACGTATAGCTGCAATATTTAAAACTGCCCAAGCCACTACTGCTAAAACAGATGAGGTCCTTTTCTCGGAACGACAGGCTAATGCGGGCAGTGAATACTGACTATGGCGGCTAGTCACCCCTGCCTGGAAATTGGTTTCGGCGAACGTCCCATCCACTGACATGGACACAGAGCAGGACGAGGCTTTGTAACGTTGAAGCAAGCTCTATCTCTGCTCCTGCCTTGGTATACCAACTATGCACAACTTTCATCTGTATGCAAATGAGAGTCGGGGGTTTGCAAACAGTCCGGTGCATGACACAGAACAAGGAAATAAATTACGGTCTGTGGCAAATATTACAGTACTAAATTGGATCTGGTAGCAGCAAGGATTCCCATCTTGTTAAAGCAGTAGCAGCCGCTCGCACGCAGTGCAAGCGGACAGAAGACTCGTCGCGGACAAACTTTGATTCCTGCATCGTGCCGCACGCAGTCACAGCTGTACTGTTGAGAAACAAAAACACAACATTTGTCGGCTCAAAGAGTATGACATAACGAACTCTGACTTACAGGCCCACTGAACATTACGATTAAAGATGCGTGCCGCTTTGAATCTGCTAATTTGCTGCCCGGTAGAACTGGATGGAGAATCGTCACGATTGTAGGAGGTAATCGTACACACGTGTCCTGCCGCGTCCTGATTTGGAGACACTCCAATCCAAAATTCTGAATTGATTTTATATGCGACGGCTCGTCATCTCTGCGCACCTGATGGATATCTATAAACAGGCTTACGTCATTTGCCTCTGATCACGAAGTAATTCGAAGGGGGAGATTGGCTGTGAGCTGCTCCGCAAGCAGAGCAGAACTGTTCGCCGTCACTCGTGCATGCCACTTAGCCAAAGGCCAACTAGTGACAATTTACACCTGATTCCGGAATATGCTTTGGTGCTGTACACTGAATTTCGAGCCGTCTGGACGCGAAGGGGTTTATAAATCATCATCAGGTTGCACGGGTGAGGAATGCGAGCATGGATTGCGAATCTGCTGGAAGCGGTACTTCTCTGCCTCAACAAATTGCAGTGGGTTAAATTGATGCCACACCGGGAGGATTGATGATCTCTCATGGGGAATGCAAGGGCAGAGTGTAGCTGTCAAAAAGCTGCTGCCAACGATGAAGCTCTCTGGTGTCACCAATGTGTATTGGACACAGTGCACGCGCCAACCCTTGACGATGTAAACAACTTGAAACAGCTGTTAGTGCTAAAGAGAGGATTTGTGGATATTGTCTGGATGTGAATTTGATAAGAATCCAAATTATGAGATCCTGATGGGCGTGTGGTGGCACCAAAAGTCTGTTACCCTGGCTCGCAATGATTGTGCATGCATGGACTGGGCATACTAGCAAGGGTGGCATGATGTACTTTAATTGGAGACAATGGTTTGCCCTGGGTTAGTGGCATTGCAAAACAGTATTGTAGAACCTGTCGCATTTGCCAAGAATATAAACCCTACAGGGGGTGCAGATGGCGCCAGCGTCATCCAATTCCATAGGACCATTTGTAATATCACAGATTGATTCATTCAGTTACCAAAATGCTGTGGCTTTGAAATTTTCTTTCGTCATCGTAGATTTTGTTCACCAAGTGGGTTGAAGCTTACGCTTGTAGGAGAGCCAGATGCCATTAACTGTGGTTAAATTGTTGATGAAGGATTTACTTGTAGGTTTGGAATACCTTGTAGGAATCTCCCAGTGACCGAAGGTAGCTCATTTTTCACAGCCGAGGTGGTGAAGGAAGATGTGTCGGGTGTTGCAAATCAAACAACATTTGGACTGTGCTTACTCATCCGCATCTGCCGGGGCAGTAGAGAGGCAGAATGGATTTCTAATAGACTATGGCAAGATTGTGACACAAACTGGATTGAAATGGCCAGATGCCTCTACCCATTGTTCTCATGACTATGATATCTACCGAAATCGAAAAACTGCTTATTTCCGCATGAGAATTCTGATGGGAAGACCGATGAAGATTACTGAAACCTCACCTCATTGCAACTGTAAAAGACATGAACGTGCAGCAAATGGACGACACGTTGCTGAATGTCTGTGTTTCTCTCTGAATCATGCTGTAGGACTTTTTTACTGCGGCCAGGTGTGAAGAAGCATTGCCTGAGCCTGCGACCGTCTGATCATCACACTTCAAACAGGAGACTTGTTTATGTGAAGATTTACAAAGGACAACTCTCTTCAATGCACGTTGGTGTGGGCCGTTTACAAATACTGCTAACTACACATACGGCTGTGAAGTGTAAAGGAAGAGCAACATGGATCCATGCCACATCACTGCAGCTAGCACACAGCCAAAAGCCTGAGAGAGAACATGGCTTCCTGATAACTTTGATGTTCTTCATTGCAGGTTATTTGTGCTACTGAGTGCATGTTGAGCAATGTGGACTTGGTCTGTGAAGCGATAAGTACTATTTGTGATCAAACGTATTTGCATGTTTTTTGGCTCATGGGCCTGTCACACTGCCACCCAACTAAGCAACATGTGCACCCAGAGACCGGATAGAAGCTTAACGGGCAGAGTGGGTTCACCACATTGGAATAAACACTTATCTGGGCTCTTTCTCGTAAACACGCTAAGGCTTTTAATAAACCAATTGCTGGGTCTGTTCTAAAATCACTCATTCAGAGTTACTGAATACCTCTGTTGGCAAACATTCCAATTAAGTGAATGGTGTGGACTGGGCAAAGGAAAAATGGGATAACAAGAAATAACCTTGACGACCATATCCGTTACCATAGAAATGAAAATTGCCTACGACATGAATCTCAGTTATGTTTTGGCCAAATTTTAATTTAAGTAAGATGCTCCACACTTTATGGTTGAACGGGCAAACAAAAAACCCGAAACTATGCTTGGTGGAAGAGGCATTGGGAGAGAGAGGGTTAGGAAATTCTGAATGCAGTAATTAGTCTATAAAACCCCCCCAACCTCCCCAACACCCCTCCCCCCCCCCCCCCCCTCACACGATGGGACACAGTGGCTTTAAATAATACCTATTTCATGTGTGGAAATTCGAGCATACCCATGGCTTCCAGTTAATTGGATGATCATGTTTCTGTCATTCTATCTTGCGCCATATGCGCCTGCTAACATCAAGACCTTTTGAGCATTTAAAACGGGGTAAACAGAGTTTTCACATCAACCTGAACTGTTCTTCATGATTTTAATTCCTCCTACGGCATATGGACAAACGTCTGTGGGATTGCGAGTTAGCTGCCTCGCTTGATCATTGGCAAATAAAGACTGCCCACTCGCGCATGGTTTTATCACAACTCGGAGGTTGGGTCGCCCTAGCGCAGTCGCATGCAAAATCGGTTGCCCTTGACCTCATTCTGTCGGCTAGGAGGGACGTTGGCTGTAATTAAATCTGATGTTTGTCCTATATTCTCTGATAACTGAGCAGATCACCAAACATAGCTGACAAGATTAAGCAGAAGGAGCCCAAATTTCACAATTATTTTAACGAAAGATGGTTTGTCTGGTTTGTAGGGATTTTTGGAGCTGGGGGACTACCCTGTTACACGATTCTCTGGGTGATTGTTATGGATTATTCATGTTGTCTGCTTGTTAGATGCAACACAATTAAATTGCCCTGCATTGATTGTTTTTGTAAAGAGGAATACTGCTACAAAAGTAATGGTGGCCCAACACCACCTCCTATCTTAGGTTTTGAAATTGAGTCCTACGACTCTTTATGAGAATAGAACCTGAAATTGGAAATCCATAAAGTCAACGCAATGACATGTGTTCAATGTTTACGGAAGTGTTCCTTCCACTATGCCCTTCTGCTCTGTTCCCTGAAATAGGTGTGTTGAAAATCAGCCATGCAGGCCCAAGTGGGTAGCTCTTGTCTTATCGGCTACGGGCCACTGGAGCCTCGGCCAGTCCAGAAGCTTCAACCACATGAGCCACCTGCTTGCGGGGCTAGGAAAAGGCTGTAGGGACTGAGCTCTACGATGTGGCAAGACGTTGTGGACTACCCGGGAAGATGGCAAACGTCGGGCGCAGAAAAATGTATTTTCCAAGTGACAGAATCGTTAACCTTATAAGTTGTGTTGCCTTTTTACGGGCAACAAGGGGGAGTTGGTGGGGAATATTCCTCTTTAGAAAAGAGACCTTTGCTGTCTGTCTGACTGGGTTAGAAGTTATGTCTTTTACATTAATATAATCATTTATAAGTTGTTTAAATCCTATAACCTAAATGTGTTATCCTGTAATTCATTTGTGCACTTCTGGACGTTTGTTAATTCCCTCCACGTCAGGGTGACCTTTCTGATACAACTGCTACTTTGAATATTATTCTGTTATCTTGCTGTCCATTGGTATATGGACACGTAATAACATTTCCTGTGTTCTTTGTCCTATATGCTTATCAAAAATCCTTCACTCACTTCAATGTAAATATAATATATATATATATATATATTTATATTATATATATATATATGATATCATAATATATAATATACTGAGTGAGAGATTCATTGTGTGTGCGAGGGTGACATAAACTGGTGGATGCGACATCTGAGATGTTTTGAACTCACAGTTAAAATAAAATTGTTCTCATGAAGGAAAGTAACTCTTGTTGTGGTCTGACAGTCATTTTACTCCGCGTGTCTTTTCAGCTTTGAGTAAGAGATTTACACCGATTCGGCTTAAACGTTAAACCTGCAAGTTAAAATAAGATTCCACAACAACTGAGAATTCTACAACGATTCACAAATCGAAACTTCAATAATTCTTCACATGTGGCAATAGAGTGTGAATTTGTTGTTAGATTTGTGTTCCGACACACTAGGATAAGGGAACATGCCAATCTTACTGTGACACTGTATCTGGTTTTTGGAGTTTAGTGCTTCCCATGCTTGTGGGTATAGAGAAATGGGAGATCTAGCTGTTAACATTAGACAGGGCCATTACGTGGGCTGCGCCAGATGGAGCTCGGAGAGCTCGGGAGAAGGTGGTGGTAGTGTTGGCGGAAAATGGCCCTTAGTGTGTGTATTAATATAGGATTTAGCCCAGATCCCCCATTAAAATGATTGTTGTTAGCCAGGTTGTTCGTAATTGGCATGTTTCATGTGTTTAGACATGTTTTGGGAGGCTGGTTCATGTTGTTAAACACGGTCCTACACATTTGAGAGGTGTGGAGGCTGTTCATTTGTTTGTGCAGTGGTGTGTAACGAGAGGTTCTTCTTCTTCGTTCCCTCTCCGCCATAGGCCCGCTCAGCGCTCTGAGAGGGGGATGGCCGAGAGAATGACGAGCGCCGGGAAGGCGAAGGTGGGACTGAGAGCGCAGAGGTGGGGCGATTGGCAGTGGCAGAAGCTGCCTGAGGCGCTGCAGGTGGGCGATTGCAGTGGGAAAACTGCCTGACGCCGAGTCAGGCGATTGGCAGTAAGACAAAACTGCCTGGAGCATCGAGGGCGGGCATTGCAGTAAGAGAGGCTGCTGAGCGCCGAGTCGGGTGTGATCGCTGTACAAGGGACGGCTGTGTATTTTTGCGATCGTCTCTGTGAGGAGGCCAGCAGAAAGAAGGGCAAGGGTGAAACTGCTGCGCCCGAGTCGCTGCGATTGGCAGTAAGAGGAACTGCCTGAGCGTCAAGTCAGGCGATTGGCAGCAAGATGAACTGCCTGAGCGTCGGATCGGGCGATTGGCACTCAGAGGAATGCTGAGGCGTGTCGACTTCGATATGTGGAGAGTAGTTTTTGACTGCGGTGCTCCTGGCATGGACCCAGCCTGCGGAGCCAACACCCGATTTGGCCCTTGTCTGGTGAAGAGGCCAGGCTGGATTTGGATGCTGGACCTTGTGAAAAGACAGCTGGATCATAACCATGAGAATCTTTCTCTCTTGTGCCGTCGAACTTACGGGGCTGAATGCGCTGAGGCGGCGTGCGTGGGCGGTGCGACAAAAGGAGGACGACGCCGCGCCATTTTGCAACGTGGCTTGTTCGAGCTGGTGTCGAATCTTGACATCGGCTTTTCACGAGCGCATTCATGCTTTTGACACTTTTCCTCTCATCATGAAGCATTCACAAGTACCCTGTGTCTTGTCTGCATGCTGTCCATCTTTCTGCAATGTGTCAAGGTTTATCTCGTAGGGTTCTGCTTAAAAACCCTATCCGTAGCTCCTAGTTAAGAACGGTTATAATTAATTATAACATTGTTCGTGAATGCTTTGCTTGTGTGTGTTCCCGACATTGTCCCTAATAAATCTGGCTGAGTTACGAGATTTGTTCGTCCTGAATATTCGTGCCATGCTGAGAACAATTCGCGTCGTATTGTTAATATAAACCAACAGTTACAACTGGCAGAATTAGCCTTGTCTGACAAACCAGTGTAACTGGGGTCTAATTCCTCCAAGCTGGCAAGGCACAGGTGTATTTTGGTATCGTGATTGAGGCGCGTGACCGAGAATTGTGCCAAACACCAGCCGGCGTTTATAACCCGGAACGGCGGTGCTGTTAAGTGATGTACGACATCCTTAAACACTGGGGTCAAGAGTCAGGTGCGAACCCGCCACCGCTTGAATCATAACAAATATTAAGGAGATTTTTGAATGTAAACTTCAGTGGTTGTTTAATAGGCTCCCAGTTGTGTGGATGAGCTGTCACATCACCTCCGCTGGGCGTGTGTGTCCTTATAAACGTGCATTCGTGATCCTCTCGACTCTCTTCATACCTGGCCGGGAAATCGGAGTTTCAACATGGCACCCAGATGGGACCTGAGTGCTTATCCCTGATGCTGCAAAACCAGAGGCTCGCACTTGTGTTACAAGCGCTTACAAGGGTCTCAGCTAAAAATAGGTAAGTGGTGCGCAACCTCGGGTCACCTGCAAAGGATAGCCAAGTTAGGTTGAACACTTTCACACAGCGGAGAGAGTTTCCCTTTGAACGCTGCTTCAGGGTTCTGCTTGGTCGCGAACTGATAACGGTAAAAACATATGAGGGAGATGAATGCGTTTTGTTTGAATGAACACAAGGGCTTTTTAGCTGTGTTGTGTGACCAGAGGTAAGATGATAAGGAATATCCAGTGAAATAAAAGAAAACAGTTAAGTCTTGTATTCTGTGTTGTTGTTGGAAAGGATGAGAAATAATCCCGTGAAATAGGGGAAAATAGGTAAAATCTTGTTTTCCTGAGTTTGCTGTGTGAAGAAAAAACAAATAGGTAAAGTCCTGTAGAGAGCTTAAAGGCGGTCGATCAGATGGACCAGCCCGTTCCGCGTACTAAAAGGAGAAACGTTTTAAAGCTATAAGGCTGTTGAAAGCTAGCAACCACACACCCCCATAAAATGGGGACAGCTCGTTAAATCTCTCGCGTTACCCGAGAGGAAAAACCAATGAAAACCGTGGGGAAAAAGACGGAATGGATAAAGTAGGGGTGCAAGATGGGTGAAAACTTAATGACGACGGGAAGAAAGGATCCTTCCCGCTACGCGGATCCTTCGATCCAAAGGTTGCACACAGTTAGCAACGGTGCTGACAGGGCAAGCAGGTAGGCCGAGACAGAGCGAAAAACACTGGAGAGTGCTAGCAGCACGGCTAACAGAGTCACAAACTGAGACAGAATATAAGCGTTTAGGTCTCGAAGGAATTTTGAACCAACAGATAACACAAGAGGAAGCGAGACAGGAGAAATTTAGACAAGCGCTAGCGCAGCTAGCGGAGACTAATGATAACGTAGACGGGAAAATAACCACACGACCTGGGATAACAAAAGGAATTTACCCCG
>JAXMNL010000018.1:282002-294449 GCA_035128595.1 Eptatretus atami | reverse complement strand
AAAATTTTTTTTTTAAACTATAACTAAATTTTTTATCCTTTATTCCTTTTCTCACTTCTTTATTTTTTTTAATTCCCTCCATTCATTTTACTTTCTTATAACACTTTTACCTTTTATATTAATTCTTTTATCTTCTTTCCATTTTAATATTGACCTTAATACATTTCCTTTTCTTTTTCCTATATGCTTTTCAAAACCTCTCCACTTCAACTCAATGTTGTTTTTTTGTATATTATATATTATATATATATTATATATATACATTGAGTTAAGAATTCATTGTTTTTGAGGGTGAAATAAACTGTGAACTGCCACAATCTGATGTGTTTTTGATCATCACAAGTTAATAATTAAAATTGTCTCTGAAGGAAAAGTACTCTTGTTGTGCGTCTGACAGTCATTTCCACTTGGCATGTTTATTTCACTTTGAGTAACGAAGATTACACGAGTGCTAAACGTAAACCTCTGCAAGCTAAAATAAGATTTCCACAATAAAATACAACTTGAAGAATTCTGCAACGATACAAGAAAACGAAATTCCAAATTCTTCACATTTTGGTGCGTGACACGGAGGTGCTGAATCCCCTGGAGGCAGTCCTTGGAGTCCGGAACGGCAAAGTGTTGAGCAAAGGTAAGCAGAGAGCGTTCCTGGACTGCGGTGGCTTGGGTAATAATGGGTAACGTGCAGTTCGAACAGAGAGTACATTTAGAGAATTGCGTGAGGTTTGAATTTTTGTGGTTTCAAACATAAGTACTATAGTTGTTCTAGTTTTGCGCTGGCCAGCATTTGACATTTATGAGTCTTTAGAGAAATTTAGAGAATCATTGTATTTTGTATACTAATTGTATTTGTGCTGTTACCTGTTAACCGTTTGAAAGATGGGAAATAAGGTGGGAAAAAGTAATGAGATTGTGTAATACCGAAGCAACTGTCAGAGCACCAGAGGTAAACTCGCTACATAAGTTTGAGAAATAGGACCTCATTCTGTGAAGACTCGCAGAATGGTGGCAATTGGACTAGGATATAGTAGATTACCTTTTCCTGAGAATGGTACGTTTGATCGTGATTGTTTAAATCATTTGAGAAAAGTGCTGGAGAGAAAGGAAGGACAAGAAGGCCCTTGAGGCATGTACCTGGGGCGTAACATGGGATTGGATGGAGGAATGTCGTGACAGGGTCGAAAAGACGCGGTTGTTAAACCTGAAGGTCAGCTAGACCAATTCATCTAAGCATATCGCTAAGACTGAGAATAAAAGAGGAGGCAACGAGCTAAGCTTCAGATTTGAGGATGAATGAATGATGAGTCAAATACATGGCAGAAAGCATCGTTTCCGTATGCGCGCAGCCGCTCGAGGACGAAGAAGCGGGCGCAGAGGGAGATGATGCCACAGGGGAAGAAGAGGCTTCGACAAGGAGCCAGAGTTGTATTTAAAAGAGGAGAAGAAAGAAAGCTGAATATACAATGCAGAGAGGAAGTTCCTCTGCCTGACAAGGTGGTAGTGGCAGACCGATCAACAAAAGGTAACATCGGAGACGCCAAAGGAAGAGCGATGGAGGCAGCTGATAAGTGTGTTTTCCATTGCGTTACGCGGGTTGGGATGTGCACATATATCGACCATTGGGTTTTCGAAATTAGGACCATTGCGCAATGAATTCCGACGATGCGAGAGGATCCGAAAAAAATTCCAGCGAAATTGATGTATCGTGGAAATGCAACTTATATGGATATGAATATTTTGGTTGAAAATTAATTTGGCCCGGAGGGGTTACTCGACACTGAAACAGATATACGGATGGCCAAGTGAAAGCACGCGGAAGCAGAGGTGAGCTCACGAACATATTAACTAAGCTCATTGAGTCAGTAACAGCGGTTGCCTTCCACCCAAAGACAGATGGGGAAAATACTGGCATGCAACGCGCCTGTTAAGACCCGTTGATTACCATAGACGGTTACGGAATATCTATCATATCCACTCGTGGATTAAGCAGATTGAGGAGGGTGTCCCGTTCGCTCAATGCGTTCAATGAATGTTTTGACAGTCAATTGCAGAATGAGATTAAGCGAGTGTGTATGGCGGGAATGAAGGATATAAAGGATTTAATGGCAATTGTGACCATTGTTAATTCATTGTATGAACGACGTCATGAAGAGATAGAATGAAGTGCTAGATTAATGCTGGCCCAGGTTAACGGCAAGGTGAATGGACCGGTGGGAGAAATGCGAGATATAATGTACACTACAGATGGCCAGCCTATACCGTGCCGACCACAATACAGAGGACTGCAGAGAGGTCTGTCGTGCGTGTGGGCAACCAGGTCATTGGGCATGTGCTGGAACAGCAGAAATGGTCGGACTTATGTATGAATGGACCGCCTAGGAGAAGGCGAGGGGTACACTAACCAAAGATGGAGGTGCACATTTCCATCAGCAGGAGGAGGGGAACACAGCTTGAGCAAGCTGCTCATTTCAACCCTCCACCTCACACTGCATTTCTCATCCTCCTCACTCAATTTCCCACCTCCTCTCGCCCTCATTTCAACCTCCTCCACCTCAAAGTTCATTTCAAGCCAAAACCTATTTTTTTAGTACAAGAAACAGAAGGGAACTTCTCTGAGTTACCCTTCTGACTTCAAAACATAGTGACGAACCGAAATTTAATTTGAAAATGAAGGCCGAGAGATTCTTTCTAGTTTACACGGAGCTGCGTAGTCTGCTCTCAGAAAATAGTGACTTCCAAATGTATCCTTTACTCGGGAGAACAAGTGGAAAGTGTAGTGGGATAGTTCAATTGCGGTTGCCATGGCGATCCCATCTATCTGAACACTAACGGTACGAGGTTGGACTTTGTTGGCGCAACATGCATTTTGATGCAACTGAATACTGCTAATTAATCTGTTGTGAAGAGATCTATTTGTAAGCTGAATCTGTACAGGTGAAATGTACCCTGAGGGGGTGTATTTGTTACTCACAAATCTGCATATTATCTGATGCTGAGAGTTGTAGTTCGCAGGAAGTCGAGATGCAATTTGGTATGCATTCTGGTTTGGTGAGCACTTTGATTGTTATTTATGTGAACATTTAAACATTGCACGCAAAGTATTCGTCACAATCTATGAATGAGATCGTACCTGAGTGTGTGCTGGGTAAGTCACATCACATGGATACAGATGGGAGTGCAGACTCGTTACATTGGCATTGCAGATTGCGACGTTAGGAAAAGAAAGTCTATGCGAGTGAAAACTTCGAAATTACACCAGACTTTGACAATAACATTGGTGGGGCTATGTGGTTTTGGAAGCAAGTATTGGCCTGGGAGGTGCATCTCACCCAGGAACGAATTAAAATTGTGGAACGCAACAATCCAGGTTCCACGCATGTTACTTCGCGATTGCAAGAGGTTACCAAACACGGACATAGGGCACGGTAACTGTTTGCAGAACGATCGCAGGCGACTTTGATGGGGTCTAGTCAAGTAATACGGACTTTGGAAGATTGGAGAAGATGAATATTTGTTGTCAGAGTGTTCCCGAGGGACGGTGAAAGGTTTCGAGATGGCTGATCTCTTCGAAATTAATGGTCAGAAAAAATTACTGAATTTCGACCAGGTCCGACTTTCTGTGGGCAGACACATGAACGATGTAGGGCATAGAGGCTATGCACGCCTGTCTGGATCAATATAGATCCATCAAGAAACTGCCTCGAAACCACAATACCATTGCGTCCAGAAGCGAAGCAGGGATTGCTCGCATAGTGGAAGCGCTATTGAAGCAAGGGATAATTATTCCCACAGTCATTCAATTAAACGCCGATTTACCCGTGCCAAAACCTGGGAAGTCAACGTGGGAGATTCGTAAGGATTTTGAGGGCATGATGACCGGTGATACCGCCTATCGCGTAATTGCACCGCTACCATTCTAGAGCATTTCCAATAATACTAATATATGAGTGTCGTGGATCTCTGTTCCGCTTTTTTAGTATAACGATAGCAAGAAGCACAAATTCTTTTTGCGTTCAACGTATAAGGAAACAATATACTTGGAATGTACTCCATAAGATAACACTGAGAGCCTGCTCTGTTCTCCCGAGCTTTGGAAAGACGACTTATGATGACGTAGTGTTTCCCTGTGGATCCACATGATTTATATGTTGTGACTGCTGATCTGTTCAGCATCGAAAGAAGCATGCGAACGCGATACGTTGGTACTTTCGGAGCCTTAGCCAGAAAGGGACACAAAGCATGAGAGTCAAATTGCAGTTTTGCAAGAAGAGGTGGAAATATTTGGGAATATTTTGAAGGGAGATACTGACGCTTCCCCAGAACGTATAGCTGCAATTTTAACTGCCCAAGCCACTACTGCTAAACAGATGGGTCCTTTTCTCGGACGACAGGCTAATTGCGGCAGTGAATCTGACTATGCGGCTTAGTCACCCCTGCTGGAAATTGGTTTCGGCGAACGTGCCCAATTCCACTGACATGGACACAGATGCAGACGAGGCTTTGTAACGTTGAAGGCAAGCTCCATCTTCTGCTCCTGCCTTGGGTAATACCAACTATGCCAACTTTCATCTGTATGCAATGAGAGTCGGGGGTTTGCACAGTCGGTGCTGACACAGAACAAGGAAATAAATTCGGTCTGGTGCATATTACAGTACTAATTGGATCTGGTAGCGCAAGGGATTTCCCATCTTGTTTAAAGTCAGTAGCAGCCGCTCGCACTGCAGTGCAAGCGGACAGAAGACTCGTCGCGGGACAAACTTTGATTCCTGCATCGTGCGCACGCAGTCACAGCTGTACTGTTGAAAACAAAAACACAACATTTGTCGGCTTCAAGAAGTATGACATACGAACTCTGACTTACAGCGCCCCTGAACATTACGATTAAAGATGGTGCCGCTTTGAATGCTGCTAATTTGCTGCCGGTAGAACTGGATGGAGATCCGGTCCGATGTGAGGAGGTAATCGTACACACGTGTCTGCCGCGTCCTATTTGAGAGACACTCCAATCCAGAAATTCTGAATTGATTTTATTGTCGACGGCTCGTCAATGCTCGCGCACCTGATGGATATCTATTAACAGGCTAAGTCATTTGCTCTGATCACGAAGTAATTCGAAGGGGGAGATTGCTGTGAGCTGCTCCGCAAGCAGAGCAGAACTGTTCAACCTCACTCGTGCATGCCACTTAGCCAAAGGCCAACATAGTGACATTTACACTGATTCGGAATATGCTTTGTGCTGTACACGAAATTCGGAGCCGTCTGGCGCGAAAGGGGTTTATAAACATCATCAGGTGCACGGGTGAGGAATGGAGCACTGGATGCGAATCTGCTGGAAGCGGTACTCTGCCTCAACAATATTGCAGTGGGTTAAATGTGATGCCACACGGGAAGGATTGATGATTCCTCATGGGGAACTGCAAGGGCAGATCTTAGCTGCAAAAGCTGCTGGCCAACGATGAAGCTCTCTCTGGTGTCACCCTGTTGTATTGGACACAAGTGCAACGCCAACCCTTGACGATAGTAAACAACTTGAAACAGCTGTTAGTGCTAAAGAGAGATTTGTGGATATTGTCTGGATGTGAATTTGTAAGAATCAAATTATGAGATCCTGATGGGCGTGTGGTGGCACAAAAGTCTGTTACCTGGCTCGCATGATTGTGATCATGGACTGGGCATACTAGCAAGGGTGGCATGATGTACTTCAATTGGACGACAATGGTTTGCCCTGGGTTAGTGCATTGCAAAACAGTATTGTAGAACCTGTCGCATTTGCCAAGAAGTATAACCCTACAGGGGTGCAGATTGGCGCCAGCGTCATCATTCCAAGGACCATTTGTAATATCACAGATTGATTCATTCAGTTCCAAAATGCTGTGGTCTTTGAATTTTCTTTCGTCATCGTAGATTTTGTTCACCAAGTGGGTTTGAAGCTTACGCCTTGTAGGAGAGCCGATGCCTATTAACTGTGGTTAAATTGTTGATGCAAGGATTTACTGTAGGTTTGGAATACCTGTAGGAATTCCAGTGACCAAGGTATCATTTTTCACAGCCGAGGTGGTGAAGGAGATGTGTCGGGTGTTGCAAATCAAACAACATTTGGACTGTGCTACCATCCGCATCTGCCGGCAGTAGAGAGGCGAATGGATTTCTAATAGACTGCCAAGATTTGTGAACAAACTGGATTGAAATGGCCAGATGCCCTACCCTTGTTCTATGACTATGATATCTACGAATCGAAAAACTGCTTATTTCGCATGAGAATCTGATGGGAAAGACGGATGAGATTACTGAAACTCACCTCATTGCACTGTAAAAGACTGAACGTGCAGCAAATGGACAGACACGTTGCTGAAGTGTCTGTGTCTCTCGAATCATGCTGTAGACTTTTTTACTGCGGCCAGGTGGAAGAAGCATTGCCCTGAGCCTGCGACCGTCTGATCACACAACTTCAAACAGGAGACTTGTTTAATGTGAAGATTTACAAGGACAACCTCTTCAATGCACGTTGGTGTGGGCCGTTTACAAATACTGCTAATACACAACGGCTGTGAAGTGTAAGGAAGAGCAACATGGATCCATGCCACACACTGCAGCTAGCCACACAGCAAAAGCCTGAGGAGAACATGGCTTCCTGATAACTTTGATGTTCTTCTCATTGCAGGTTATTTGTGCTACTGAGTGCATGTTGAGCAATGTGGACTTGGTACTGTGAGCGATAAGTACATTTGTGATCAACGTATTTGCATGTTTTTTTGCCATGGGCCTGTCACACTGCCCCCAACTAACAAACATGTGCACCCAAGACCGAAGAAGCTTAACGGGCAGAGTGGGTTTACCACATTGGAATAAACACTTATCTGGGCTCTTTCTCGTAAACACGCGAAGGCTTTTAATAAACCAATTGCTGGGTCTGTTCTAAAATCACTCATTCAGAGTTACTGAATACCTCTGTTGGCAAACATTCCATTAAGTTGAATGGTGTGGGACTGGGCAAAGGAATAAATGGATAAGCCAAGAAATAACCTTGACGACCATATCCGTTACATAGAAATGAAAATTGCTACGACAATAAATCTCAGTACTGGTTTTGGCCAAATTTTAAATTTAAGTAAGATGCTCCACCACTTTATGGTTGAACGGGCAACAGAAAAACCCGAACTATGCTTGGTGAGAGGCATGGGAGAGAGAGGGTTAGATTCTGAATGCAGTAATTAGTCTATAAAACCCCCCCCCCCAAAACCCCCTCCCCCCCAACCCCCACCCCCCCCTCCCCCCCCCCCCCCCCCCCCCCCCCCCCCCCCCCCCCCTCACCACGATGGGACACAGGTGGCTTTAATAATACCTCTTTCATGTGTGGAAATCGAGCATACCCATGGCTTCCAGTTAATTGGATGATCATTTTCTTGTCATTCTACTTGCGCATATGCGCCTGTAAATAAGTACCTTTGAGCATTTAAACGGGGTAAACAGAGTTTTCACATCAAACTGGAACTGTTCTTCATGATTTTAATTCCTCCTACGGCATAGT
The DNA here is from genome assembly GCA_035128595.1 of Eptatretus atami. Classification (NCBI taxonomy): domain Eukaryota; kingdom Metazoa; phylum Chordata; class Myxini; order Myxiniformes; family Myxinidae; genus Eptatretus; species Eptatretus atami. The sequence goes on along the minus strand of JAXMNL010000018.1, from coordinate 286,921 downwards.
ACAAACGTCTGTGGGATTGCGAGTTAGCTGCTCGCTTGATCATTGGCAAATAAAGACTGCCCACTCGGATGGTTTTATCACAACTCGGAGGTTGGGTCGCCCTAGCGCAGCGCATGCAAACGTTGCCCTTGACCTCATTCTGTCGTAAGGAGGGACGTTGTGTAATTAAATCTGATGTTTGTCCCTATATTCTCTGATAACTGGAGCAGATCACAAACATAGCTGACAAGATTAAGCAGAAGGAGCCCAAATTTCACAATTATTTTAACGAAAGATGGGTTTGTTCCTGGTTTGTAGGGATTTTTGGAGCTGGGGGACTACCCTGTACACTGATTCTCTGGGTGATTGTTATGGATATCATTGTTGTCTGCTTGTTAGATGCAACACCAATTACGTTGCCTGCATTGATTGTTTTGTCTAAAGAGGAATACTGCTACAAGTAATGGTGCCCAACACCACCTTCCTATCTAGGTTTTGAAATTGAGTCCTACCGACTCTTTATGAGATAGAACCTGAAATTGGAAATCCATAAAGTCACGCAATGACTGTGTTAATGTTTACGGAAGTGTTCCTTCCACTATGGCCCTTCTGCTCTGTTCCCTGAATAGGTGTGTTGAAAATGCAGCCATGCAGCCCAAGTGGTACCCTTGTTTATCGGCTAGGGCCACTGGAGCCTCGCCAGTCCAGAAGCTGTACAACCACATGAAGCCACCTGGCTTGCGGGGCAGGAAGCTGTAGGGACTGAGCTCTACGATGTGCGCAAGACGTTGTGACTACCCGGGAAGATGGGCAACGTCGGGCGAGAAAAATGTATTTTCCAAGTGACAGAATCGTTAACCTAAGTTGTGTTGCCTTTTTACGGGGCAACAAGGAGGGAGTTGTGGGGAATATTCCTCTTTCAGAAAAGAGACCTTTGCTGTCTGTCTGAGCTGGGTTAAAGTTATGTCTTTTACATTACTATAATCATTTATAAGTTGTTTAAACCTATAACCTAAATGTGTTATCCTGTATTCATTTGTGCACTTCTGGACGTTTGTTTAATTCCCTCCACGTCCAGGGTGACTTTCTGATACAATGCTACTTTGAATATTATTCTGTTATTTGCTGTCCATTGGTATATGGACACGTAATACATTTCTGTGTTCTTTGTCCTATTGCTTATCAAAATCCTTCACTCCACTCAATGTAAATATATATATATATATATATATATATTATATATATATATAATTATATCCTATATATATATATGAGTGAAGATTCATTGTGTGTGCGAGGGTGACATAAACTGGTGGATGCGACATCTGAGATGTTTGAATCTCAGCAGTTAAAATAAAATTGTCTCTGAAGGAAAGTAACTCTTGTTGTGGTCTGACAGTCATTTTATCTCCGCGTGTCTTTCAGCTTTGAGTAAAGAGATTTACACCGATTCGGCTTAAACGTTAAACCTGCAAGTTAAAATAAGATTCCAGCAACAACTGAAGAATTCTACAACGATCAAACGAAACTCAAAATCTTCACATGTGGGCATAGAGTGTGAATTCTGTTGTTAGATTTGTCGTTCCGACACACTAGGATAGGGAACATGCAATCTTACTGTGACACTTTGGTTTTTGGAGTAAGTGCTTCCCATGTTGTGTAGAGAAATTGGGAGATCTACGTACATTAGACAGGGCCATTACCGTGGGCTGCGAATGGAGCTCGGAGAGCCTCGGGAGAAGGTGGTGTAGTGTTGCGGAAATGGCCCTTAGTGTGTTATTAAATATAGGATTTAGCAGATCCCCATTAAATGATTGTTTTGCCGGTTGTTCGGTAATTGGCATGTTTCATGTGTTAGACATGTTTTGGAGGCTGGTTACCATGTGTTAACACGGTCCTACACATTTGAAGGTGTAGGATGGCTTTCATTTGTTTGTGCAGTGGTGTGTACCGAGAGGTTCTTCTTCTCGTTCCCTCTCCGCCAATAGGCCCGCTCAGCGCTCTGAGAGGGGGAGTGGCCGAGAGAACTGAGAGGCCGGGAAGGCGAAGGTGGGAACTGAGAGCGCAGAGTGGGGCGATTGGCAGTGGCAGAAGCTGCTGAGCCTGAGGTGGCGATTGCAGTGGAGAAAACTGCCTGACGCCGAGTCAGGCGATTGGCAGTAAGACGCAACTGCCTGAGCATCGAGGGGGGATTGCAGTAAGAGAGGCTGCTGAGCGCCGAGTCGGGTGTGATCGCTGTAAAGGGACCGGCTGTGTATTTTTTGCGATCGGTCTCTCGTGAGGAGCCAGCAGAAAGAAGGGCAAGGGTGAAACTGGCTGCGCCGGCCGAGTGCCGATTGCAGTAAAGAGGAACTGGCCTGAGCGTCAAGTCAGGCGATGGCAGCAAGATGAACTGCTGAGCGTCGGTCGGGCGATTGGCATCAGAGGAATGCTGAGGCGTGTCGACTATCGACCTTGTGGAGAGTAGTTTTGACTGCGGTGCTCCTGGCCATGGACACAGCTGGGAGCCAACACCCGATTTGGCCTTGTCTGGTGAAGGGCCAGGCTGGATTTGGATGCTGGACCTTGTTGAAAAGACAGCTGGATGCATACCATAGATCTTTCTCCTTGTGCCGTCGAACTTACGTGGGCTGAATGCGCTGAGGCGGCGTGCGTGGGCGGTGCGACAAAAGGAGGAGACGCCGGCATTTTTGCACGTGCTTTTCGAGCTGGGTGTCGAATCCATTGACATCGGCTTTCACGAGCGCATTCATGCTTTTGACGACTTTTCCTCTCAAATCCATGAAGCATTCACAAGTACTCTGTGTCTTGTCTGCATGCTGTCCAGTCTTTCTGCATGTGTCTAAGGTTTATCTCGCTAGGGTTCTTTAAAACCCTACGTAGCTCCTAGTTAAGAACGGTTATAATTAATTATAACTTGTCGTGAATGCTTTGCTTGTGTGTGTTCCCGACATTGTCCCTAATAAATCTGGCTGAGTTACGAGATTTGTTCGCCTGATAATTCGTGCCATGCTGAGAAACAATTCGCGTCGTTATGTATAGTAAACCAACGTTACAAACTGGCAGAATTAGCCTTGTCTGACAAACCAGTGTAACTGGGGTCTAATTCCTCCAGCTGGCAAGGCCAGGTGTATTTTTGGTATCGTGATTGAGGCGCGTGACCCGAGAATTGTGCCAAAACGAAGCCGGCGTTATAACCCGGAACGGCGGTGCTGGTAAGTGATGTACGAATCCTTAACACTGCGGGTCAGAGTCAGGTGCGAATCCCCCACCGGCTGAATCATAGACAATATTAAGGAGATTTTGAATGTGAAACTTCAGTGGTTGTTTAAAGGCTCCCAGTTGTGTGGATGAGCTGTCACATCACCTCCGCGGCGTGTGGTCCTTCAATAAACGTGCATTCGTGATCCTCTTCGATCTCTCTTCATACCTGGCCGGGAACGGAGTCTTCAACATTGGCACCCAGATGGACCTGAGTGCTTATCCTGATGCTGCAAACCAGAGGCTCGGCACTTGTGTACAGCGCTTACAAGGGTCTCAGCTAAAAATAGGTAGTGGTGCGCACACGTCGGGCACCTGCAAAGGATAGCCAAGTTAGGTGAAGCACTTTCACACAGCGGAGAGAGTTTCTTTGAACGCTGCTTCAGGGTTCTGCTTGGTCGCGACTGATAACGGTAAAAACATATGAGGGAATCGAATGCGTTTGTTTGAATGAAACAAGGGCTTTTAGGCTGTGTTGTGTGACCAGAGGTAAGAGATAAGAATATCCACGTGAATAAAGAGAAAACAGGTTAAGTCTTGATTCGTGTGTTGTTGTTGGAAGAGGATGAGAAATAATCCACGTGAAATAAGGGGAAAATAGGTTAAAATCTTGTTTTCCTGAGTTTGCTGTGTGAAGAAAAGAACAAATAGGTAAAGTCCTGTAGAAGCTTAAAGGCTGTCGATCAGATGGACCAGCCCGTTCCGCGTACTAAAAGGAGAAACGTTTTAAAGCTATAAGGCTGTTGAAAGCTAGCAACCACACACCCCCATAAAATGGGGACAGCTCGTTAAATCTCTCGCGTTACCCGAGAGGAAAAACCAATGAAAACCGTGGGGAAAAAGACGGAATGGATAAAGTAGGGGTGCAAGATGGGTGAAAACTTAATGACGACGGGAAGAAAGGATCCTTCCCGCTACGCGGATCCTTCGATCCAAAGGTTGCACACAGTTAGCAACGGTGCTGACAGGGCAAGCAGGTAGGCCGAGACAGAGCGAAAAACACTGGAGAGTGCTAGCAGCACGGCTAACAGAGTCACAAATCTGAGAAGAATAATAAGCGTTTAGGTTGAAGAATTTTGAACAACAGATAAACACAAGGAAGCGAGACAGGAGAAATTTAGACAAGCGCTAGCGCAGCTAGGGAGACTAATGATAACGTAGAGGAAATAACGCACACGACTGGGATAACAAAAGGAATTTACCCGTCCTGGAGTGAAGAAATGGAGCATGGGAGGGGGCTGATATTCAGCAGTTCCCCATGATGCAAATGGCGTGGAACGATTGGGTCTGGAGATCGTGGACCCCCCAGGACATTAGGGGAGTTAAAGCCAGTATGGGAGAATGTTTGAAATCTAACCCAAGGAAAGCAATCAAAATACTGCATGACCAGATAAAAATGCATGGGGCAACTAGAACAGATATCAGATTCATATGCATGGCTGTGCTGCCTCGCTCGGTTTGGGGTGCCCACTCAACGGCATGGGGGGGGTAAAACCGGAGGACGAGGTGGACGATACTTTGAACCGACCTGGCCTCGTCGACACGGGGCGAGTAGCACAGACCGTGTATAGCGAAAGAGTAACGACACTAATGAATCAATTAGCAACCGAAATGGCCCCGAGAGTGATGGATTGGCAGGCGCTCAGAGATGTCGTACAGGATATGAAAGAACCACCTAG
>JAXMNL010000018.1:244764-259753 GCA_035128595.1 Eptatretus atami | reverse complement strand
GAGAAGATGACTGATGAAATGTATTTAACGTTTATGCCAGATCTATTAAGGCTAGGATACTCACTATTTCAAATAAAATCACGCGGTTCTCGAGCATCAGGCTTCAGAATAGTGACTGCAGAACAAAAAGCAAAAGTACCGAGTCAGAAGACACGAAATTGCTTTATTAGAAAAACGTAGTTTATCAGCCAATTTGAGCATTTTTTGCAAATATAAAAATCCGAAAGATTAATATATATATGAGTAAAAATGCACAAAAAAAAAAAAAAAACGAAACTCGTAACGTTATCGGAGCGGACGTTTTGCGAAATTTGAAGCTAAAATACTAGTATTCTAAAAATACTTACCCATCCATATCTACTAACATGTATAATATCACATTACGTGTTGAATTTACCTGTCTGGAGCATTCAAATAGGTGGTAACTCGCAGTTGAGAACCTTAACAAAAATGATCTGCAGGATCTAGTTTGATGACTGCTTAATAATCTTGTTAGGGAGTTTCAAGAAAAGACTTGTTTTTAAGGCCCCAAATTTGCAAGACCATCTCCTTGATCTTGGACGTGTTAGTTGTAATTTGAACATTAGGTTTTTTTCTTGTGAAATGAAGCGTTTGGATTTCGTAAGCTACCAGATTTCACTTCCTATTTTGATCAAGTTAAAATCGACGACCGTTACAAACAAACAAACAAACAAACGAGCAAGCTCACAAGCAAATAAAGTAGAACTAAACGACACACGAGGAAACAAAGATGAGTCTCATGCACATAGAGTCATCACAATACTCTGTTAGGATTTCGTAAGTAGCATTCGATAATTTCAAGTGAGCAATATCAGAGAGCACACATAAACAAACAAAATCGGAAGTCATCGTTTAAAAGTTACTTTACACATAGAGTTCGCAAATTAGATTTCGTAGGCTAACAAGCAGGTCGCATTTATACTGGGTGACGAATTTGAAGGCTAAAATACTCACTATTTATCTATAATCAAGTTCCCAAACTTGACGCGCGTTTGGGATCCTTGCTGCTCACACAATACAGAAAGAGGTGATCTCTAGAAAGGTAGGGCGAAACAAAAGTTGAGTGCAGCGCAACCGGAGTGATTTTCTCTTGATTGCGTGTTATTGATTAGTACGCACCTCAAAATCGAATGTTTGCATCACCGTGACCTGACCGTTGACCAAGCGATTTTGACCAAAAATCTCATCAGCACTAAGCTATCACCCTCCTGAAACACGTGTGTATAGATTGACATTGAGCTTCTTCCGTTCTCAGAGTTATCTGTACGCAAACCTATCAAAAATCGAATGTTAACTCACCGTACGTTGACGCGATTTTGACCAAAATCTAATAGCACTTGCCATCACGCCTCCTGAATCACGTGGTGTAATTTGACATTGGTAGCTTTTCCGTTCTCAGAGTTTACGTGCCTAGCAAAAAACAATTCAAGACAGTCATAGACTGGTACTTACAAATCGTCAACTTTGACCTCATGACCGTTGTCTAATAAAGCAATGAATCAGTCAGAAGCCCAAGGGGAGGCTTGAATTCTGAATATTCATTGTGGTCTACGATTTTACACTGATGGTTTGGCAGATAATGAAGTCGCAACAGACAAAAACTAAGATTTCTTATAAAAATTCCATTTTTTTTTTTTTAAGTGATTCAGTACCAAGCGGATATTCCAGATAATAGGTGTATTACTTTCAAAGAATCTGATAAAAGACTTATATTATATTATATCAGTTAATTCATCACTGTTTCCAGAAATTCGACAAACCGAAGTTTTAAGCGTCCTAAGGCCGATCGCAAAAAACCGAAGACAAAATTAAAATCGAAGTTAAAAACGAACTCGTAACGTCGAGCGAAGCAAAAATCTCACTTTCTCAGCCTGCAACCTTATGTCACTCACAACGGAGCGAGTCTGCTCGAGCGCACTGGCACAATGGACGACCCTGACGGTCTGCTCGAGCGCAATGGCATCATGGGACGAGACCCGTGACGTCTGCTCGAGCGCAAATGCATCATGGATGACCCTTGATGCTTCGAGTAAATATTTTTATACAAGTCTTAAAAGTCTCCAAAACATCCCAATTTTTAATACCAGAATTTCGAAACGCTGAGTTTTAAGCGTCCTAAGTCAGATCGCAAAAACGAAAGACAAATTTAAATCGACGTTAAAACGAACTCGTATAACGTGGAGCGAAGCAAAAAATCTACCATTCTATCCATGCGCAAAAAAACCTTTGTGTCACTCAACGACGGGCGTCTGCTCGGAGCGCAATGCATCATGGGACGACCGTGACGTCTGCTCGAGCGCAATGCATCATGGGACAGACCCGTGCGTCTGCTCGAGCAGCAATGCATCAGGGACGACCCTTGACGCTTCGAGTGAAATATTTTTTTATTCAATCTTAAAACATCTCCAAAACATCCGATTTTTACCAGAATTTCGACAACCGATTTTAAGGCATCCGAAGTGATCGCAAAACCGAGACAAAATTAAAAATCGAAGTTAAAAACGACTCCGTAACGTCGAGCGAAGCAAAAAATACTCACATTCTCACACGTTAATTTAGCTGGAATTAATGTTTGACTCACTGTGACCTTGACCTTTGATCGATTTTGCACGCAAAACAATCAGACACTAAAGCCATCACCCTCTGATCACGTGGTGTAATTTGACATTAGGTAGCTTCTTCCTTCTCGAGTGATCGTGCTACAAACAAACAAACAAACAAACAAAACAAAGCAGAAACGGAAGGCATCATATACTTACAAATCTTTAATATTCGTAAGTAACAAGGGCAGGTCATAAGACTGGTACTACGAATCGTCAACTTGACCTCTAGACCTTGCTAATAAAGCTGTCTCTAAGAAGGTAGCGACGCAACCAGAAAGTTTCTAGCGATGAATCTGTAACCAAACCATCAAAAATCGAATGTTTTGAACCTCACCAGTGACCATGACCGTTGACGGATTTTTGACCAAAATCTAAGCAGCACTAAGCCATCACCCTCCTGAATCACGTGGAGTAATTTGACATTGTAGCTTCTTCCTTCTCGAGTTATCTGTACAAACCATCAAAAATCGAAATGTTTGACGTCACTGTGACCTGACGCTTATGACCGATTTTGACCAAATCTAACCAGCACTAGCCATCACACATCCTGAATCAAAGAGTGGTGATTTGACATTGGTAGCTTCTTCCGTTCTCAAAGAGTTATCGTTGTCATACAAACAAACAAACACAACAACAAACAAACATACAAACAAACAAACAAACAGAAAGCGGAAGTCATCATATACTTACGAAAATCTTTAGATTACGTAAGTAACAAAACAAGCAGTCATAAGACTGGTAACTACGAAATCGTCAACTTGACCTCTGACGCTTGTTTAATAAAAGCTGTCTCTAGAGAAGGTAGCGGCAAAACCAGAAGTTTCTACGATGATTTGTACCAAATCACATCAAAAATCGAATGTTTGGATGTTTGACCTCACTGTGACCTTGACCTTTGACCGATTTTGGACGAAAATCTAATCAGCGCTACCCAAACCCTCCTGAATCACGTGGTGTAATTTGACATTGGTAGCTTCTTCTTCCGTTCTCGAGTTATCATTTTTGGATGTTTGGACTCACTGTGACCTTGACCTTTGAACCGATTTTGACGCAAAATCTAATCAGGCACTAGCCAATTACCCTCCTGAATCAAGGGATCTAATTTGACATGGTAAGGCTCTTCCGTTCTCAGAGTTATCATGGTACCAACTATCAATAAATCAGAATATTTGACCTCACTGTGACCTTGACCGTTGACGATTTCGACGCAAAATCAAATCAAGCATTTGCCATCACCCTCCTGAATCACGTGGTGTAATTTGACATTGGTAGCTTCTTACCGTTCTCGAGTTATCGTGCCTACAAACAAACACACAAACAAACAAACTACAAAGCAAAACAAACAAACAGAACGGAAGGCATGCAATATACTTTACGAAATCTTAAGATTTCGTAAGTAAGAACAAACAAGGCAGTCATAGACTGGTACTTAGATATTCATCAACATGACCTCTGACCTGTCTAATAAAAGCTGTCTCTAGAGAAGGTAGCAACGCAAAACCAGAGTTTATACGATGGAATTCTGTACCACAACCATCAAAAATCGAATATTGACCTCACTGTGACCTTGACCTTTGAACCGATTTGACCAAAATCTAATTCAGCGCACTAGCCCTCCCCAGCCCCACCTCCTGAATCACGTGATGTAATTGAACATTGGTAGCTTCTTCCGTCTGCGAGTTTAATCAGTGCCTACAAAACAAACAAAACATACAAACAAACAAACAAACAAGCAGTTCATTAAGACGGTATGTACGAAATCGTCAACTTGACCTCATGACCTTGTCTATAAAAGCTGTCTCTAAGAAGGTAGCAGACGTAAAAAAAACAAACCAAAGTTGTCTACGGATGATTCTGTACCAAACCATCAAAATCGAAATGTTTGACCTCACTGTGACCTTGACCACGTTGCCGATTTGACGACAAAATTCTATAATCAGCACTAGCGCATCACCGTCTTCCCTCCTGAATCACGTGGTGTAATTTGACATTGGTAGGCTTCTTCCGTTCTCAGAGTAATAATCGTGGGCCTACCAAACAAAACAAACAAACATACAAACAAACAAACAAACAAACGAAACGGAAGGCATCAATATACTTACGAAATCTAAAGATTTCGTAAGTAACAAACAGAAAGGGGTGAAAACAGTAACCTCCGATCTGCGATGGCGGGGTTAATAACAAACCGAGATAAAAATTTGTTTGCAATTCAAACGCACGCATCGAGCTGATCCAGAACCAAAATGAAGAAAAAGAAACTCTCAATACGCCACGTGTTTTCGTTCGTTTCTAAAGGTTTTTGCTGATTTCACAATAAATATAACTGATGTACATACATGAAGCAAAAACATGCGTCGTTGTGTAGGCTTAGTGGTCATATACAATATATCGTGGTTATACACCTGAGATGCATTCCATTTCACTGGGCCATGAACTAAGCACCAGACTAAGGCCTGAGAGGCCTGCGATCTGTGGCTGCTATCTGCAAAAGCGGTGCTTGAATTTTATTGCGGTGGTGTCAAGTTAGCTGTCCAGCAAATGGGTGTCAAGGCAGTGAAGTGGAGTCAGAATCAGCTTAAAACTGACCCATGTAGCAGTATATATGTGATATTTTCTCAGTTTTAAATGGGCATACATAATCCAGTGATAAATTGATGAAAACGAGCCGAAAGTCAAACTTTTTTCTGTAACTTATCATAACTAAGATTGTAACCCAAGTTTCAGTTGAATATGTTGAAGGGTATAATGGGGAAAAAAGACTGAAAACCATAGATGGGACAGATGGATGGGCAGAATGGGCAGCAAACCTATAGTCCTCCGGTGAAACAGGTCGAGGACTAACAACTAGAAATGTAGAACTTGACAACATAGTTTCAAAGGATATGCCACATTAGATGTCGACCCACTGTATGCTTGATTTAAATAGCAGTCACAGTGAAAATGAAAGATCACGAGTATGGTCTGCAAAAATGATTTTCAAATGGGACATGACCATTGACCTGTTTGAATCTAAAATTGAATCGGTTCATCTTTGTTTTTTTGTATTACAGTCCATAATGTGTCGAGTATGGTTGAAATCTCTTGGAGAGTTGTTTGCAGTACACAGATTTCAATTAATGGGGCACTTGGCCTTGGGCATTTGACCCCAAATTTAATCACTTCATCTATTGTATTGGGCAGTCCATAGTATTGGCCAAGTTTGGTGCATAAAAAGCCAATTTCAGTGGTTCAAAAGTTAATCACGGGTTACACAAAATAGATCACGGACGAACAGATGTAGCGACACCTGATGGGCAACAAGAAAACATAATACCATTTTGGCGTCTCGTATAAAAAATATTAGTTTTCTGTTTAATCATTAATAACAAACACGATTGCTGTGATACAGCGTAAATTAATACAGTGCAAATTAAGAAAATGTATCCTCCTAAATGGCAATCCATCAAACTCAGCATTATGAAAATCTGAAGGAAAGATTATTCAATTAAGAGCAAAATTGTTGTTTTTTTGTTATATCGGAAATAGAACAATCTGAAAAAGGTAGGTCAAGGACTCGTTCAAATATCAGGTGGCGGCAACTCCGTGCAGGTACATTGCTGTGATGGCAAGAACATCTGGGAGACCAAGAAGTCCTTTTCAGATTCCAAACTGACAAAATTGAGCGATGAAAAAGCGTTTTTTTTCAACCGTCGTTTGATGTTGAGCTTTAAGCTTTGAGAGGTATGATGTAAATTAAAGAAATAATGTGGCTTTTCTCTCGGCTATCTAGAGGGCAAACAGTCGGCAATGGGACAAGCCATAAGTCGAGTTATGACGAAAAATGTTACAATGTCTACAGTGATGTATGACCTGAAATAGGTCAAAGTCAAAAAATTACGTCACCCCACATGAAGGGCTAATATTCCATTATTGAAAGCATTTTTAATTCCAAAGCTCAAGCTGGATCCGAGATAACAGCAAGGACATCGGGCAAAGAAAAAGGAGAACAACGCTATAATGGTGGTTTAATACTTGTTGTGGTGGCAAACTTGACTTTAACCTGAGGGGGGAGAATGTAGCATAGGAGTACGTGCGCCTTCCTCTCAGCTATCCAACAAGGGCAATATCGTTCTGATCGGACAACCCTGAGACAGTTAACGGTTAAAAATGAAAAAAAAAAAGTCTATAAATTAGGCTCATCAATCTACATTAGGTCAATGGTCAAAAAAAATCATGTCAATTCCCATACTTCTCTTGTCATTGATGGCAAAATTTAATTCCAAGTCCGCAGGCGCGGGGCTGAGGCTACAGCTTGGTGAATGGGAATGTGCAGGAAGGTAATTATTATAATTTTTTTTTTTATCTAAATGACAAGACATTAGTACTCCTAGTCTCGCGAAACCTTGTCAAAGTACCATTAATATAGGAGGCACTAATTATGGAAACAACCCTACAACAGGGCTTGAAGCCCTCACCACCCTTATCTGGTTGGGGTGAGGCTTACTATGGCAGGAATGCAATCCGGGCTCAACTGAGAACGGCATCGATAGAGGCAGCATATCTACAGCGCAGTTTATATTTGTAGCGACTGATCCGCATTGATCCGAACATTCTCCTCGTCACACACCAAAACTTTATCACTTACCGCACTAATCCAGCCAAGTTTTGTCATAATCATCCACAACTCTGAGATATCATGCTAATATGTCATATTTTGGCCCTATCATCTCAAAGATGATCAACGCTTAATATTCTAGTCTCTGGATTCGATCTTCACACAATCTAATCATTTGGTCGCTTGTACAACAAACCGAACATAGTTCACTCAAAATTCGTTCGAATTCCCATCCTCCGGCATGTTTTGAGATATCCTGCCTTACAGACAGACAAAACAGACAGACAACTGTGAAAACACATCTTTGGTGGCAGAGTGGAGGTATAAAATGAAACTGCAAGAACAATGAAGTTTCGTGAATGAAAGAGGGTCAGCAAGCAATATTGTTTAAACATTCAAGAGTTGACAGCATTTACCACAGGAAGGCTCATAACAAGGCAAACGCAGTCGTTGTTAGCAAAATCTTATTGGCCTGGGGTTAACATTTCAAAGTCTGACCGTTGGTGGCATCATTAATGAATGGTGGGCAACGTGCGCTAGATACACAGCAGTGCCGCCTCATTCACTTCGGGCAGGAATTTGTTGCAGCACGTGGCGGAAATTCGCCCAAAAAATTGAAAAAACCCAGCGGGGGTTTTAACACGTCCACAAGGTCTACATGAGAGCAGACGGGAACCCAACTTCAACATCCATCCAAGAAGACAGCTGCCCTCATTGATAAAATGGCCCTGCCGACAACCAAATCCAAAAGTAAATAATCATCAGGTAAAAACATAACTGGACAATAGAGTTCAAAGGCAAATGTTCTATCTCTGCACAATGCTGAATGTACAACAACAAGCCAGTGTGAGTTAAAAAAACAAAATAACAATGTAAATATCATTCCAAACCTGTCCTCAAATCCTGGTCCAAGGCTGGAAGAGAGGGTGGTTGGAATTAGGTTGCAATCGGTTTCATGTGGGACATAGAGAGGGTGGGGATGAATAATTCAGAAACGAGGACGTGGTTAATTAGGATGGGCCTGAGGAACTTAATAAATTTCAGAGAATCATATAATAGTATTAGTATGCATTGTAAGACTTCTGTAAATTTATTACGTTGAGAATAGCTTGAGGAAATGTAAAAAGCTGTGAAAAACATTTTACTTTCCATATCAATAACAAAAAGTGTAATAAACATGAAGTAAAAACCTTTATGAGGACTTTTTTTGTGAGATTATAAAATCTTGGTAATGCAATTGTGAGTGGTGTGTGTGTGTGTGTGTGTGTGTGTGGTGTGTGTGTGTGTGGTGTGTGTGTGTGTGTGTGAATGTGTGTGTGTGTGTGAATGTGTGTGTGTGAGTGTGTGAAGTGTGGTGTGTGTGTATGTGTGTGTGTTGTGTGAATGTGTTTGTGTGTTGTGTGTGTGTGTGTGTGTGTGTGTGGTGTGTGTGTGTATGTGGTGTGTGGTGTGTGAAAAATGTGTGTGTGTGTGTGTGAGTGAGTATGTAATATATATATAAAATATATATAATATTAATGATATATAATATAATATATATATATATATATATTATATACATACATATATATATATATATATACATTTACAATAGCATACATATATATAGTAGTTGGCAGTTTTGAAGAAACCATCGATTGTAAATGTGCACTCATGACACGTAGGTCTTACAGAGCGTAGTTATTTCCATAATAAAATGTTTGGAATAGTCCCTTCCCTTCGATGGGTCAGTGGGATCCAAACTAGCGTGGAACGGGTAGATTAGGATTCAACTCCCTATTTTTACATTTGGCACATGAAAAGGTTGTTGGCAAGGTGTTGGCAGCTATTTGATGCGGGTGTGTGCTGATCACTTCCTTCCATTCTGCCTCTCTGTGTTAACGGTTGTGGAAATTCCCAAGGTACCATTCAGAATCCCAGTAGGTCACCATTCGATTCCCGCGAAGATCAGTTATGTCGAAAAGTGTGTGTTCAGGTTAGATTTCCCCACCGAATGTATACGGGATTATTGTTCGTGTGCCGGGCTGTAGATCTTTTGAGGTAGTGTTATTTTTTCTGTCTTTTATTTTAAACAAATCTCCTCACCATCTTCTCACAAAAAACCGGCCATCTCTCCTCACCATCTTCTCCAACAAACAAAAATAATTAAAAATAAAAAAAATAATAAAACGCCATCATCTCCTCACCATCTTCACAACGTCCAACGTGAAGACGGTGATTTCAACACACGATCCGCGTGAAGAGGTGAATTTCGCAAAGATCGCACAAACGCAAGCCATATTCAAAAAAAATCCATCATTCCAACTTCCAATAATTTCCAGAATCCAAAGTCCAAAGAAATTCCAAAAATCCCAACACGCCCGAAAAAATAAAATTCCCCATTTACTCACATTTCCAAGAAAACCAAATCCACGCACGTTCCAAAAAAAAGCATAAATCCACAAGATATAAGAAAGATTCGCATAAATAATAACACATCTGCGTGAAAGCCGGTGATTCCCAACACGTCCGGCAGTGAAGAACGGTGATTTCCAAGCACGGTCGCGCGTGAAGACGGTGATTTCCACAACGGCCGCGTTAACGGCAAGAAACGGATCAGGAGAACGAACAGGAGGCGGAGCGCAGCCAGGGGTGAAGGGTCGAAAAAAGGCGAAGGAGCGAAAGCCTGGGGGCTATAAAGGGCCACGTCACTGTCGCCGTTAATGAGGAAGAGTGGGAGTTGAAGAGAAGGAGGCTGGTGTGGGGAAGCAGAAGGCAGTGGGAGAGCTGTCTAGTTGGACACCACGTTGGAGTTGGAGACAAGGGAGTTGAGTGAGTCGGGGAGAGCGCTTGGAGAGACGCTTGGAGAGAAGCGTTCGAGTTCACGCTGCGTCTGGTGTGGTGGGAGTTAGCAGTTGGATGTGGGGAGCTGAGAGTTGGCAGGTTGGAGTGTGGGCAAGAGAAACCGAGGGTCGCCGAACTCAAGACCCCAGCGAGTCACGCAAGAGGGTGGCCAGGTAGCAACACGACTCAAGGTCTCGCGGAGCCCCTTCGGTCATACCAAGCTCCGAGCAAATATAAATGGCTAACGAGCCTGGTTCTTTCTTTCTTTCTTTCTTATCTTGGGTATTTTGCAGAAAGTCTGTATGGGCACCATTTGTCACATAAGTCACAAACTGATTAAGTACACTGTTAGCATTAACTATAATTAGACATCGGCTGTAAGGTTTTTGGCACGTGTCTTTTTCGCGCCATCCCCCCCCCCCCATTGTCATTGATTGCTTGTGTTCAATAAATGTTCCCCATTGTTGAATGTCACCATGCTCATTGTGTCACTTTCTGCCAATTGAGCTGCAATAATTGCGTTCGGATATAGCTGGCGATTATAAACCATACGTACATCTGGTCGACGGGAGGGCTTGGCGATATAAAACCTGCTCGGTAAATTGTACGCAAACGGAAGAGGCTGCTTAAGCGGCTCGTTTTTCGTGCAGCCCGTCGAGGTAATATAAACTCCCGGCATTTGTCGCGCGAATAAATAGGATATAATCGATCAATTCGGCGATCGACGCCTGCAGCGCGCTGGACAGAAGAGTTGGCTGGTTTATGGATGTGTTAAAAAACCCGCAGCTGGGTTTTACGGTGTTGATTACCGGTAAGCTGCCGACTAAGTTTTTTCCCAACGTTCGGTATGGGCGCGCGCCGGCGCAAATGAGCGGTCGACGGCGGTCGCCTGCAGCCGATAGTGGAGCGGAAATCTAACAACAATATATATATATATTGTATATAATATATATACATATATATACATATATTTATAAACACATATTTATACATATATTTGCAGGCAGAGTGGCTGCATTTTATAGGCAGGGAGCGATGATGGGAACAGAGAGCGAGAAAGGAGAGAGAGAAGAGAGAGAGAAGAGGGAGAGTAAGAGAGAGAGAAGAGAGAGAGAGAGAGAGAGAAGAGAGAGAGGAGAGAGAGAGAGAGACAGAAGAAGAGAGAGAGGGAGCGAGAGAGAGAGAGCGAGAGAGCGAGAGAGCGAGAGGGAGCGAGAGAGAGAGGGAGGAGAGAGAGAGAGGGAGAGAGAGGAGAGAGAGAGCGAGAGGGAGAGAGGGAGAGAGAGAGCCGAGAGAAGCGAAGAGAGAGAAGGAGAGAGAGAGAGAGAGAGAGAGAGATGAGAGAGAGAGAGGCGCCGAGAGAGCGAGAGAGCAGAGAGGCGAGAGAGACAGAGAGAGAGAGAGAGAGGAGAGAGAGAAGAGAGCGAGAGAGCGAAGAAGAAGCGAGAGATGAGAGAGAGAGCGAGAGAGGCAGAGAGGACGCGAGAGAGAGCGAGAGAGAGCGCGAGAGCGAAGAGCGAAGAAAGAGAGAGAGAGAGAGAGAGAGAAGAGAGAGAGAGAGCGAAGCAGAAGAGGCGAGAGAGCGGAGAGGAGCGGAGAGCGAGAGAGCGAGAGAGAAGAGAGAGGGGAGCGAAGAGAGGGAGGAGCGAGAGAAGCGAGAGAGCGAGAGAGCGAGAGAGAGAGAGGAGAGAGGAGAGAGAGAGAGATGAGAGAGAGAGAGAGAAGGAGAGAGAGAGGGAGCGAGAGAAGCGAGAGAGAGAGAGAGAGAGAGGGAGCGAGAGAGGCGAGAGAAGAGAGAGAGAGAGGCCGAGAGAAGAGAGAAAAGAGAGAGAGGATGAGAGGGAGGGGGAGCGAAGAGAAGCGAGAGAGCGAGAGAGCGATTGAAAAGAAAGCGAGAGAGCGAGAGAAGAGAGCGAGAGAGCGAGAGAGAAGAGAAGAGAGAGAGAGGAGAGAGAGGGAGTGAGAGACAAGCGAGAGAGAGATGAGAGAGAGCGAGAGAGAGAGAGGAGAGAGGAGGGAGAGGGGGAGAGCGAGAGAGCGAGAAGAGCGAGAGAGGCGAGAGAGCGAGAGAGCGAGAGAGACGAGAGGCGGGAGAGAGCGAGAAGAGCGAGAGAGAGAGAAGAGAGAGAGAGAGAGGAGAGAGAGAGGAGAGAAGAGAGAAGGTGGGATGAGGGGAGGTGGGGTTTGCAAAGAGAATGATATGTTATTCTTAATGACTGAAACACAGCACTGATTGACGGTTGTCAATCCCCATAAATTTTTGGCCTAAACAATGGCAGAAGATCCAGAAAATAACCACATACAAAAAAGATCTCAAAAAATGAAAAGATGAAAATATTCTGGGAAAGTTGAAAAGAAGATCCAAAATATGTACCTAGTGATCATTGGAGCCCTAATGAAGAAGAACTAACAGTGATATTGAAAACCATCCTAGGGAATATTTAACTTATCAAACAACGAACATATCAGTTAGAAGCTGTCAGTGACGGTCCTCAAAAAGGAGTCTTGCAGACAAAAACTATCAACAGCAACTTCGTCCATGAATCGTAGACCAGCAACCATGAATCGTGAGCCAAGCCTTTAAATAACCATAATGGAGGCACATATTAGAGACTTGGGAGTACTTGAACTCGTTCCAGTCACCTTCTGCTGAAACCTGCAATATGGTGATAACAATGAATAACACCTCTCAACAGAGGGAAGCGGCAGTGAGGGAGCTGGGGGAGGGGGAAAGGTGGGAAGAGAGAGGAGTGGGGTCGGAAAGTTAAAGGAAGAGGGTGAGTAGAGGGGGGATATTGTTTGGGATGGAGAGAGAAGTGGTGGGATAAGGAAGTAATTAAGAATGAAATTAAATATAAATTAAGAAAAAATTAATAAGAAGATAAATGACAAAAACAAATTAAAATAGAAAAAAATAAAAAAAGGGGTGCGAGATGCGAGGAGGCAAAGGAGTGAGGGAGGAGTGGGATGAGGAGAAGGAGATAGGAGAGAGAGTGGAGGGTGTAGGTAATTATGGGAGAGAGAGTTGGAGGGTGAAAAAGGTATTTGAGAGAGAGTGGAGGGTGAAAGGTATTATGGGGAGAGAAGTGAGGGTGAAAGGGTATAATGGGAGAGAGAGTGGAGGGTGAAAGGTAATTATGGGAGAGAGAGTGGAGGGGAAAGGTATTATGGAAGAGAGAGAGAGTGGAGGGTGAAAGGTATTTGGGAGATGAGATACCCAAGTTAAAAAGGTCTGAGAAGTCGGCACAACACTTTGATGAATCATTCTGCTGAAAAAACAACCCGTAGGCTGAAACAGTTTATCAAAAAAAATCGCTGGCGTCGGATATGGAACCCTATCTTGTGGAGCAGCAGGGGCACCAAAAGAGGAGAATACCCACACAAGCAGACAGTAAACCAACATTTTCTAATGTGGTTATTATTGACCACCTACTATCCCCTGTAATGAACAATGTGCCAGTCTGGAAAATGTGGCATTCTGAGGAATAGGTCAATTAAGGTCGTTGACGGCCCGTGAATTTGTGGCAATATTTACAAAACAGCTATAGTTTTTATAATTTGTCATGTTAACAATAAAACCTTGATATACAAACAAACTGATCCTAAGACAATAGGCTATAAACAGACAATAACAAAAAAGAACATGGTGGCTGAAAATAGTAAGTACAGAACCAATTTTTATTACAAATTTTGCCCCAATTTTGCCCCAAAAATCAAAATTTCAATATTTTTTCATATACTTTTCCGCATCAACTACATCACATGCATAATATAAGATATAAATATAAGGCATTCCAAAAGTTTCTCAAGAGTCATGCTGCAAATTATTCATAATATAATACATTGTATTATCTTAAGTGTAAAATCACATTTTCAATCATAATTTCATCAGCATTTTGTCCAAGATGCCATGAAAATACCTGAAATGGTATTATTTAGTACTCATGGATAAGAGACCATACTTGATTATTTCATATTTATTAAGAGAAAAAATTTGTTTCAAATATTATAATGTCACAAGGAATTAATATTTGTTGATAAAGAGTATATCACAACACACAAGGATGGATCCGGATTTGTGTAAAAGTGGGAGGGGGTGGGGGGGGGGGGGGGTAACAAATTCTTATATTAGAGATATAAAAAATAACTTTATTAAATGGTAATTTTCAATGTACTTTTGTTGAAATAAATTTTCAAAGAAATAGGACTATAATGGCTTGTTTGTACAAAGTACTCCCTTTTAGGCATGCAAATGCAATCTTTCTACCAAAATGATCAGTTACTTAAGAATAAATGCCAAGGAAAACTGTCAAATTATTGTGTTACATATTATGTTGATTCTAGTCTGGCAATCAGAGTCTGAATTACACTGTAAAAATGCAAGAGAGAGTAAAGGGATTTGAAGCAATGAATAATTGTTCCCCCTCATCCACCAAGCTTCACAGGTGCCATGGCTGCTGTGCAAAGGTTGGCCACTCTCCAAGCAAGAACAATCCACTAAATATGCACAGGTGTTGGGTTGACAGTCACAACACAAGGATCATTTAAACAAACTCTGGAGCGTGGCGGAATTATAGACTCATCATTTGAGGCTGGAGCGCAGTGCCACCGGGGCTGTGTTTGAACCATAAATGCTGTTGGATATACGGGTAAAGGTTGGAGAAGGGTAAGCAGTTGTCATCCATATTAACAGAGCTGATAGGCAGAGCGAAGTAGATGCAGACTCAATAGCGTCTTTGTTGGATGGTAGTTTCTTTCCTGGATGTCCTCTGTCCAGTCTTGCTGTACCTCAGGGCATTCAATGACATGCAGTTTGTCTTGCCATACATGTAGCCAACAAACTTTGTGGCTGCCATTTCTATCTCCTTTGATATGGTTTTCTCATCAGATCCTAGCAGACCAAGACGTTGGAACTGGTCGGCTTTCTGCATCATTATCCTAAAGGCAG
>JAXMNL010000018.1:220748-237885 GCA_035128595.1 Eptatretus atami | reverse complement strand
AGGGGACTTGCTCTAACCTGATTCGGACAAGGAGGTTACCCGTACGGTGCCCGTCTTTGACAAGTGAAAGCAATTTGACTAGGAATTTCATCAGGTTGAGCCTGAAGAAGCTTTCATCAACCCCAACACGGCCCGTTTTCCAGGGCCAACACCACAAGCATAATACTTATCAATTGGTATGAATCCCTATTCTTCTTTTTTTAGTCACAAAAAACCTCTTTATAAATATAAAAAATAAGAAAGGAAAAATGATAGAACCTTCTGGTGTCCTTCTCCTCAGTCCTCTTAACTTCGTGAGAATGAGAATATAAAACTGTTCGATGAAATTAGTGGAAATGTGAAGATAAGCATGTTGATACCATCCATCACTTTTGTGAAGACTCCGTTCTCCGCCCGGTATGTAAGAGAGTCAACAGGAGCAAGCGAGTTCGCCAAAATGCCAGCTTTATTGAAGGACCAACACGCCAGCGGAGTTGGTGTTGGCAGCTCAGACCAATCAGTGAAGAGGATGCCGCACCATGGAGTACAACAAGCTTCAGCCCGCTTGAGTTTACATCAATATATTGCCTTCTTGCCTCATACCTACAAATCGTATATCTCTAATTCCAATCTCTATTGTGCTATCACTGGATCCCATAAGCACACGCTTGAGCTGAGCCACGATTTAACTGTCATGAATGTGCCAACTAGTCAAACATCCCGGCCCACGTGAACAAAAGTGTGCGAGGTGTCACAGCCTGCGTTGATCTTCGTTTTGATCGCAGCAATACTAGAATATTCTTCTTTCTCTTAAGACACTAGGAATCTAATATAGATGCAGCATAAAGGACCAGGATCTGGCGTTTTTTGAGGGTACTACAAATGGTTGAACGCCCAGCCCCACGCCTTCAAGCACCCTGAGCTCACAGTGAAGAACCGTCTCAGCTATTTAGTTTAGTTTTTTCAAAAGTTGCAAATTGGGTTGGGGCAGTCTAGATATGTCTAGCCAACTGTGCCAATAAATGGTACTGGCATGAGCAGCAGTTACTAGGTATGAGCATTTGAACCGAACGAGCAAGGCCCAAGGAGTGGAATGCTTTAACACAGCCCCGCGTCTTAAGAGGGCATCGGGTTGGGATTGACTTGCTGGGACACCGTCGCACTAAACAGACAGAAGTTAACCAAAGCATTAGCAGAGTATTTTAACAAGAGTGGACTTCTGAATCTACATCTAACTAATATATATGTGATTAAGTATGGGATCGGATCTGTGACCATAACATAGCACCCTTCACAACTTTGTCTCTGTACAAAGTTAAGTACAAAGTATTTAGATCCTAGATAAGCAAATTTAATGATCAATAATTGTTGCGAATTCGCGCCCGTGCGCGTGCGATCGCCCAACGCGATCGAAACCGCGAACCGCCTCGCCCACGGACGGAAACAATTCAGTCGTGACGCTCCCGGCTCAACGCCGGGATCGCAGTCAACGGGTGGGCCTTCTCGAGACTCTACCGGGATCAAAACGTGGCCAATGCGGTTGCCACCGCAGTAGGAAGGGTTGTTCGCGCAAATTGAGGCGCGACCCTACAGTAACCACGCGGATGGCATAAAATCCGGCGGAATAATCCGTACCTGCCGGCAGGCTCTGACTTCGCGGACACTAAGAGCCGCTTGTGGCGGTGAGAGCCGTTCCGTACTATCGGGATAACCGATCGTGCGGTGGTTATCGTCGACGACTCGACGGTTCAGACCTATTTTATACCGATCGGAGAGTTGTTTAGCGTTTGCACCGCACTTAACCGCTAACCCTTTAACGTGAAGCACGATGGAGAGTTCAATAACAGAAAAGACGAAGCGAACGGGAAACCAGTTCACGGACAATGCACATTATATCCGCGGCACGCGGAGCACACATATAGCACACGTATTACAGTTCACCAATTAACGATTGCAACATATATCTCACATAGAACAAAAGAATGCAACATATAAAAGGAGTTAAAACCGACTTACACGACACAGGAGCGGAACCACTTATAGGCAGTTACTACCTTACAAGACACGGCGCCAAAACAACGCATTCACACCGAAGCAAAGAAAAGAACCCCCTCAAAGGCAAGGAGTCAGACTGGGGCCCGTGGGCCTAATGCTCGCGTGGGACCCTGGATGAGCGGCCAGGCCCACGGACCGAAGGTCCTAGCCGCGCCTCGTGGCGAGCCGCAGAATAGTCGCGCACGGCGGTTGCCGTGGCACGCTGCTGTGTGTAAGTAGGGAACGGGTGCCCCTTAAGTCCGCACTCTCTTCTGGGAGGGCGGGGCGAAAAGGGGGGAATTGTTGATGGGAACCGCTCCAATGGGGAGGTGAGTACGGCTGGCTTGCTCGACAAATCCGCGACGCGAACTCCCAGTCCTAGGTCTCAGCTCCAGTTCGCTCTCCGGCAAGACCGTCTGCCCACCCGAATCTCATGCCCCTCACCGATCGTAGCTCGAGCTCGCGTCTTCGCAAACGACCCAGCCCAACGACTTCCTCACCGATCTGTCTGCTGGATCCACCGACACCGACTACGGAGCTCCTCATAGCGCTCACGCCTTTTTTATCGGCTCGGTGAAACCCACCTATATGCAATTATCGTATAAGTACCATCCACCACCGCGGAATACACCACCACCCGACACTGCAACAAGATCCAAACGATCCGTGCAGGGGGCGGATCCACGTCGCCGATTGGACGGAGAAAAAGGGGGGCGTGTAAATCATTCCTGATCCTCAAATTTTGCATTATGCCCGATTTTCGTCATGGGCGCGAGTCTATGGAGGTCGGGTTTGCAAACGCTCCTGCCTGCGCGGTAGCCCTGATTGTGGTGGATCAGATGTGGCGTGCATTCATTCCCTCGAGTCCGAATTCTCCGGAAAACGGAAAGCCATGCAATGCTACTGATTCTAAGAAAGGGAGGGGGTGAATGTTTATACATGGCTTCGCGTCTCTGCTGAAGAACAGCTCTGGAGAACGCTACGGTCCGTCCACACGTGGGTGCGGGATGAAGCTCGCAGGAAAGTGCTGGTGGAGGGTTTTCGCTGGTGTGCTCGACATATGGCCATATAGGGTGCTTTCGTCTCTGGAATGGGAGCGGTGATTGGTGAGGTTTCGCGGAGGTAGCTGAGTGGTAAAGTGTAAGTGTTTCTATTTGCTGGCTCGGTAAAACGTGTGTACTTGGATGTTGTATTCACAAAAACAAGGTAAGAACAAAAACCGCCTAACTCAAGAGGATGCGCGGAAGTTCGCCGATATGAATCACATTCTTCTCCCTCTATATCAATGGGCTTTGGGGCTAACTACCAATATGAGTACTTAAGAAGAATAAATATATCTCACCTACGGGAACCATTTTAATGGTGTAATTCGGCGAAATTTTCCACAGCCGTAAACTACCCCCTCCCCTTTTTACAGACTCGTCCCGAGTCTTCAAATTATCGTCGTGCCCATCATGTTGTAGTTCTCCCTAGTACGTTTTACCGGTTCCGGGATAACTCCTGAGTAGCGATCAGATGTCAGTTGGTGAGTACGTGCCTCCACATATACAATAACGCTGGAGGTGTGATGTTAACTCAACATAAACTAAACGTCACTCACACAGACGAACTTTAATTAAAATTGCCGGCGCTACACATAACATGCCTGGGGGCGCACTCCGATATTTACAATACATAACTTAACACCTTAACTTATAATTTACACTACTCCTATGGCCGGATCAATGGACTCTGTCAGAAAAAGGAGAGTCAAGAGAGAAACCGGGGTGCCCCTGGGGTCCGCCACTTGCAGGCCCGTTTGCAGCGCGAACAGAGACAGTTCCTGTCAAGTCTTGCAACTGTTGCTCTAGCGGATCCCTGTGCTGTGCGCATGAGTTAGGTGCGTTGGATATATGAAATCAGGGTGTGCTAAATGTCAAAATTGACTAACGGGCTGGTGAACAGGGGCAAGTGGATCATTACATGTTTGTATAGTGTAAATTACGCAATACATAAACAGCACTAACGACAGCGGCCAGCAGCCAAAAGGCAGACCGACTCTGTCAAACGGGCCAAACCACATCGACAGGCAACGACTGGCCGGCCACCGGCCTTGCAGTAAATAACAGCCGTCGACGATCGCTGGCCGGCACAGGCTTGCAGCAAAACTCAGCGAGACGCATCCGGGCCGGAGCACAAAGCGGCATCTATCGCAAAACACACCAGCCGTCAAGAAGTTGCGCGCACACGCCCGCGCACACATCAGCCGAGACGATTGAAGGTGCCACCTTGGCCTTGCAGTGGAGGTTGGTGGAGGGGTGGCGGTGGTGGAGGCGCCACACAGAAAGTAGGTGACTTCGGACCTACCCTACCTGTCTCTCCTACTGAACCGCACGTAAACCGTCCCCCATCGGCCCTTCTTGCCTGCATCGAATCCACTCCGCCGATGTAAACCTACTCCATCCCCTAATTTGTAAAAGTACCATTGTAGTCCCCCCCAACCCACTCATTTTTTTTTGTGTTTTTATTTTTTCACCCCTCTTTTATCTACTAATAAATCGTCCCCCTATACACCGGCCTTCATCGTCACTTTGTTCGGTCTAAGCCTATTTATGTCACCCCGTACCTATACTCCCTAACCCCTTACGTTCCTTTCCCGAGTGGGCAATAATGGAGAGCTGTCGTCCTGTTCGAGGCTCCCAACCAAGCCTCAAGATGGGCCTCCCCAGATCGTCAAGCGTATCTAACCCAAAGCTGGGTCCAGCGAGGCCCACAACGAGAGCGAGGGATGGGATTGGTGCGGCAGGGGTACGAACTTCCCTACTCTATCTCCCTAGCACCATTAACCTGTTAAACTACCCCGGGCTTCTCTAAAAGCGCTTTCGCCTTTAATCTATTGGTTCTAAAAACCGATTCAGGACTTCCCCGCTGTCGCCTGTGTTGCGTGGTCCACGGGGTCAATAGATTTCGTGGGCTCTCGGCCTCATAATTTCCCTCGTTGCCCTTGCACACCGGTTAATTCGTGGCGGCTTACGCCCGGAAGACGCGGGTGGCTCTCCTTTGGCCAGTGCGGGGACGACCTTTCAAGCCCGATGCCCCCTACCGCCAGGCGCGCCCAACTAGGCCGGGCACTCACGAACTACGCAAAACCGGCCAGTGTGGTCCGAGCTATGACCAAGCTCCCCTAAACACCATGGCGGGGAGTGCCCCGGCAGTTTGTGCATAAATCCTCGCTGGGGGGAACGCCTCCCAGCACACTGGGGGCGGTCTGGCGCTCATTCGGATCAAGGTCTACAACCCCGGGCCCTTTCCGATGGCGTACCCCCGTTGGCCCCGTACCCCACCGAACTGCCAGCAACCGGCGGAGGGCGGTTGGGGGCCACCGCCAGAACGCCGCCCTTGACGATAACCACACACTCGGCTTGCCACATTTAAAGATCACCCCTCCACTAGCGGCAACTGGCTTGCTCTCCCGCGGCCCACAGCGGTGCGGCACGTTCGCCCCGTGCGGGAGGGGATACCCTGGTCGTTGAATTGCATAAACGCAACGGGTTCCTGTAGCCGGCCCCCCCTAGGGCCGCTTGCCGCCCTAGCCACGGCCTGATAAGATAGCACAGATGCCCGGGGTGACCCGCACCAGGAGCTCGAGTGACACCTTTCGCAAGGCTCACGCCTCCCAGGCCCCAGTCAACATGGGCCTCTTGCATCGCCTCTCCAAATGGGGTTTCGAGCCTAAAAAATCACTATCCACCTGAACAGCAAAAAACGACCTCTCATTTTTCATAATTTCGCTAACGCCACAACTTTCACTTTAGGATGACGTTCCGGGGGTCCCTTGGGCGGTGAGTCACTCCTCCCCCAATCACTCATCGCCGCATGCATTCCATCATTCGCTCCATCTAACACAGACCCGCTGGGCCTCACTCACTCACAGGGCCAGAACATTTGTACTGCTCCTCAGACAACCAGTTCCAACACACGCAGTCTTGCGTGAAATCCGTCGCCACCCTTCTAAACTACCTTCCCTACTTAACGGGGTCGTGCTCTCCATGATGTCGTCCCTGGGGTACCTCAAGCAGCACGGTTCCCTTGTTTAACATAACGTAGCTATAGGCTACGTCCCCGTCGCTACATCATTCAAAAGTTCTGTCATGTCTCCAAATCCTCAAAAAATTATTTTCCCATGGACCTAGGGTAACGCTTCACACTCAATGCCACATCAATCCCATTCTCCTACGGGGCCCCAGGTGGAGGGCCTATCCCGCTGCCCCATGGAGCCGGTCTACAGACTAGGACACACTACGCGGCTTCCCCCTGACTAGCTTCCGGACATCGCCTGTGCCCAGGTAAGTGGGGTTGTCTTTTTCTTGAATTTACCCGGCTTACGCCGGGTAATGCCTGTTACGGACGACGGCGAGCGTGACGGCCGAAAGCCCGAAGGGGGAGGTAGGCGTTCGGCTATGTTAGGAAGGTGCTCGGTTCTTTCCAACAATATGCGCACGAGCCAAGCGAAAAGCGGCCAAGGGGCTGGGTGCGAAACGAAGCGGACTGCGCGTCTCCCTTTGCACAGCTTTCGACCAGGGTGACCCCCGTCATGCCCCAGCAAGCCACTTGCATCGTGTACCCTCGCGCATCTCGTCCCTCTTGGGGTAACCGATCCGGCAGGATTCACCCTCCTCGTCCGGATCTCCATTACGCCTCACGCGGTCGCAAGGCTGAGCCATGACCGGGGTCACCGGGGACGGGGGCTTCTCTGAGGGTGCTGCCGGGGCGCTCGCGCAGTGCCGCCGGGCCAAAACGGTTAACCAAACTCGCACGTCCCCGAGGGGTCTCCGCCGCGAACAATGGCCTTCTGTGCGCCTGGCAGCTAATAACAACACAGCTCGTCTGTGGATAACCCTCGTCCGGGTCCACAATTGCGAAAAATCCTGGCCTACACTTGTGTCCGTGCGGTCCCGCAGTGGGAATTCTGCAATCCAGTTCCTGCTGGTGCCGGATTTCCGGGACGTGGCGTTCTTTTCATTCGTCCCGCGTGCAGAGGCGAGCAACGTGGGGGTGCTCGTGTGCGCGGGTGTGCACCAGCACCGGAGCCGTCTGTCGGGGCGCTCATAAGGTTTGCTGCTCGGGTGAACCTTGGCTGGCGCGGGGTCCCCTAAGACAGTTGGCTAAAACGGCCGCTACTGTCGGCGTTTTGTCGTCCTTTCTGTCGCCGTGCGTTCCCGTTCCACCTCACGCTACGATTTGCGTTGTCACTGAGGGGTCACCATTCTGTTTGCATTCCGGTCAGAGCTCGTCGACTCCAAACGTCATGTGCTATCCACATTCACTAACCGTGGTGGGAATCGCGGCCGGCTTGCAAGCAATGCGTCGACTGTTGCATTTGCCGACCTTGGATCGATCTCCCTCAGCATATCTAGAGGGACCTCACCACCGGTCTCGCCTCTATAGCAGTTTCGTTTTTCGGAACCACTCTCACTCTCACTACTTCCAACCTTCCACTGCCACAGGGGGCTTCACGGGCACACCATGCACTGCTGGAAAGCACGCATCTCCGCACACTCCGCAAGAGCTTATCACGCCCTGCGATCTGAACCGAGCACTAGGGGATTCGTGTCCCCCTAACAAAGGGGATCTCCCCGGGGCCGTCGTGTACCTTTCCCAAGCTCACGTGCACGCTGTCACAGCACTCGTCTCCCTCCGCTTGGCACGACCGATACCCACTCTGGTTCGTGACGCCTTCAACGGGGCATACTCCCCCCTCGTTCTCTGGACGTGCAGCCATGCCGCTGCTCCACCGGGTCCTACCCGTCCGCAGACTCAACCCCCATTATCCTCGCTCCACTACCTCTGTGTGTTGTGTTCTTGTGTCCTTTCAACCCCACCCCGTCATTATCATGCATGTCTCTCCTCGTATTTTTTCCTTCTTTCTTCCGCATCTCTTATTCAGCTTTGTTAGTTTCTGTTCTCCTTTCTGGAGTTTTTCCGTCATCCTCTGACTTCAAATTTCCATTCCTCTCCTCAGTTCATTAAATGTTTCACAAATCGTTATAGCTTTTGCGTTTTCTCCTCTCCACCTCCCATGGCTTCTCATTTTCCAATCTTCATCGTTTCTTGCTTTGCAATTGGGCTCATTTCCTTCTGTGCGTTCATTCTCGCTGTTTTCCCCTCATTTATCGCTTCCTTGCTTCCTCCTCGCTGTCCTTCCCTTCTCGGCAGTTTCGTTGTTTTGTTTTCATTTGTGTAATCTTTCTTGTGTTTCATTTGCTTGCTGCCATTCTCTTTCCCTTGTTTCTTCTCGCTGTCTTCCTTCTTGCATTTCATGGTTTTACCTTCATGTGGTTCATGGTTCTCTTTTGTGGTTTCGATTCGGCTGTTCTTTGTTCTAGCCTCTTCGCACTCCACCTTGCCTTTTCTTGTTCAATGGTCCAACTCGGGGCATTCCATGTTCCTTTGTTTTCTAATCCCCATTTGTTCCTCTTCGCTCTTCCTCGTCATCAATTCCTTCAGTTGCTTCCTTCAATCTCCTGATTTCTCCTTCCTTGCTGTTCTCCCACGTTCTCCTCGTTTCCTAGCTAGTTTTTTCCTTCTTTGTCGTTCAGTTTCAAATTCATACTCTTTCAGCTTTTTATTCCACTGTCTCCCTTGTCCTTCAATTCTGTAACCGTTAATTTTTTTCAACTTCTGTAATCTCGTTATTCTTTAAACCTGACTGACTTCTGTTTCTGCTGTGTAATCCTGGTTCTTATCAGGACTCTTGTCTTTGTTCCTCTTCTGGCAATCCTCGTCGGGTTTCCTTCCATATGAATCGATTTCCTTCTTCGTCTCTTCGTTCTTCCCATTACTCTTTTCTTGCATCTCATTCCCCAAATCTGGCCTTTGCTTAACCAGCTGTTCGAGTCTGTAAGCGTCGTTCTCTTATACGTCAATCTCCGTTCCGCGTTCTTCCTCTCTCTCAAACAATCCTCAACTCGTTCGATATTTTCCGTCTTTCGTTCTGGTGTTCTGTACTATACTCAGTTTCCATTTTGCTTCTCCAACTTCTTTTCTCATTCTGCACGACTCCGACTTGCTTTGGCTTCTGCAACTGTTCCATTCCATCTTGGCCCTTTGTTTGGTCTATCAGTCTTCTCGCAGTTCCTCTCTGGTCTCCGTTAACAGCACTCCTCCCAAGCTTTATCACTCTCTTCGTCATGTCTTGCAGTCTTTTCTCTACTACACTCCACTATTATTTCCTTCGTGCAGCACGTCTTCCGTAACCCAATTTAATTTTTTCCCTCTCGGTCCACGTCACTTTTCCGTCACCCTCCACCTTCTCTTCCTCGCCCAACACGTCTCCCGGAATTAAATTTTTTTTCCTAACCCGCTCTTCACCCTGCGGGCCTACAACCGTTGCACCACCCCTCCAGTCTCGCTCCAACGTGGCGTCGCCATTACGCGGCACTTCGCTGTGTTGTCATGCCCCGCTGCAGGCTCCGCCCTTGCTGCGTTTCACCCCGCATTCTTTTATTCTTCTTCTTTCATTTCGTTTT
Source organism: Eptatretus atami (assembly GCA_035128595.1). Classification (NCBI taxonomy): domain Eukaryota; kingdom Metazoa; phylum Chordata; class Myxini; order Myxiniformes; family Myxinidae; genus Eptatretus; species Eptatretus atami. The sequence goes on along the minus strand of JAXMNL010000018.1, from coordinate 228,364 downwards.
TGTTTGTTTCCATTTTTGAAGATGCGTTTCATACATTTTTTCAGTTCATTTCGTTATCAATCCATTCCATTTTTCGTTCAATTCGTTATTCATTCCTTTCCATTTGTTCGTGCTTGTATCCATCTGCTTGTTACAACATCCTTGTTATTCGTTTTTCATTTCGTTTTTTTCTATTTCGCCATTGCTGCTCATTCCGCTTATCTGCTGCATAAGATCATGTTTACCTGGCCCTTAAGTGGGGTCCGCGGCCATCGCTCACCCTCAGGCGCGGGTTTCCGACGCGCGACTGGGGAAGGACTTGACGGCGGCGGGGTGTGGGGTGTGTCATTATCCCGCGGTCTGCCGCCGCAGCGCCCATTTTCGGGCCCGGGTTCGTTGGGGGGGTAAATTGTTCCTGCCTCATTTAAGCATGTCCTGCTGGGGGTCTCATCCTGGACAGGATTTTCTACAATCAACTACACATATACACTCTCTATTACCACCGGCTCCGCTCGCCTGAGACGCCATCTTTCCACGTAAGGGGTAATTTACATCGCTAGTCGTAATTTAGGAGGTGAATTCGGGGGTCGCTCTTGCTCTGATCCGATTCCCTATGAATTTAGGCTGGAGTACGAGGATTGAATCACAACTCCTGTACAACCAGTGTTGCGATTCTGCGCCCGTCGGCGTGCGATCGGCACCACGCACTCGAACCGCGACCCGGCCTCGCCACCGACGGACAATTAGTCGTGACCGCTCCCGGCTAACGCGGGAATCCAGCGGGTGGGCTTCGAACCTCACCCAAGTGCCAATCGCGCCACCCCTAGATAGGGTTGTTCGCAAATTCGACCTACCCTAAGTACCCCCACGCGGATGGTAACCCGGCGATCGTACCTCGCCGCAAGGTCGACTCGGAAACGAGCCGCTTGGGCGGCCGTTCCTACATCGGATAACCGAGCGGTGTTATCGTCGACCCGGACGGTGTCAGATTATTTACGGCAGCGTTTTGCACCCACTACGGGAACGTTACGTGAAGCAGGGATGGAGGTTCAATTTATAAGCAAAAGACGAAGGCCGATAATCGTGGAAAACAGTTCCACACAATGCACATATTCCGCGGACGCGGAGCACACTATCAGCACACTGTATTACAAGTCACCAATTAACGATTTGCAACATATATCACCAAGAAAAAAGAAACTGCATATAAAAGGAGTTAAAACCGAATACAACGAAACACGGACACTTATCGTTAACTACCCTTAACAAGACCCGCGCCACACAGAACAGGCACATTCACGACAAGCGCCGGCGACCGAGCAAAGAAAAGACCCCTCATAAGGCAACAGGGAGCTCAGACCTGGCCGTGGGCCTATGCGCGCGTGGACCTGGATGAGGCGGCCAGGCCCACGAGAACCGAAGGGTCCAACCCGCAGCCCCCAGTGGCGAGCGCAGAAAGTCGCTGCACGGCGTTCCGTGGGCACCTGCTGGGTAAAGTGGAACGGGGCCTTGTCGCATCCTCAGCGGGGGGAAAGGGGGGGAATTGTTGATCGGCTCTGGGAGGGAGTGATGCTGGCTTGCTCGAGATCCCGCGATCGCGAGTCCTCCAGGTCCACTCACCGTTCCTCCGCAGTCCGTCTGCCCACCGATTCGCCTCATCACGATCTCCTCGAGCTCCTGTCTCCAGACCAGCCCCATACTGACTTTCCCTACGTACTGCTGCTCCAAAGCGACACTGCTCGAGCTCTCACTGCGCTCGCCTTTTTATCGGCTTCGGGAACCCCCAAATATGCAATTATCGGATCCAATACGATCCTGAGGGGGCGGCTCACGCTCGCCTCGCCGATTGGACCGAGAAAAAGGGGGCGTGTATCATTCCGATCCTCCACAAATTTGCATAGCCGATTCGTCAGCGCGCTCTGAGCCGGGCGCCCAGCCCCCCGGTTCTGATTGGTGGATCAGATGTGGCGTGTATCATTCCTGATTCCGAATTCCCTCGAACCCGCCATCTGCAACCGCGTCTCTCGCTGACCAGCTCGACGCCGGCGTCCACGGTGGTGCCGGGATGCCGAGGAGAAGGTGGTGGAGGGTTTTCCCCCGGCGGTGTTCGGGATTGGGGGGCCCCCAATGGTGCTGTTTGGCAATGGGCGGTGATTGGATTGCGGTAGCGAGTTGGTGAAGGTTAGGTTCTTTGCTGCTTGTGCGTTGTTGTTGTTGTAATCAAACAAAGGTAGAACAGAAAAAACGCCTAACTCAAAGGGAAATGCCAGCCCGAATGAATCACTAATTCCATCTATATCATATGGGTTGGGGCTAACTACAAAACATACTTAAGAATAATCTCACCTACTAACGGGAAACCTTATGGTGTAATCGCGAATTTCCACAGCCGTCATAATATTCAATTTATTTGAAGGTGAAACGGTGTGTGGTTAATACAATGGCAGGGGTTTATACACCAGAAAATATGTGTAAGTATTTGTTGCGACAAATGTCTGCTATATACCATGTGGATCCAGCTGTCCTGATGGTAACAAAAAAAATAATCATACGTCCGCCGCCATTTTAGTAGCTATGGGTAAGTCAATTCTTTTTGGAAAGAGTTTATAATTCGCAAAGTGCCATAATAATGACCTCCCTTAAGTTTTCTGTTGAAGTGTAAACAAACCAAAGCGGATTCTGTTAAAATGGGAAAACGACGAAGCAACCAAAATGAAAAGGGTTGGAGCTGATAGTACCTCGCCTTAACAAGCGCCCCTGACGCCTATGTAGGCTTCAGGCCTTGTGTCAGCCTTGTAAGCAGGTTGCCAATTGGAATTAATTGAGCTCTATAACCATGAGTAATATATGCTACGTGAAGCAGTCGGCATTTTTTTCGTCGGATGTACCTTCACCCAGGTTTTTTTCTTTGGGGGGGGGGGGGGGAGTGATTCAGCAGCAAGTCTGTCTATACACGCCAAATAAATGATGTGGCCGAAGGGCGTATTGTAATGCTGGAACGAGATCAGCCACTTGGGGTCCTTGAAAACCTGGTAAACCGCTTGAATTTCAACATTAATTTTCCCAGGCATCGCCTGGTGCTGGCTTGATGAAGTTAGGGTGGTGGGTTTGGGATACTATGGTCCTGAGTTCAAATCTTGCGGAGGCTGTTGAAGTTTCAATACCAGGTGGGGTTGACTCTGCCTGTCATCCTTCTGAGGTCGGGCAAATGAGTACCAGCTTGCTGCTCCTGTGTCGGAAGTGGTCGACCTGTCCAGGATGTGCCAATAGCCCAAGGAGACCCTGCTTGGCAAAACCAACCTCTGTGAAAACCTATTGTCCCAATGGATGGGTGGGTTAATCCCTGCCATTCCTTCCAAGGCAGCAAAATGAGTACCAGCTTGCGGGATGATTGATCATTCCTTCCAGGTTAGCAAAACAAGTCCAGTTTGTTGGGAATGAATTGAGTCATTTGAGTGTCGTTTTGTTGGAGTTTTGTAACCCATCCAGGATTGTCGGTTCTTCTGCCACGTCCTTGTCAAAGTGGACATCTTCTGGCTGTTATCAGAGAACACCTCACCGGCGTCGAGTCTGGCCCTTTCACGGCAAGCCGAACTGGCAGGGTCTCCAAGCAGCTATCAAATTACAGACTGGTCTCTCTATCACTACTTTCTCATACATCAACTCATCCTGGGAAAATTCTTCAAAGAAAACGTGCTCTACCTCATGCACAGATTTATCCCCTCTCGTCTTCAGTTGTCCTTCCCTCCTCCCGGCCCTGTTTACGAATGCTTGTGGCGAGGCAGTTGTCCTGCAACAACTTGCCTTTGCCTCAATGGGAAAGCAAACCCAACTGGGGCAATCTGCAGTTCCTTCCAAAGCTCGGCACAAGTTGGGTATCTACCCTCAGGAGAGCCAGAAAACACATCTTTCCATCTCAATCTGGAACTTCTCACGTCTTCTCCCTCGCTCAAATCCTGGTGGCGTTTAATCAAAATCTGTTTTCTGGAAGTATGGTTCCCCCCTCCATCCCCTCCTTAATCTCAATGGCTGCACTGCGAACGCTACGTGATATAAGCTGAATGTCTAAACTGGGTTTTGAGCTAAATCTCGGTGTCCTAGCACCCATCACTTTCTCAACCCAAACCTTACCCTCCGCCACCCAAGCTGTCCCTGGACTCTGTGTCCTTATTCTTTCTAATCAAAGGTGGAGAGCTGCTTTAAAGCCTCGACTCAGATTCTGCAACCGTTCGAGACGGCATCAGCCCACGGTCCTCAAGCCTGCTTCTCTGCTCTGCTCACCCTCTCTCTGTTCTATCTTTCCCCTCTCATTTTGCTAAGGTCATCGCACCATCTGCTGGAAATCTGCTAACATCACTGCTCTGCAATAAAAGGTGCAAAAACAGATCCCTGTAACTACAGACGCAATCAGCCTTCTCGCCAATCCATGCAGCAAGGTATGGAACGCACATCGCTTCAGACATGAAATCTTCCTCTTCTCCAATGGCTTGATTTTCCGATCTCAATGGTTCAGACTAGGTTTCACCTGCTACCCTGGATATGCTGCTTCTGCTCTCCATCAATGGAATTGAGGTCCTCAATGCCAGACAGGAAAATCCGGCCGTATCCCTGGACATATCACGTGCTTTTGAACACAGTCTGGCACCCCTGCACTACTTCACCACAAACCTCTCCCTTCCCATTGGTATCCAAGGGCCATCTCCACTCATGGCTCGCAGTACTTCCTCCTCCTTCGCAGTCAACGTGTGGCCCTAAAATTGAGTTTCTTTTCACCCTCTTCCTGCTGCAGGTTGGAGTCTTCCTCAAGGTAAGCGTTCTGGGCCCTGTCTTTTCTTTTTTCTGGTTTCATCAAAAGTGATCTCCGACTCTTCTGGAAAATCCTCTATATCGTCTTTGCGATGACTCCACCTCGGCCGTACCATCTGTCATCTCAGACCGCAAGCAGGCAAGCTTCTTCGCACACTGCAGATCTGGATAAAATCACAAAACTGTGCCAAACACATGGACACTTCTTTCATCCAGACAAATCTCACACTCTCACAGTCTCTTCGAAAGGACCGTTTAGAAAACCCCCATCACGTTTCTAACAATCCTCTGAGAAATCTTTTTCTTTCAAGCTTTCGGGTCTCACTATTGCATGACCTTTCCTTGGGAAGTCAACATTTCCAACCCTCGCCTCAAAAGCCAGTCGCCGACTGGGAAAAAAACCTCCGGTAGTGCAAATCCTTCCCTCGCCTCTTGAGCTCTCGACCACTTACAAAGCTTTTGTCCGTTAGCTGATGGAGTTACTCTCCCCTCTGGGCGCTGCTCCTGCTGCCCACTTTTCTGCGGTCTTCACGCTGGTCGAAAAAACCCAGGGCATTTAGGATCATCCGGCCATCTCCCGCAATGAAGCTGGTCTTTGGCCTCTCACTCAATCACGCGCAGGTTTGGTCGGTGGTCTTCTGTTGTCTAAACCCGACTCCTCTCAGTCAGCCTTCCCCCCCTCTCTCTCTCTTTGCATTTATCCCACTACATTTGCACCGGCGCTCAGGTCCCGCCAACACCCCTTTCTTGGTAAAAACTACAATCGCCCGAAACAGATGCTCACCTAATCTTTCATTTCCTCTTTTTTTCCCGCCTTTGGAATAGAACTCCTCACTATCTTTCCCATCTTCCCTCAGGGCTTTGCAAAACAGTGTTTCACTCACCCCTCTTATCAATCCCCGCATCCAAATTACCGATCTTTCTAATCCCCCATAACCACCCAAGCCCCACTTCCTTCCAATCCCCCCGCTGCTTCCTTCCTGAAAGTCCCGTAATTGTCCATCTTCTCTTCCCATGTTCCCCGTCCATCCCAATCCCTTCAACTTCACAGAATACCTAGACGTGTCTGGTCCCCCCACTGTTTTGGTCCCTTCCTACCCGCCCCTTGGTCTCATGCCCCCTTGCTGGTGCGTTGTGTGTTAGCCTCCCAACGAGCGCCGACAAAGGTATACAAAAAAAAAAAATCCCCAGGAGATCTGCTTTGCAGCAGAACACACTGTACCTGATATGATCCCATGTTTGGATTTTGGATTCTCAGGCCTTGAAAGTCTTGGAAATTTTGACAACAAAATTTAGCTGAGGTCCTTGAAAGTCCTGGAAAATGAAGACCAGTCCATAAAATGTGTTTTTTAAAAGGGAAAAACATATCAAAACGATTTAACAATGGCAAGAAACTCAGCCTTATGTATGTTTTTTTGACAGTCAATTCTGCATATATTCCATGATGTCATTCGTTCCTCAAAGAGCAAATCAGTATCGGGAACCTTGCTGCCAATCCAAAGTCATTGCCCCATAACTACGTTGATTTAGGGTTCCTGATTATTTCCACTCTGGTTACATTTATTCTTCGTCAATAAAATCACAGAATTCCTGCTACATTATATTCATCACACATTTTGGTTGCCATCTTTGTTGACTCAGGTTGTGAAACAACATTTATGTCGGGAAAATGCTAATTTCAAGAGCCACGGCTCACCAATCTGCAATACGGAAGTTGGATTGGGCAGGACAGTTCGGTGACAAGGCAAGGTGCAATCATTGCCGGAAGACCTTCGATGTGTCAAGCAAGGGAGGATCTGCTTTGAGAAGTCATATGTCTTCTGATAAACACAAGTCTGCATGCGAGCGTCTGTCAGCGTGTTCGTCATAGACCGAGTCCTTCCGTTCAGCTGCGGCGGCCCTGGGGGAAACCCGTAGGAGTCCTGAACCCTTTCCTCCTACCCCCTCCCCTCCAGCTCTGACCATTCAGAACAACTAGGATGTTACGTTTCCATAACTATATTCAGTAAAACTTTGTTGTATTGTGGTATTGTCGAGTACTGTGGTATTGGCAAAACTAGTATTGTTGAGTAGTGACATCATAGTATCGTAGCGTCAACGGATCGACTAACGTCGAGCTCATAACAGTGGGAGGTTAAAGTCCCATGATATCCTGAGCTGCTGAACTCCTATAGAGACATTCTGAATTGATGGCGGACAATGCGCGCGCTCGTCGTGAGGAGAGACATGAGAAACCTTGGAGGCTTTAAACTCAATGGATTTATTTCCTGAACCACAATAATAAAAAGAACCAGGGATGATTGGATCGCGACAGAGATGATGATGGCAGATTGTGGTGGGGAAGGAATGGGGACACAAAATATAAAGTAAATAATTAAGTATAAATCGGAGAAACTAAAAATCTAAAAAGAAGGTGCCTCAAACCGGACTCGGTTACAGATGGGAAGGGAACAAAAACTGGAGGACTCGGCTCTGTGGAAGCAGGGACGACGACGACGATGAGGCGCTCAGACGATGGGGAGATGAACAGGTGTGGATGGCACATGGCAGGCTCCAGGGACGGGGAAGGGCATGAACCGCAAGGGCGGAGGCAGGCACCTCTTCAGAGGCGTTTCTTCCTGAATTCAGTTCCCTATTCTCCACCGAACACTGTTGATCCTCCTCTTCTTCCGTTCTCTGTCTTCCTCACCAACTTCCCTTCACTCAGACAGACCTGTTTTTCTGCGCCTCTCAAGTTTCTCCTCAACTGCCTATTTGACTCTCGTCTCCTTCTTTCTTTCGGGCCCCGTCGCCTTTTTGAGGTATAACTCCCCCTCTCTGTTGGTGATTCC
>JAXMNL010000018.1:40253-52665 GCA_035128595.1 Eptatretus atami | reverse complement strand
TGAAGCGAAATATTTTTCCATTGCACGGTTTCAGAGATAGAGATACAGAGGTCCAACGTTTATCGTTTTTTTCAAGAGGGCGCCCATACCACGTGACCTATGATGACACAATTATCAATTAAGTTTGCTATCAAAAAGATACATACTATGGTGAAAATTGGATATATAGCAGTTAGAATATTATGTATATAGGATATTTCAGTTATTATATACGCGCTACGGGTATATTCCGAACTGTTTATATTTTTATTTGCAGTGGAAAAAAAGAACTGGTTATATACCCACTCGTTACCATCCGTCTGGCTGCACGTTCGCCTTTGAGGCCCCTGCGGGTCGCCTGCGGGCACCTTGAGGCTGACCCTTGACGTCTGGCCTTGAAAATTTCTATTGGCGCCGCAGGACGCCCTAAGGTCACCGTGCGAACATCAAATCATAGACCGTACGGCCCCCCATGTTTTCGTCTCCACAATTTCTAATCGCTGTGCGGCTCCCCGAAAAATAAAAACATTGGATGTGACTGCACATTGTGGACCGTGGAAATACTGCGGACGCCTAAATTGCTCGTGGCTAGCGAGAGGGGAGAGAATTAGCGATAGATCAAAAGAGGGGAGAGAGGGGGGGTAAGGGAAGGGGGGGGGAAGAAATGAAGGAAGAAGGGAAGGGAAGAAATAAGGGGGGGGGGGAGGGAGAAGGATGGGAGGGAATGGGGGAAGAAGGGGGGAAGGGGGAGGGAAGGAAAGACAGAAGGGGAGGATAAGGGGGGAGGGGGATAGAGGGAAGGGAGATGGGGGGGGGAGCGGGAGGGAGAGGAATGAATTAATGGGGGAGAAGATGGGAAGAAAAAAAAGGGAAGAGGAAATTAGATGAAAGGGGAGAGAAGGAGGAGGGGAGGGGAGGGGGAGAAGAGGGGAGAGAGAGGAGGAAAAGGATGAGGGGAGGAAAATAGATTGGAGGAAGGGGAGGGAGGATAATAGGGAAAGTTAGGGGGAGGGAGCGGAAGGAATAGGATGAGGGGGGAATATTTTAGAGCTAGAAGAGGAAAGATAGAGGAAAGGGATAAGGACAGGGAGGAGGGAAGAGCGGGGGAGGGAAGGGGAATGAAGAGAGAGGGAAGATGGAATGAAGGGCGAAGGGGGATGTGGAGAAAAGGGGTTTTAGAGGAAGACTGGGAAGAGGGAGAAGGGAGGATCGGGGATGAGGGGACGATTTGAGAGGGGGGATTAAGGAGAGGGGAAGAGGGGAGTAGGAAAAGATAAGGGATAGGAAAAGAAGGGGGGAAGGGGGGGAATGAGGGAGAAAGGATAGATAGGGGGGGGGAAGAGGGAAAAAGGGGGGGGGAGGAGGGAGAAAGGGGGAAAAATAGGAGGAGGAGGAAGGAGGGAGGAAGGGGGAGGAAAGAGGATATCGAGAGGAGATTATTGAAAGAAAGAGGTAGGGAAAGAGGGAGGAGACGATAAATCATAGGGGATAGGAACGAAAGGAAGGAGAAAATGAGGGGGGAAGGGGGGGATAGGAGAGAAATTTGGCGGGGAGGGATAGTACTGGGATATGAAATTAAAAGGAGAGGAAGGAGGGACAGATTGGAGGACAAAAGAGTAGGTGGGGGAGAGGGGAAGGATGAGGGGGGGAAGGGGGAGGAATGGAGGAAGAAAAGGAGAAGGAGGAGGAGGGAGAGGGGAAAGGGGGATGAGGGGGAGAGGGGAAGGAAGAAGGAGGGAGATAAGGGGAACGAACGGACAGAGGACATGAGGGAAGAAATTAGAAGGGGAAGAGATAAGGAAATGAAAGGGGAAGGGGGAGCGAGATGGAGAGGAGAAGGAGATTGAATTTTAGAAGGAGAGGAAAGAAGGGAAAGGGGAGAGGGAGAGAGGATTAGGGTTTAGCGAATAGGGGAAAGACGGGGGGATAAGAGGGGGGGGGAGGGGGAGGAGAGAAGGGAGAGGAGGGAGGGGGGAGGAGGGATGGGAGGAAGAGGTAGAAAGGGCGAGAAATGCAGAGGACATTCGAAAAAAGGGGAGAAAAATAGGGGGGGAGGGGAGGAATATAGGGAGAAGGAAGGGAAGGGAAAAGGGACGGAGGCGGGAGAAGGGAGGGGAGAGAGGAAGGGGGGGGAGAAAGAATGAGCAGGAAGGGAGGGGGGAGGGGATCGGAAAGAGAGAACAGAGGGGGGAAAGGAGGGGAAAAGGATGAGGGGGGGGAGAAGATGGGGGGGAAGGGAATGGAGAATTAAGGAAGATGAAGAAAAAAGGGGAAGGAGGAGGGGGACGGGGAGGAGAGGGGGGAGGAGAAGGGAACGGGAAGGAGAAGGAAGAGAGGATCCAATAGAATTAAGGATAGGGGGGGGATATGAGGGGGAAGGGGAAGAGGAAAGGAGGGAAGGAGGAAAAGAGGGGAATATCGAAGGGGGGGATCAGGATAGGAAAAGGAGGGAGGAAGGAGAAGAAAGGAAAGAATTGGGAGAGGGGAGAATAAAGAAAAGAATGAAGACAGAGGATGGAAGAAGAGGGATAGGAGGAAGGGAAGACGGAAAAAGATGAGGGAAAGGGAGGGGAATATGGACGGCTAGAGGGAAAGAAAAGGGGGATGGAAAAAGGATGGATGAGGGGAAGATAAAGACGAGGGACAGGAGAACGGAGAGAAAGGATTGGAGAGGGAGGGAGAGGGGGAAGGGGGAGATGGAGGACAAAGCGAGGAGGAAGAGAGAAAGAAGATTAGGGGGAGTAGGGCATGTGAGGTGGAAGATAGGAGGGGGGAGGGGGAAAGGGGATACGGGGAGGGGGGGAATGGTAGAGGGGGGAGGGAGAGGAATTAGGAAGAAAAAAGAGAAAGAACTTATGGGAGGGGGAGGAAGGAGGATCGAGGGGAAAGGAAGGAGGAGAGAGGGGAGAAGGAGAAGGAGACGAATTAAGGGAGAAGAGGGGGAATCGAATGGGATGAACAGCGGAAAGGGGGAGGAGAGAGGAAGATGGGGGGAATTGAGATGGGGATGGAGGGAGGATAAAAGGGGGGATTAAGAGAGAAGATAGGGAGAGGAGGGGGAAGATCATCTGGGGGGAGAATTAGAGGAAGGGAAATCGGAGGGGAGGAGGAAACGGGGGGGGAGAGGAGGAGGGGGGGGGGGAGAGCGGGGGAGGATAGGGAGAGACTGGGACGGAGAGGGAGGAAGGCGAGGGAGGCAAGACTGAGGGAAGGGGAGGAGAGGTAGGGAACGAATTAGAGGTGAGAAGGATGAAAAGAATGGAGAATGAGGGGGGAAGGGGAAAAATAGGAGGGGGGAGGGAAAGGGGGAGGATTGGGAAAATAAGGGGAGAAGGAGAAAAGAAGGATCAGGGGGGACAGGAAAAGGATATGGAGGGGGGAGGAGAAATTCGAGAAGAAGTAAGAGAGAGAGGAGGGGGGGGCATTAAGAAATGCGAAAGTAGAGGAATCAAATTGGAGGAAGGGGGGGGGGGGGGAGAAGGAAAAAAGGGAGGAATAGAAAGAGAAGGGACGGAAAGATTGAGAAGGAGAGAGAGGAATAGGGAGAGGAGAAAGGGGAGGGGGAAAGGAGGAAGGAAGGAGAAGGGGGGGAATTCAGGGGAGGAAGAAGGGGGGGAGAGGAGAGGAGATGGGGGAGGGGGGAAAGGGAGGGGAAGGGGAAGCGGAATAGAGGGGGGAAAAGGGGAAGAGAAAATAGGGAAGGGAGAAGAGAGGGCAGGAAAGGATGAATGGGAGATAGGGGAAAAAGGGGAGGGAGGGGGGGGGAGGGGAGGGTGGGAGAAGGAGAGGGGAGATAGGGAGGGAGATGGGAGGGAGAGATGGGGATAGAGGGGAGGAAACGAAGGGAAAGGAAAAAGGGGGAGAGGGGGGAGGGGGGAGAAAAGCGGATAAGAGGGACGAATGATTGGGAGGCGGAAACAGGAGGAGAGAGAAACTGGAAAATAAATTCGAAGAGAGAGGGGCGGAAGGAGGAGAGGGAGACTATGGAAGAGATTTTATAGGAGGGGAAGAGGAGGATAAGAGGGGGAGATGCAAGAGGGGATCAGGGAATAGACTGGGAGGACGGAGGGAATGAAGGGAGGGAGACAAGGGAAAGGGGAGAAGAAAAATGGATCGGGATGGGATAGCGAAGAGAGAACTTTTGGGAAGAGAAAAGGGGAGAGAGAATGGAGGGGAGCGGAAGATGGGGACAGAGATAATGGGGAGGAGGATAGAAAATAGGGGAGGGGGGAAGGGAAATAGGGGGGGAGGGTGGAGATGGAGATGGGGAACGCAGGGAGAGGGGGGGGGATCGGACAGAAAAAGAAGGGCGGGATGGGGAGTTAGAGGGAGGGATGGACAGCGGGGAAGGGAGGAGGCGGAGGGATCATGAGGAGGATAGGGGAGGACGAGGGGCAGAAAGGATAGGAAGGGGGAAAGGGGGAAGGAAGGGAGAGAAGGAAAAGAGAAAATCTGATGGAGAGATAGGAACGGATATAGGAGGGGAATCAGGAGAGGAGGTGGGGACGGGGGGATTTTAAGAATCATGGGGTGGAAGGGGGAATAAGAGGTGGGGAGGGGGTAGGGAAGACGGAGGAGAACGAGGGAAAGGAAGGGGAGGAAGGGGGAGGGGGAGGGAGGGAGAGGGAAAAAGGAGGGAAGGGGAAGGAGAGGGATATTAGGAGTTAAGAAGGGGATAGGGGGGGGGGAGGAGAGAAGAGGAATGGGAGAGAGAGGGGAGACGAGAATCGGGAAGGGGATTGTATGGAGGGGAAAGGGGGAAAGAGATTAAAGACGCGAGAGGAGGGGAGAAAAGGGGGGATGGAGGGAGGGGGACGATAAGTAGGGAGAGGGGGGATGGAGAGAATCGGGGGGAAGGGGGAAAGAGGGATGGGAGAGAGGGGGGAGGGGAGGGAGGAAGAAGAAGGGGAGGATCAAGGGAACGAATACGGCAGAGGGGGGAAAAGAGGAGGAGAGGAGAAGGATTAGGGAGATAGGGGAAGAAGAAGAATGGAGGCGATGGGGATAGAGGATAGGCGGAGAGGAAAAAGAGGAGAAGGAGGATTGGGGGGGGAGGGGGGGAAATAGGGAGGGGAGATAATAGGGAGAAACAGGAGGGAGGTGAAGACAGGATGAAGAGAGAGGGAGAGAGAGAAGAAAGAGATGGAATGGAAAATATAAAGGAGGGAAAGGGGAATTGGAGAGGATTAAGATTATGAAGGAGGGAAGGGAGAAAAGATGGAGGAAATGGGAGGAGGGAATGGAAGAAAAGGAATGAAAGGAGGAGGGAGGATGAGAAGGGAGGGGGAAGAGGGAGGGGGAAGAAAGGAGGATAGGGGAGGGGAAGGGAGGGATGAGAGAGATAAGGGAGGGGGATGGGGAGATATAGAATGCGAGGGAGGAGGGATGGAAGGGGAAGGAGAGAGGAGGGGGGGGGAAGGGGATAGAGCAGAAGGGATTAGAGGGGATGAAGAGGAAGAAGGAGAAGGAAACGGGGAATAAAAGGAGGAATGGGGACTGCAGAGAGTGAGGAGGGGGGAAGGAACAGGATTTTTTGGAGGAAGAGATCGAAGGGGGGGAGGGGATGGGAAGGGAGGGGGGGAAGGATAAAGGATAAGAGATAAGATGATCAATAGGAAGGGATGAAAATGAGCGAATAAGGGGAAGATAAAGAGGAGAAAATATAAGATGAAAGAAGGAAGGAAGAGAAAGGGGGATAGAAGGATAAATAGGAGGGGGAGATGAAGGAAGAAAGAGAGGATTGGAGGGAGGGGGGGATTATAAATGTATAGATTAAGGATGGGATGAAAATGAGAAATGAAGAGAAGGGAGGATGAGATAGATTAAATGCAGGAAGATTGATGAGAAATGGGGAGGACGGATGGGAAATTGGGGGAGGAGGCGGATGGGTGGGGGGAGGGGAAGAGAGAGGAGGGGGAAATGAAAGGATAGAAGAATGGGAAGATATTTAGGGGGGATAGGAAGAGAGGATAAAAGAAAGGAAAAAAAGAGGAGTAAGAGGAGGAAGAGTAAGGGGGGAGGAAAGATAGAGAAGAATTTTTAGGAAAAAAGAAAAGAAGAAAAAAAAAAAAAATAGATAAAAAAAAAGAAAAGGAAAGGACGGGAAGAGAAAAAAAAAAAAATAAGATAAAAGAAACAGATAAAAATTAAAAAAAAAAAAAAAAAAAAGAAAAAAAGAGAAAAAAAAATAAAGAATATAGGGAGAGAAGGATGATATAGATAATTAGAAGAGAATGGGTAGTAGAAAAGCAGGAATCAAGAAAAAAAATAAAAAAAAAGAAAAGAGATGAGGAAAGGATTGGACAAGAGGAGAAGGAAGGGGAGGGAGAGAGAATAAGGAGGGGAAGGAGAGAAGGTTAGAGGAAAAGTAAAAAGAGAAGGGGAAAAGAAGAAAATAAAAAAAAAAAATAGGAAAAAAAAAAAGAAAAAAGAAATAAAAAAGGAAAAAAAAAAACAAGGAGAAAAGAAAAAAAAAAGAGAAAAAATAAAGGAAAGGAATAAGAGAAAAAAGAGAGAACATAAGATAATGAATTGGAAGAGAAAAATAAAAGGTAAGAGATAGATAGGGAGAAGAGGAAAAAGAGAAAGAAAGAGAATTAAAGAGAGAAGAAAGGATAAGAAGAAGTAGATTGGGGAGGTAGGAATAAAAAATAGAAGAAAAGGAAGAATAACTAAGAAAGAAGAGGAAGGAAGGGAAAAAATAGAAAAGAGAGGAGATTAGAAAGACAAGAGAAAAAATCAAGACAGAGGGAGATTAGATTAAATAGGAGAATAGGAAACAAAGAAAAAAAAGGGAAGGAAAAAATGGAAAAGAAAAAAAAAAAAAAAAGGAAAAAAAAAAAAAGATAAAGAAAAAATAAAAAAGAAAAAAAAAAAAAAAAGAAAAAAAAAGAAAAAAAAGATAAAAAAGACAAAAACGGGGAAAAGAAAAAACATGAAAAAAAAATAGAAGAAAAAAAAAGGAAAAAAGAAAATAGGAAAATAAAATATAAAAAAAATAAATAAGAATAAGAGAAAAAATAAAAAGCAGAAGAGAACGGAGGGGAAAAAAAAGAGAAGGAAAATAAGAAAAAAAGAGAATAAAAAATGGCAAAAAAAAAAGGAAAAAAAAAAAAAAAGAAAAAAAAAAAAGAAAAAAATAAAATAAAAAGATAAAAGGGGGTAGATAATATAGAAGAAAAAAAGGAAAAAAAAAAAAAGAAAAAATAGAATAGAATAAGAAAAAAAAAAAAAGGATAGGGAGAGAAAACGAGACAGAGAAAATGGTAGAAGATAAATAAAAAAAAAGGAAGGAGATAGAAAATAGAAAAGAGATAAAAAAAAAAAAAAATAAAAGAAAATGAAAGAAAGAGATAAGAAAAAAAAAAGGGAAAAGAGATAAAAAAGAAAAGAAAAAAGAAAGAAATTAAAAAAAAAAAAAATAAAAAAAAAGAAAAAGAAAAAAAAAAGGAAAGAAAGAAAAAAAAAAAAAAAGAAGGCAGAAGAATAAAAAAAAAAAAAAAAAAAAATAAAAAAAAAGAAAAGAAATTAAAAAAAAAGACAAATGGAGATAAAAAGAGAAATATAAGGGGAGGAGAGGAGAGGAGAAAGGAAAAGAGGAAAGAGGAGAAGGGATGAAAAGAAGGAAATAAAAAAGAAAATAAGTTAGATAGAGGAGAGAGAAAATAGTAAGAAAGAAGAAAATGAGAAAAGACGAGATGATTAAGGAAGAGAAGAAAGAGGAGAGATAATCATAAGGAGAGAATAGGGTAGGGGGATAAGGAGGGATAAACGAGAAGATAGAGAGAGAGAAAGAAAGGCATGATAGAGAAGTTAGAAAGGATTAAGATAGGGTAGATAAGAAAGAAATGAAGAAGGACTGGAAAAAATAAAAATAGAAGTAAGAGAGTAGAGGGGAACAGAAAAGAAAAGGCGGAAAAAAGAAAAATGGAAGAAATAAGAAAGAAGAAAAAAAGGAATAAAGAAAATGAAAAGAAAAAAAAAAAAGTTAAGAAATAAAAGGGTAGGAGGGGGAGGAAAAAAAAAAATAAAAAAAAAATAAAAAAAAAAAAAATGAAAAGAAGGTGTTGTTATTAAAGGTAGAGACAGGAAACTATAAGGAAGGAATTGGAGGGAGATAGAGAGAGAATAATTTTTAGGAGAAGGAAGAAAGAAAGAGAGAGGAATAGGAAGAAAATGGAGAAAAAAAAGAGATAAATACAGGACCAATCGATGTCAAAATCCACATACTTCAAAATATAGTGCTCTGTAAAGTCCTCATATAGATCTTTACATTTTTTCCACGCGATTCACATCAAATGTATTCAGTCTACATTATGTTAATTATATTATTCGGGGAGCCGCAATCAGCGTTTATTTAGAAAGAGATTGTGGGACCAGAAAACAGAGGTTGCTCGTTACGTTCTTAAGGATGAGCGGGCATCGATTGACAATGAATTGCTCGCAGAAGTGGCACCAAGACTCCCTGCCCTTCGCGCATATGAGATGGATTTGAGACATAAATAAAGAGAATAAAAGAATGGAAGATATAAAATAAAATAATAAATATATGAATTAATATTAATTATGAAATATTGATCATTAAATGATGATTAATAAAGATTTAAGTTAAAAGAGATGAATTAAAGAAGATGAATAAATAAAATAGATTAAATTTTAGAACTTGAAGATTATTTATTCGATAGATTTTTTTTTTTTTTATTAAATTTAATTATAATATTATATTAGAAGATAAAAATAGATTATTTGGGATGGATAATTTTAGAAAAATTTATATAGGAATTTGAAAGAGAATAATAATGAATTTGGAATAGATATTAATAAAAATTAATGAAATTTTATTATGGAATAATAGAAAAAAGATATTTATTGATAAAAAATGAATGATTATTTTAAAATTTTAAATTTAAATAAAAAAGACAGAGGATAAAGAAATATATTATAATAGAGAAGAATAAATAAAATGATTATTTAATTAGTATTAAGAAGAAACTGATTTGATATAGAAAATAAAATTAGATTATTTATAAAGATAATAAAATAAGAAATAATATTTTTAGGGAGATAGTAATATAAAAAAAAGAAATATAAATAAAGAATATGAAATTATATTTAAAGAAAAAAATCTATTAATTTAATGAGATATAGGATTAGAAGATATAATTGAATAAATTATAAAATAAATTTGATAAATGAAAAAAGAGAAAAATAAAGATAGAAAAATAAAATTAAGAGGAAATTCGAAATAGAAAATTTTTAATAATTTATAAGATATATTTCTTTGAATGAGAATGATATAATATAGATCGGATTAGAATTTTTATAGAAGAATATAGATAATATAATTGAAGAATAATAATGGAATATAGATGAAATTCAGAATAATATTTGAGGATCATGAATGATTAATTATGATATTATTTGAATTAATATTATATGAAATTTTTGATAAATAATAATAAATTGAAGGAAATCATAGATAAAAATTAATATATAAGGATTAATAATTAAGATATAGATAAATATTTTATATTGGGAGAGGATTAGAGATAATTATTATAATAGGGAGAGATTTAATATAAAAATTAAAAATAAAGATAAATTTAAAAATTAAATTGAGAAAAACTATTATTATAAAAATAAAAAGGGAAAATATAAAGAATTATGATGAACAGATGAAGAGATTTATTAAACTAGAAAAGAAAGATAGAATAAAGAAGAATATATTTTAATAAATAAAATGATTTAAAGAAAGATAAACAAAATGGGAAAAATAATAAGGATAAATTAAAATAAAGGGAAGAGGAAATTAGGAGATAGAGAATAGAAAAATTAAAGGATAAGAAAAAGATTGAAGAAGAAAAAAAATAAAAATTTAGGAAAAAAACAGATATATAAAAGAAATCGATAGATATATATTACAGATGGGATATTAGAAAAATATAATTAAATTAAATTATAAAATAATAAGATAAATAAAATAAAATAGATAGGAATATGAAAAATTGATAAAAGAAAATGATCTAGAATAAAATTGAATGATAAAATATATTAAATAATTTAATAAGATTTTAATATATTAATATATAAAATAAGAAAAAATATTAAGATATAAATAGATAGATTGAAAAGAATATTAAATAATAAGATGGAAAAAAGTTTGTAAGACCCTACGCCGCGTGGCCAAATGATACTTAGGCCTTGAGAATGATTTTTAAGGAAGAACCCGAAAATGCCGTGCGGTGAAAAAGGAAAATAAGAAATAAACAGAAGAAAAACATCTGTTACCCAGTCCATTTAGACTGTACCTAATTACCACCTTTCTATTGCAGTGTACTCAAACTTTGTAGAATTAACATCTCCCTCAACAACCAGTATATTTCTATTCTAAAACCCTTGTCACACCTTGACGTTTTAGCCAGCGTTATTGGCAACGTATCAAAATGGATGTTAAAACGCTGGCCGTACGCTGAACTAGTGATGTTTTTTTCAGTTTTGGCGCATTTCATAACGAGTTGGACGTATGCATAAGGTATTAGATAACGTTACACAGAACGTTTCGTAACATTAGATTAACTTACAACGAATGCTAGCGTTGTTTCGGCGTCACAACCTTGCGACGATATAGTTCTAACTTGCAGAGCGCGCGCAGGTATAGCCGACGAATCACGTGGCGTGCCATTAAAAGGCTGACGCTTTCCGACGATTCAAAATCATAACCGCACTAGACATCGAAGTGTTCAAGGCCCTGTCACACCTTGACGTTTTAGCCAGCGGGATGCCAACATATGAAAAATTTGCGAATACGCTGGCACACGTCGTAATCCGTTTGGGTATTGTATACGTTAAGAAAGCACGCTGGCTACGTTCGTAGTACACGAGCTCGTCGAAAATTTTAGCAGTGTGCTCAAAAATTTTTAGCTTATGCCGCGTCTGACTCCACACGTCTGCATTACGTGGCCATTAATTGTGGCGTTATGCGATGTTGACACACGTTGCGACACACGTTACTTGTAAGTACTCATAAGTCGAACACGTCGAGGTAATGTTTCTAGCGTACCCGAAACTTATTTCTCACCTTATTGAGTACCGTGCTTTGAACCTATGGTACGATGCTTTGAACCTATGAGTAACGTGCTTTGAACCTATGAGTAACCGTATCCACGCATATTCACGTTGA
Source organism: Eptatretus atami (assembly GCA_035128595.1). Taxonomy (NCBI): domain Eukaryota; kingdom Metazoa; phylum Chordata; class Myxini; order Myxiniformes; family Myxinidae; genus Eptatretus; species Eptatretus atami. Next base: position 41,507 of record JAXMNL010000018.1, on the reverse strand, counting down.
TAGAGCGTTTACGTCTTCCGGACGACCACGAACTTAGGAAGTGTTTCTACTTAGCAGCTACCGTATAATGGCTCATTGGCAGCGTTTAGGGGACATTTGGTATATAAAAATGGGTCACACAGGAGGAACCCGGTCAGTCTTCCAGACTCCATGTTTTATTTTATTTATTTTTTTTTCTTCGGCATGACGGTGAGTTGACACGTTCGATTTCTAGTGCGTATTGATTTAAATCGTGAGCGAGCAGCCTTTTTAATTAAATTATATATAAGCGCCTAGAAATTCAAAGTGTCAGCAACACCGTCATGCCGAAGAAAGAACGAAAAAACCATGGAGTCTGGCAACACTGAGGTTTACCTGTGAAGCAATTTTTATATACCAATTCTCCTGAACGCTGCCAATAGCCATATGCGTAGCTGTAAGTTAGAAGACACTTCAGTAAGATTTCTGTGGATCGTCCGGAAGACGTCCATAACGTCGATCGTTTCAACTGTTGCGTTGGAGATACGTTACACATTGGTTCAAATGCACGTTACTCATAGGTGAAAGCACGGTTACTCATGGTTAGAAATAACGTTGTTCGGACGCTAACATTACCTCGCGTGTTTCACTTATGAGTAACTTACAAGTACGTGTGTCGCGTGTTGTAACGATCGCGTAACGTGCCTAAACTTCATGGCCAGCGTATGCGGAATGCGTGAGTCATACGCTGGCTACGTCGAAAGATTTTTGAGCATGTTTTAAAATTTGCTCGCCGAGCTCGGCGTAGCTACGACGTATGCCGCGTGCTTCAGCATGCTCTTAAACGTTTACAAAACTTACCCATCACGTATTCGACGTTGTGCCAGCGTTTTAGACAAATTTTTCATACGTCGGCATGCTGGCTAATCGTCAAGGTGTGACTTAATATCGATAAGCTCATTCTAACTACTGACTGATGACTTCAAGCTCACTGATGATTAACGTCGGTACCTTCCGAGTGACGCTTAGGAAAGCTAAAAATTTTCATGTTGTGGACATTTGAAGCAGATACACCGAGGGAAACAAATCACAGAATAGTTGGAAAGCATCCTAAGTTTTGAAAATCATAAATAAATAAAAAAATAAATTAATAAAATGGCGGTGAGCGACCCAGGCAACGGGGGAAGCATGGTTCGTTTATTGCTTACAATGTGTCAGCTACCCCACTATAATTTGTATACACATACTTGTAATCACATTCTAATAGTACATAATTTATAGATGTACTGCACTCAA
>CM068968.1:77614607-77636153 GCA_035128595.1 Eptatretus atami | reverse complement strand
ACGTCCCAAAGACGCAGTGGACTGGACCTTTTCAGGTATTATTGATTACCCAAGGAGCTGTCAAGAAAAGTGACACAATGGTGGTGCATGAAGTTCCCCTGGACCAACCATCTCTGAAGACCCATAAAACCTAGAAAACCCAGAAAATGAAGAACCTAGTTTAAAATTTAGTCGAGACACCGTGATGGTGGTATTATTTTTGAACAGTATTTCACATACAGAAACATACATTTTCATGATTCTGGCCAGCCGGCAACGCCTCAAGAGGAACGAAACGGGCTTAGGCCTCTTCCGAGTTGATTGCTCTCTTCAGAACCCGTCCTCCCTCAGCGATGCTCGGACTGTTCCCGAAGCCCGATCACCTACCCGACCGTCATTCGAAGTGCTGGCTTGGCGAGCTCCCTCCGGCTCTCCGCCACATCCCTCGAGTACACACGAACGGCAGCTCTGAGCGCGCAGAGAGCAGGCTTGAGGGCTCTGCCGCCTTCAGCTCCCGTCTCCTCCGCTCGTCCCGTACTTCCACCGCGACCTGAAGGCAGGACTCCAGACAATTTCTGCGCAGGCTCCTCGACGGCCCTCCAGACTCTCCACAGACCTTGCTTGGCACGCTCCGCGACTCCGTTTATATGGGGTTCCGTGAGGCGAGATCTGATCTCCGCACCTCCCACATTACCCCCACTCGCCTCCCCTTGGCCTGTCCTATCCTGACCACTGGCGTCCCACTCTTCCGTCCGATCGCGAATTCGCGAGGCGAAGCTTGATCGAGCGGACAGTGTGCGAAGACAGCGACCTTGGCGAGCGGGCGTGGTGAAATCACCGACTGCGCGGAACCCCCGCGTTGCCTGCAGCGATGCCGTCTGTTTGGGAACTCGGCACGCGGCCCGGCCAAGATGGCGGCGTTTTGCGGAGTTGCAAGGTGAGGCGAGTTGTTCCGTTGTGTGAAGCGGTTTTTGGAGAGGGTGGTTGGTGGTTGGCGTGGTGAAGGTGGTTGGTGCGTTGGCGGTTGTTGGAGAAGGTGGTTTGTTGTGAAAGGCAGTTTGAGAGCGCTTGTTTTTTCGTGGTGGAGTGGTGGTTGTGAGCGTTGGTCCAAAATAACGATAGTAAAAGAAAAACGGCTAACTCAAGGATCACAGCCTGATCACACGAATAATTCCCCATTAGACAACGGTGGGGAAATCTATCTGAACACAGACTTATCGGCATAACTGATCTAAGGACCTAATATGGTGCTCTGCAAATTTCCACAGCCGTAACACTTCCCCTCCCTTTTTACAGACTCGTCCCGAGTCGTCGAATTTCGTGTGCCATCATGTGTAAGTTTCCCTAGTACCATTTTATCTTCAGATCCCTGAGTGCGACATTTAGTGTATTCGTGTCCCAAAATAAATAACCTACGGCTGAGTAACTAACTAAACAAACTCACTCATACAGACGACTTAACTAATTGCCGGCGCTATGACACACATGCCAGGGGGAGCAAAACCACGTACAATTTTAATCTTAACCTTATAATTTTACACTAAACATGGCCCAGGACTGAAGGACTCTGTGGGGAAAAGGGCACATAGCATTGTCAACGGTATTTGTGAGGGTGAGCGCCCCGCAGCTGAAGGTCGGATGTCTTCGGGGCCTGTTCAAAAGGCCCCGTTGTCTGTCACAAACCTTTTTATGTCTTCAGCTGCTGAAGGCAACTCACTAACCGGCGGCTAAGCCGCCATCCCTACAGGCCATTACTTCAAGCAGGGAGCCAGGCTGCTCACACGCAGTCTCTGGCTCATGAACAAATGCAGTGCAGGGAATGTGGCCGGCTGCAAAATGCAGTCCTAGGCCTCCCCTTGAATGAGTGCGTGAACACAAAACAGTGCAGGGCTGCACCAAGCAGTCCCCGTGTGCGGCTGCCTGCAAGGCAGTCCCTGCAGAACACTGGATGTACTGACGCAAGCAAACACAGCAAATGAGCGGATGGATGGATACACTGGTGCACGGGCTGCTCAATGCAGTCCCGGATGCGGCTGCCTATAGGGCAGTCGCCTGCAGCTCGCGCGATGATCCTGGCGCACATGGTGGTGAGAAATGGGGGCAAATGCAAACAAAAGGACTAGCAGGCATGGGGCAAGGCAGAGGCAGGCAGACAAGGCATGGCAAGGCCGGCAAGCCATCGTAGCAAAAACAGGCCGGCAGGTGAAGCTGGCGGCACAGGCCTTGCAGCAAATAGCCGGCAGGTGAAGCTGACCGGCACAGGACCTTGTAGGCAAGGTGTTGGAGGGAGTGCGTGGTGCTAGGCCATCGGAAGGCGGCTCAGACCTACCTACTGTCTCCCATCGCAACCTATCGCCTTTGCCTGTCTTCTGTCATACCCACTCCTTAGTTTGCAAAAAAATTCCAATTTAGCCCCAACTTATTTTTTTGTTTTATTTTTATTTTTATTTCCCCTCTATAAATCGTCTCCCTAACCCCTTTATCGTCTCTGTCCGCTAACCTACCATGTCCCTAGCTACTCCCAACCCCTACTGTTCCTTCTGGAGGGAAATAAGGGAGAGCTAGGTCTGTGCCGAGGCCAAGAAGCCTCAGAATGGCCTCCTCAGATTTCAGCGATTATTTACCCAAGTGAGATCAGCGGCCCACACGAGAGCGAAGGATGGATGGTGCGGAGGGGTACACTTCCTATCTACCCTAACATATTGATTTAAAACTACCCCGGGGCTTTTCAAAAAGCGCCTCTCGCTTAAACTGCTGGTTCTACAAACCAAGATTCACGTCGCCTGTGTTGTGTCCTCACAATTTGGGCCACGCCTCACATTTTCCTCGTGCCATCGCACGTTTCGTGGCTGGGACGCGTGCTCCTTGGCAGGAACTACCCTCTGCCGATTCTCCAACTATGGCAACCCCCGGGCCCTGCAACTGCTCCGAGCCTACCAGCTCCCTAACACCGGGGAGTGCCCTCCATGGCACTCCCCTGAAATGCTCACGTGGCGGCCTGGCGCCCCGGGCCCTTCCTGGGTGCCCGTGCCCTGCACTGCCCCAAGCGGCAAGTGGCGCCCCGGGCCCGCGCATCATGCGGGCCACCGTGCCCACATACTATCCGGCCCCACGGGCCTGGCCTACGCGGCCGACTAGCCCGTGCAACCCACTAGCGATACTCACCGTTCCGCGCACGCTCCCAGCCCGTCAACAGGGCTCCTGCAACCCTCCAAATGGGTTTTCGAGCCTACATTCGCACCAACAAGAAAACAACTCCATTTTTGTAATTTGACTAACCCATAACTCACTTTACACTGACCCCGGGTCCCTTGGTGGGAGTCACTCCTCCCCAATCACCATCTCACCCATGCATACCACATTGCTCCATACACTCAGGCCTCGCTGGCCCTCACTCACTCATCATGTACATTTTCCACTTCATTTCACTCCATCGCTGATCCTGCCATCCTCTTACTAACATCCCTCAACTACCTCGTCATCTTAAACTATAGCACGTTCACATTTAACACTACGGTAGCTAAGCTATGTCCCTCTACACACTCACAGTCCTGTCCATCGTCCTAAAATAATTATTCCCCATCCCTAAATCTAACTGGAAAACCCTCTACCTAATCCATTCCGGAGGCCTCATGAGGACTTATCCTGCCCCATGCAGCCGGTCTAACTAAGCACTACACCTTCCCCCTAACTAGTTGTGCTCCTGTGCCCTAGACAGGGGTCTTCCACCCCTGCCCAGGGAATCCCTGTTCACCCGAAGCGAGGCTTGGTTTTTTTTTTTTTTCATGCGCACACCAGCGCGGCAACTCGCAACCTGCGCTCTACTCTCCGTGACGTCATGGCAGCTGTTTCGCGCTCCGCGCACCTCGTCCCTCCTCAGACAGCACCATCCGGCAGGGATTTCCCTCCTGCCGGATTCCAACCATGCAGCCACAGACGTCACCTGCGCATTAAAAGCAAGCCTCGCGTTCGAGGGGTTCCACGCGAACACGTGTGCTCTGCTCGTCGGAGCTTTACAAAACCGCTCGCGTGGAGAACACGTCCGGTCCAAATCCTATCCCAGCCTACCTTCTGTCCTCCTGCGTGGGGGGGATCGGCTCGAAACCACCGGCGGCGTTCCGGACCGGATTTCACCTGCGCAGGCGCACACGTGGCGGCCTCGTGCGTAGCACAGCACGGACGACCCGGCGCGCTGCTGTGGCAAACCCGGCACGGTCCCCAAAACAGCACACGGCCGCTACTCGGCCTTTGTCCACCGTCTGGTCCCATCGTCGTCGCCGTTCAACGCACGCACTCCTGCGGTGCCATGACGCTCACACACCTCGAGATGACATTTCACCTGGGCATGCCGTTGCGTGTTCCCGCATGCCGACAGTCATCTCCCTCACGTACAAGCGACCTCACACCCACCTGCGGTCTCTCAACGCATGCCATTTTCCTCGCACACGTGGTTCCACTCACACACGGGTTGCTTTCATCCACACAACATGTTTCATCACAAGACGGCGTGCTGGGAAGCACGTATTTCGGCACAACACTCGCAACCCACGCACCACCATTTTACTCACACACGCGGTCCCATTTCACACAACGCCCTTTCAACCCCTCGCTATGCGCGGCGTTTCAGCACACTATTTCGCCACACTCGTGTACACAAACATACCGGGCCGACCACGCTGGGATTTGTGCTACCACAAGGGGTTCCCGGGTCCTCCAAACCCCCCAAGCTCCGTGCACCCGTCCCACAGCACTCGCCCCCTCTCCTCGCAAAGCTCGACGGAACCCACCTGGTCGTGAATCCACTTCAAGGGAGCATAGCGTCTCCCTCATTCCTGAGGAGGCTATCCGGCTGCTTGCACCGGGTCACGACACAAGTTCCTCGAGCTCCCCCCCATTGTCCTCTACTACTTCCATGTGTGTGTGTTCGTCTTTTACCCCTGTCTTTATCGTGTAGTCTCTCCTCTACTTTTCTATCTCCCGCGTCTCTATACATTTTTTTTCTGTTTGTCCTCTTCATGTCCTATTAGTTTCTTCCTGGGATCTTGCGTCTCTTTTGATTTTTCGGACGTCGTCACCTCGTTGCTCGTCTTAACACGTTTCAAGTCACTCCGGGCTCCCGTTATTATTTCCGCACAGTCTCCATTTTCAGGTTTGCCTAATTGTTGTTTCATATCCGACGAATGATGTCATCAAGTCCCGCACCACTAACGTCCTACCCTGTGGTGATGTCACACATCCCCTATCATATGTGCTGTTCTACTTCCTGGCCCTTTTGAGTCGTTCTCACCTCTCTGAGCCCCTTACAGCTGTTTGTTTCTTTTCTGGAGCTTTTTCCCATCTCTGTGATCTCAATTTTGCTCTTTCCTTGAGTTGGTTAACATTCAAATCGATTTTCTTTTTGTTTTCTCTTACTCCACCGTCTTCTCATGTTCTTCATTCTCCAATCACATAGTTCTCCCTGTCATTTTGTTTGATTTTCCTTTTCCTGTTTTCCATTCCTTGTTCTTTCACTATCTCCGGTACTCAACCTTGCTCTCTCCTTTAGTCGTTCTTGTCCTTTTTGTTTCTTCCTGCACTGTCTTCTCAAATTGCTCTTCATTCTCCAATCTCATAGTTTCCTTCAACTTGGACGATCTCCTTTTCCTGTTTCATTTGTCGTTCTTTTTTTTCTTAGGCCCACTGTCTCCTTGTTCTTCCTTCCCAATGCTCATCGCTTCCCTCAATGGTTTTGAATCTCCCCTTTCCTGCTTCATTCTTGTCTTTTTTGTTTCTTAGCCCACTGTCTCTCTTGTTTTTTCTTCCTTCTCCAATCTCGTCGTTTCCTTCAATTGGTTAATCTCCCCTTTCCTGTTTTCATTCGTTGTTCTTTTCACTAACTCCTTTCTTGCTCTCATTCTTTAATCTGGCCTTAGGTTTTCCAGCTGTTCGGAATCTGACACAGTGTGGTTTCCTTAACCGTTTCATTCTCCGTTGTCTTTCTTTCCTCACTCAACATCCTCAGTTCGTTTTGGTATTCTTCTCTCTGCTCTTGGTGTTTCTGTACATTTCAGAAGCTTTCTTTTTCTAATTCCTTTCTCGTCTCCACACCTCTTCACATTCTTCCTTCCTCATTTCATCCATTCTCATTGCTCATCTCGTTTATTTTTTTGTTCAGTTTGCTCTTTCTTGTACCAACCATAGGTACTCCCCTCTACTTTCCTCATTTCTCCCTGTAGTTCCTTTGAACTGGTCTTGCTCTCCAACAATTCTTCTCTTCGCGCTCCAGTATTATTTCACGCTCCAGATATTTAATCTCCTCTTTTTATCTCACTGTTCCAGGCGTTCTCCTATCTGATTGCCTGATCTTTACTCTTTCCTATCAGTGTCCAATTCCCCGTCGTGTTCACATTTTTCCTTTTCTACCTTTTTTTTCCATTCTTCCTCAAGCTCTTCCTATCCCGAGAATTACTCATTTGCTCCTCCTATAATTCTTTGTTCAGTTTCGCTCTCTTCATGTTCCTAACGTTCGGGTAAACCCTTCCTTCAGTTGTTTCAATTCCAAAATCGTGTTCACATTATTTTCTTTTCTAGCTTTTCTTCCATTCTTCCTCCAAGTTCTTCCTATCCCTGAGAATTAACTAAATTTGCTCCTCCTCTTTTTTCTTTTATTCAGTTCGGCTCGCCTTTGTAACAAAAACCACGCAACTAATTCTACTTGCGTCGTTTCGCTTATGTGGTTAATCTCGGACTGTGCTGGCTATTCCCTTCATTCAGCTCCCAAATTCCTTCCTGTGCATGGCCAATTCAGTTTGCAAATGTACTGCCGTGCCCCTGCTCGCCTGCCATGCCCCGTGGTTTGAACCGGTGGCCAGTGGCGGAACTCAGTTGCGCTATTAATAGTGGGCCCGCCTCCTACGCCTGTGCCGCGCTGAGGTCGGCCCGCCGCCAATCTTGCGACTCCGAGTTTGTTTGCCGGAAAAGTTCCTGCATAGGCCTCTCCCACTGACTACTATTTCGTGGGTGCGGTTATAATCAATAAAACTGAGAGACCAGAATACATTGTCTGCAATCGCGTAATTCCGCAAACCTTCTGGTACGGGCCTAAACCGTATGGCGATGGCGTCCCCGACCATGGATTCTAACATTTCTAAATTTCTATATCTATATCCCCTGCTCCGTTCGTCCTTGAAGAAATGCCATCTTTCGTATCGGAATAAATTTAAAACTCGTAATTTCAATGGAATCGGAGGGTCGCCTCGCACACCCTTGATCCGGTTTCCGTTGTAATTTGGTTGAAGGCGGGAATGGATTCGATCCTCACTCCGGACACCAGTGTTACAGATTTCCGCCCGCCGGGTGCAAACAGCCGCTTTTAAGCCAATCGGCCGTACACCCCCGGACGAGCTAAATCCAGTACGCGGCTTTCCGGATCAAACGCCGAAAACCAGCCATGGTTGTGTTTTAAGCACACACAACGCTTGTCCGTACTCCTACCCGTGCGCGACGGGTATATCGCCGATGCGTCGATATACTTAATTAATCGCTGCGGGTAGATTACGAGAAGATTGTACGCTCAACGGGACCGTTGGAAACGAGCCGCTTACAGCAGGCTCGCTTCCTTTTGGGATAACCGAGCGGGTTATCGCGCAGTCCCGTTGGAAACCCGAATCACTTTCACGGCTTTAATTTAAAAAAAAACCAACTATATTCCGAGAGCAAGATGCAGCTTCAATTAAGGAAAGACGCAACGAATGGCGGTACACTTTAAACAAGGCACATTTATTTACGAACAACACATAAGCAATGATAGTCATGCAGTATGCAAAACACGCATGCAGTCATGTTTCAATCAGCAAAGTATGCAAAAGAAAGAGTAATAACTGTCTATGCTATTATGTACAGTTACTTATGCAATCTCTTGACGGACTTGGCGCCACAACATTCCATACGAAAGAAAAGCAAAGGAAAAACCCCAGGAAAGACGGGGGTAGAAAACCTGACCTCTTTGGTCTTTATTGCACGGAGCCGTGTAGACCGCAGAGGCTCCGCGAGGTCGCGCTGGTTACCTTCACATCGCTGGGGCGACCGCGCAACGTCCTGTCCTACGGCCGCTGTCGTGACCAGCGGGTCGCGGCCCAGGCCTTCATCTGACGGACCTGGTGGATTCCGGGCTCACCGCAAAACGCCTCAGAGGAAACGAACAGGGCTTATGCCTCTTTCCGAGTTGATGCTCTCTTTAAGAACCCGTCCGTCCCTCAGCGAGTGCTCGGACTGTTCCCAAAGCCGATCACCTCCGACCGCTTCGGTGCTGGCTGGCGAGCTCACCACTCCGGCTCTCGCCCCACGTCCCGTAATGAAGCGCAGGTCTGCGTGGCACAGCAGGCTGGGCCTGCGCCTTCAAGCTCCCGTCTCCTCGCTCTCCTCGCTTCCCACCGACTGCAAGCTCACAGACTTCTTGCGCAGCCCTCGACCCATCCAGACTCTCCACAGACTGTCGCTTGGCGCTCCGCGCTCCATTTTATTGGGGTCCGTGGAGGCCGGAGATCTTGATCTCCGCACTCTCAACCTCTGACCCCCCACTGGCTCTCGCCCCTTCGCTCTCCAATGATCCGAATTCCGAGGCGAAGCTTGGAGCGAGCGGACGTGCGCGAAGACAGCGACTTGGCGAGCGGACGTGTGTGTAAATCCCCGACTTGCGCGGAAACCCCCGCGTCTGCCTGCAGGCGATGCGTCTGTTGGGAATCTCGCCGCGGAGCCGGCAAACAAGAATGGCGCGTTGCAGAGTTGAATGGTGAGGCGATGTTGTTCGTTGTTGTGCAAGGCGGTTTTGGAGAGGGTGGTTGGCGTGGTGAAGGTGGTTGGCGTTGTGGAGAAGGTGGTTGTGTGAAGGTGGTTGTGAGAGCGCTGTTGGGTGTGGAGGTGATGGTTTGTGAGCGGTTGGTCCAAAATAACGATAGTAAAAAGAAAAAGGCTAACTCAAAGATCACAGCCCTGATCACAGAAATACATTCCATTAGACAAGGTGGGGAATCTATCCTGAACACAGACTTATCGGCATAACTGATCTAAAGGCTAATATGGTGCTTGCGAATTCACAGCCGTAACAGTATTAATCAGCCAATATGAAAGGGTAACGAGGTTTTACGGAGAAACTATTTTCAAAGGTGGTCAATGACCATGTTGGTGATGTAATGGCAAAAATTGACTGTTATTCAATTAATAGTAACAAAACATGCATTAAGATTGATTTACAGAAACTATCAGTGGAGATACTATGTATAACCGACTATTATGAAAATGTACTTAAAGTTTACAGTCAAGCAATTTTCAAAAAATTGTGAGTGACCATGTGATGAATGTTTTAGATTTGTATTATGTCATCAACAAGTCGTTTTGAATCTTTCTCCAACATAGGCAAGTGACGGTTGTTGATGAAGCCTATGAAGAAAGAAGGTTAATGACTGCAAGTTTCATTGATTCAAAACAATGCTTTGTTCTTCTTCCTTTGCCTCCCCAACCCACACTTTAATCCCTGCTCCATGTGTGTTGTCTGAATACATCATCTTCATGTAGCAGTCGCTTCGGCAACTGGTTCTCATCCTTCATTCGGAACCGGGACGCCGAGGCACTCCGAGACTGAATTTTCCCGAGTTCACATTCTATTCCCTGTCTCCTTTCCAAACCGTACTTCTGTTGGACATGCGCCCCCACCAGTATTGATCCGATTTGGTGGCACCTCTCCACATTCTCATGATAAATGGGCTCATTTGGAGGTTTATTTTCAAGTGTTGCAAGCGCAAGGAGGTAGGAACGCACAGTTTGATCCTTTTTTACTTCTGCCCCAGTGGCTTTTCCCGCTTTTTCGCAACTCAATGCACATGAAGGTCTGCTATAGTGCCTATTTATGTTTCAGAGGTTTTGAAGACACAACGAACATATGAACTGAACGGCTGGACGTCATCTCGTAAGACGTAACGTGATCGCAATGCCATAACATGAATTGGATTGGCCTCACATGCTCCAAGGGCCTTTCACCTGCCATTTTTTGCAACATGACGGTAAGTCAAACCCAGTCCCAAGGCATGAAGCCAATCATGCTCAGTGAGGCCGGGTTGTTTCTCCTCGAGACGGGTGGCGAGATGTGACACATCAATGTATTGTTACGCAAAGAGTCAAGTCCATAATTATGAACAATCATCGACCTTTCTACGAGGCCAAGAAGTTATGATGAAGATGTTGGTATCAGAGAGGATTGCACAGAATGATTGCCATCAGTAATGTTGCTCGTGTGGAAAGCAATGAGTGTATCGGCTTCCATCTGCCGATCTTTGAAGGTGAGCAGGTTTATCGACTTGTACGCAAGTCTCCATCATCTTTCTTCACTCAAATTTTCTCATCTCCATAACAATTTTCACAGGTTTTTTTTCCAATGATTGACCATATTGGGTGGGTTCCTCCAGTCCTGCATGAGGAAATGGGAAACCTCTTCCTTGAAGACACCATTCTTGATGGAGCTCTGTTCCACTCTGACGTTTGAACCTGATCTTGGGCCCAGTAGGTAAACGAATACCTGACTAATATCTGCACCTTGAATCTTCCCGCTCAGAAATCTTTGATGGATGGTGACTGATATTTTGTCGAGTACGAGAGGGATTTTGTTCTCCTCTGCTTGGAAACAAACTGTCACAAAAGATCCCGAACTAATGGTTGTGCTGAGTACTTGCTGTGGCTGGAGTACACTTTCCATGAGGATGTTGCCGCCATCACAATTACAGGTGTCCGTGATTCAAGGAAAATTGGCATCCGTGAATCACATAGGTTCTGTTCTCTAGGCTTTTGTGTGAGGGTTTTCCTTGACTGTCCCATTCAGAGTAACCATCGCTAATGGGCCAAGGAAGTGTGTGGAACATCAGTGATAGTATAAGCCGGGATATGTCGGCAGATTGAATGTGTCCTCGTCTTTGCCGTGTCAGCCAGGATTCGTGCCAATAAGGAGGGGAGGGGCTCTGACTCCCTCTGCACACATTCATTCTCGGCATTATAGATCTGCATATTTTTGGCATTGTCTGCAGCGAAGTTCAAAATTTTGGTCCTTGTTCACGGTATTCAGAAATTGATCCACTGTTGACCGCACACTCACTTTTGAACTCTTTGGAGTTCTGTACCCCATGTAAAGCGTACCAAAGAAGGAATTTCTTTAGTTTCCTCTTTTGCTAACTTCCCTGATGACATGTTTGACGACTCAGCAGGCGAATGATTTGGCGATGGGATTTCCAGGTACTATTGTTGTGATCTAAAGCCATGAGCACACAACAGCCAGGTCCTATTGATGCAGTTATATCGGTAAGTCGTGTTTCTAGTTGGGTCCCGTCTGAGTTAATGGGTAATTAAATGTTCCGTTGTGCTGCCGGAGTTTATTTTCATAGTCGGGTTTTCTTTTTACATCACTTACAACAACGACAACAACACCCATCTTTCTGCTTTCCACAACAACAACCTCTGCTTTTAGGCATTGTCCGACGCTCTTGCTCGCCGGCGGCGAGCGCGTGCATGGGCGAGTTTAATTGTAAGCATGGCGTCCCGCTTTGGCAATTCGCAAGGAGCGGGCCGTCTCACCCGCCCGTCTCCCACTCACACCATCGCCATTCCGCACGTGGTCGGAGATGAGGAGGTAGAACGGACGGCTACAAACGCCTCCGTTGGACTCCACTCCAGAAGGGTGGGAGTTCCCAGCCTACCGGTGGGCCCTGTCCAATGGAGAACGCCAGGGAATCGCGCGATGGGTCCGACCAATCGGACGGCGAGTGCCAGGAGAAGAAAGCGCTCCTCCTAAAAGTGGTTGTCCTGGGACGAGCGTGGAGTGTGGTTGGCGGACCAGTGTGAGAGATTGGTCCAGTGTGTCTCGAAGCGTGTCTGTCTGGTCTGCGGCGGACTGCATCCCACGCATCGGAGGTGTCTCGTCTGGTGCCTTGCAGCGAGCGGTCGACCGTTTCAATCGGGGGAGATCAACGCTTCGTCTCGCCTCCTCTGGGTTCGCTCCCCTGGTCCGTGCTTTTTGGCGACCCGGAGTCCGGGAGGGGTGGACGACCAGCTCCGTGCCCCGGCTCCTGCCGGCCAGGTAGCCAGCCGTTCTGACTCCCAGCCGAACTATCCTCCATCGGCTGGAGAAGGCCGAATAAGACCCGGCGGATCCATTTTCTTTTTTGGGGTGCGTGTCTGTGTAGTGGGCCTGTCTTGTCTAAGTAGAATTGTTAGTGCTTTTTTGTTGTAGATTTATTTGCCGTGCTTAGTCGTGATAATCTGCTCTGTGTTCCTCCTACCGATTAATTCTTTCCCTCGTCCCCCGACTATAGTTAATAAATTCCCCTCTTGTTGAATGTCCCAGCTCGTCCTTGTCCTTTCTGCATTGGTTTTGCCGCGCTGCGAACGGGAATTAGGAAGGCCGTTGCCGTAGTTGTACATTTTGGACCGACGGGCCCTCGGTAACCATCACGCTCGGTTAACGCACGGTTCGAGCACGGTAACGGCTCGTTCCGCTCGAGGCCTGCCGAGGGTGAGTCAAATTCCCGGTAGCTTTTCCGCGTGGGATACTTTAGGTAATATTTGAAGTTGGCAATTAACCCTAATTCACACGTCGAATTATTGGGGATTCATGGTCCTGTATAGGGACCCGTACTTTCGGATTTATCTGAAAGGTACGACCTAAATTCCGGGTGTTCGGTGGAGCCGGACTCTATTTTACTGCCCATCTAGTGTCATGCTCGCCACCGAGACCCGGCCCACAACACTATTTAGGGGGTTGGAGAGGCATCATCATCACGAATTGTCATGCAGGAAATTTCTCCAAAATTCATAGGCTGATTCACTGGCTCCGACTCCGAATGAACGGCCACAAGTTGCTGAAGCTTTGATAGGGCCATGCCAACGCTGAAGTAAGAGTGACGTATCACCTCCTGTGAAGGCACCTCTCGGAGTTTCTAAATGCCGAGTATCCGTTCATAGGCAAATGTAGGCATCCTATTCACTGTCTGTTCCAATGTTAGGTTGAATTTCATACCTTCGAAGCCACCCAACCCCCAGGATGTTCGTGGGCTCCCAGGGGTCCAGTGGCAAAGTTTTGTGGAGGAAGGGGCGATCCCCCATCTCATATCATTTTGTTGGTTCAAAGCAAAGCAGATCTCAATTCACGAAATGGAAGGATGTTGATTGTATCATCGACCATCATTGGTAATGCACAAGCTTGCTGGAGCTCTCAATACACCCTGTTGATGAGATACACGTACATAGCCGCAACAGGCCTGCTGTATTCCATATGCCTATATTGATTGATGCTGGATAGGTGGTTCGTATCTATCCGATGAGATCCTTCAACGAAGGAACCCTCGGACAATCTTCGACAGTGTTGGACATTCGATACATTCATACACAGTCCGAGGAAAGGAAAGGAATGCTTATCATTTGCCAGTGTGTTCCCGGTACTTGGAGAACCGTGCCACTCCATTACCAGCAGCAACAATTTATGATATCCTTATTCAACAATTGTTAAGAATTTTCCTTTCATGAAAACTGTGAGTGATCCCAAAGCCATGACACCTGCTTCTGTGAGGAGGTATTCGAAGTCCTCAACTCAGCTATAGTCCAATAAGCAAGCTGGAAATATCTCAGTTCAATATGGAAGTTCTCCGTAAGATAAGCAGTCCGTCGATGAGGGTAAGGAAAGAACAGACGAACCAGAGGAGGGATTTTAGAGAGCTTCTCCTTCAGGCTGTGAACGGTGGTGTGACGGGTCTAACGATTGAGCATCGCGAGAATCTCAGTGTGCAACGCCATTGCTGCAACACTTATTTCATAAACTCTGGACTGAATTTCATTGAGGCATGGCATGGCATTGACTTCGTTCGGGTCAATGAGCAGGGGAGAGACAAATATCTCAGATTTGGTTAGATTGTTTGTCAATGAGAATGTCAAGGAATCGTTGGCTAATCTTCAACTCCAGGTTTTGGTAAATGTACTGTTGTGTACCCTCTCTGTCCCCCCAGGTAAAGGTTACTTTTATTTGTATAGATTGAAGATAGCAGATGCCATAAAGAAGTTTTCTTCTGGAATGACTTCATCTCTTGAGAAACATAGATAGCTTTTGGGAATGCTTCAGTGTGTTTTTTTGTTTTTTTTTTTTCCGGTTGGACTCTGTTTCCCTTTCCAATTATTTTCTCCCTGAAGCTAGTCACACCTGCAAGAGTGATATATTTGGCCTCCTTTGCAATCAAGCCAGCCCCAATGTGAGGTCCTAGGAAATCCGGTTCTGTTCTTGAATGATTGACTTGCTCCCGTCTTTCGTCACCACATTGATGGACGGCTTTCCATCATTCTGATTTTTTTCTCTCTTTCCTTATCTTTCTACAAGATAAGGCATTGAGTTCCAAGAACACCTCTTCCCATTGTGGAAGGAAAGGTCGGAGCTAATAACGGCTGGCTTGCTAGGTGTATCGGGCTGCACTGCATCAGTTAATGAACAGTCTTTTGGAACGGCAGTCAGACTGGGACGACTTGAGAATAGATTTACAATGCCCGACTTTCACATCAATCAATGTAATTTGAATGGGCCGCTTTGGATGAATGTCAACCTTTTGGGGGGTTGCTTCTAAGGTCAAGGCCACTCTCAAATTCCTGTCATTGGCATCATTACTATTCAGTGAGCACGGTGATTCATCCTCTCTTAGAAGCGAGCACATTCCAGCACCCACCCAAGGGACCCGCCTCGGGTTAACCCGATGGAAGAGCGCAGTCTTGGTGGATGCACCTCAGCACTCATACCCAAAAACCCCGAAAACATCCGCGCCCAGGAAGGAATTACCCTATGCTTTTCCTCCGACCATCAAGAATGGGGGTCCGAAGGCTTTGCCCCAATCCATCCCAGTGAAGCTGCCCTGCAAGGGCAGCTTGCACAGGAAGGTACTTCCGTGGAATGGGTTTTTTAAGTTTTATTTGCTATAGTTTGTGTGGTTGTGGAATGAAGCGTTTTACGGTGGCTGGAATGCAACTACTGCCACCAACCTCTGAAAAAAGGTAACCCAACTCAGGAGGATTGTCTGCAGACAAAGTTTTGCACCACATATGGGATGATTGTTGGACTGTTGGCTCACAAGAAGCTTCCTCCACCCTTTGAAGAGGTGCAGTCCTTGCAAGTCCTTGAACTTACTCTTTAACTTAACCCTTTCAACAGGGGTCATAATCAAAAAGCACATCAAAGCCAAGTCACTGTTTGCCGTATTTTCCTCAGAAACAAGGATCCTGAGCTGCAACATGAGCAAATAAAGACTGTAACACCATGAAATCTCAAGACAGGAGATGCATTTCGCAAAGATTTGTCACTCATCCAACAGCGCAAGTTGGTGAGTTCCCCCTCTCATTCGACAATACTACATCGGGTCTTGCCTCATTCTGCCCTCTCTTAGCTACTACCAGGATCCCAATTGGTGAGAGCCCTGACTGCAACTGTGTTTCTGCAAAGGAATAATTAGAAAATGAAGAAAGCCACTTCATCTACAACTTATTGTCTTTCCAGATCAAAAAGACCTTTCAAAAGAGAAATCTTGACTGTTGGATAATAAATAAACAGATTGGAAGGATTATCACTGCCTTAAAGAAGTACTCCACTCGTTGAAACCTTCACCACTTTTTTTTTTCACAGTTGGAACAAAATGTTGCAAAAATGTGGAAACTTCCAACAGTGACGGATGGATGGGAATTTATCGAAGCAGTCCGTAGAAAAGGGAAATGAGGGCAGAAAACTGCACACAAAACATTAATGGACACGATTACAAACAATAAAAACAGGTACTTTACAAAACAACAAACAAGATGTTTCAAAGCTTTTTCAACCATCTTCACCCAGAAAAAAAAATCCGCCATAAAATCCATATCCCCAAAATGTTGATCCATTTTGGTGTAGCAAAATCAAGTGAATCAGTGATCATTACTCTGAGTTTTGGGTTTCATAACAAGTGTCATGCGCTGGTGTTGGCTATATGGTTAGGGTGGCGGGCTTGGGAATCGCTAGGTCCTGAGTTAAATCCTGCTCACTGTTGAAATTATAATACCTGTGGGGTTAACTCGGCCTGGTCATCATCCGAGGGTCGGCAAAATTGAGTGCCAGCATGCTGGTAACACTGTTGTCGGAGTGGCGACCCGTTCCAGGATTGTGCCCAATAGCCAAGGAGATTGCTTAGCAGCACCAACACTCTGCACAGTGGTGTGGTCCAATGGATGGATGGAATAACACAGTGTCACAAGGAGAATCTTCCACAGTTCAAAACGATTCAGTTGAAACGTTTAAAAACAAAAATGCACTTAATCCTGTCAAAGTTGCGCAGACTATTCTCTCCTTTCCCTCTTTTTCCCCCTCTCTCTTCTTCTCCTTCTTACTGTTTCTCCAACTTTCAGCTTATGACCCAATAACACTTTCACAGTTGGTGACATAGCTGTTGATGCTGTGACATGCTTTCAACAGCAGAACCTGACGAAGACTCAACAAACGGACCCAACCTCGTGGCATAAAATGTAAACATGTTTAAGGGGGAAACCCAAAGCAAAATTTTTTTTTTCTGAAAATCATTGAGAATCATTAATCACGGCCTCATTTGAAGGGAAACAAAGTTGAAAATTTTTTTGCCAATCACAAAAAGTGTCGAAAAAAATCTCTTTAAAGTGTCGATTTTTTTTTACTTCGCCAGTGGACACCTTGGAAGCTGTATTGATCAGAATGGAGTCTACGTAAAGAAACAGTGCATGTTCAGGCTCAGATTCAACGATACCGATCCACCGGTCGTCTGCGACTCGAGGTTTCCAGTAATGTTGAATATGATTGGTTGGGATTTTGAAAACTTTGGAGACAAAATTAGTGGAGTGATGAAAATCTTTCGGGGAATTGTGTGGCGGAATCATTTCAAGCCTTGGGGCGAACGATTCAGAGGACGAAGGCAAAGTGTTCGTAAAAGAGTGAAACGCCGTCACAAGATCAGCTTCCAGCTCGAGGGTTTTTGATTTCTGTCCAATTGGCGGTTTATAGGGAGGGATTTTTGATTTAATTTATGAGTTTATTGGTTTATATTTTACTTGAGCAGAAATACCAATCAATCGCCTGACAAGCCTGCACCGCGGTACAAATGGGCGATGATGCTTTGTCTCACTGTCGCAGGCTGACCAGGTGTCTTGGTATGTTTACGGATCGGTCCTGTTTTCCTACTTCCCCGGACGCCATTTGTGGTCCGTCCCGTGTCCCACTGTCATCGTCTGTGAGGTGTCCGATGTCCCTCCCCCAGTGGATGGGGGGTTGTGGAGGGTGAAGAGAGGTGTGAGATGGTGGTGGGTATTGTGGGGGGTGATGATTGTGGGGGGATGGTGGAGGGAAGGTGTGGGAGTGGGGATGGTGGTGGGTATTGTGGGGGTGTAGTTGATGGGGGATTGTAAGGGGCATGGGGGGTGGGGGGGGGGGGGGAAAGGAGGGGAAACCTGAAAGTTTTTAGATCCCAGTCAAATACCTCTTGGAGGAGATGTTACATACATACATACTCTCCACATAAAAGCTGGTGGTTCATTATGATTACAGACATTTGTGTTGATATATAATTGTTTTCAGGTGCTCTTGTGATAACCAGGTGTTTGATTCACCCTCAAATTGCCCATGCGTGCATATGCTGTAGCTGGGTGGAGATAGGTGTTTCAAGTTTCGGTAGCGCGGCTTATTTCTTCTGATTAATCATGGGGAATGGCATCCCCTCATTCATGGTGGATACCCAAAGTCTTGGCCATCCCTGTTGTTTTCATAATCAGTGCTCTGTCAAATGTTCCAAGCACAAATGTGAACATTTTGTCGGCCGATGCCACCGCGGGTATTTCGGGCAAACGCTCGTCCAATTTTGAACAACTTTAGAGTCTTTTCAGCGTTGGTGAGCATGAAAACCACTTGTTTTGTGTTACTATACAGCACCTAGGACGCATGGACGATGTTATATTGTGGAAATCAAAAAATTAACATCGTTTAGTTAAATCGTATCGCATGTAACCCGTATAAGTACATCATATCTAATTTTGTAGCGTTATCAAGGGATGATGCCAACGAAGTGGTCTGGCATCTTGGGTTCCCCTCCAATGAAGATTGCAACTTAAAGGATCCAGATAGAAAAAGTGGATTCATGCTGGTTGTAAAGATGAGGGAATGTGGAAAGGAAAGGAGGCACAATAACAATTTTAAAATTGGGTGAATGTCTGTGGAAATGACCCTTGTGCCTTAGGAATGTTTTTTGCCATTTGGATTGAACAGATGGAAGGTAAAATTCAACTTTGTGCACCAGGTTTTTGTGTGAAAGGAAAGCATTAAAAGAAAAACGCATGTTGTGGAATGAATGGATAGATCAAAGTAAAATAGTATTTCAGTCTTGATGAAAATAATTCAGTTGTTTGGAGAAAAAGAATCTCGTTTGGCAAAGCATTTATAAACCGGTTGGCGTGAAGAAATAATTCCAGGGGACATAGTCCTGGCTCATGATAAGCAGTTTTCTCCTCGTCTCACTTCACAGGGCCCATCTTCGTCTTGCTCGACCCGTGCATCACCGTGCTTACTTCATCCTCTCAATCTGGGCCTTTATGTTTGCCGTGGCGGTTAGCTGACGAAACATACTCTTCCATCTGGGGATGGGTCTGAGCAATTTTTAATCAGCTGTAAAATCCAAGCATTGCCAAAGGAATTTCGGTGGAGAGTCCATCTCTGAATTCCATTGATGCACAGGCCTCACTCCTCAACCATATTTGGGACTTCATGGAGCTTTGACTACTTGAAAAAGTGTGTGGTTACAGCTCCTGTGAGGGGCTGAAACGTCTTCTGGCCGTCCATTAGTGTGCCACATCATCATAGTCTGATAAGGGCCATCTTTTATTTGAAAGCCTGACTGTGAAAATGTCAAACAATAAATTGTTCCTCTCAAATGTTGTTTTTATACTCGGCGTGTTTTCACATGTTTATTCCACCGTGTTTAGTGTCCTCACACCTTCAGCTACTCACGTCTGAACATAACCGGGCCCGCAAACATCCATGTTTTTTTCTGACCAATCTTACTTCTTTGGCTAATTAAATGTTTATGGGTCCTTCCTCTTTGGTCTTTAGTTGCTTGTTGTCTGACTTCGTCAGTTTATGTCCTTTTTTCTGACGTTCCAATTGGCATTTGTGTTTTTCTTTTACGATTGTAATTTGGTGGGAATTAGACGTCGTGATCCCTTTTAAGTGATACTTATCAAGATTTTAAAAATACTTTTTGACGTTTTAGATGCTCCAGAAATATGTCTTTTCTGTGTATGTGTCAATACTTCATGAATGGAATGTACCAGTACTGTTGTAATGGAGGATGGTCTCCCTCTTGTGGACAACGCACTTCTTTTAAAACCACTTCCGTTCATCTTCAGCTTTGTAAAAGTTAAATAACCCTCCACCAACCGAAAGTGGACGTAGGTTATATTTCACCCTGTAGGTTTGTCTGTGAACAGGATATTTCTAAAAGTTGTGGACGGATTCGACTAAATTTGGTGGAGAGGTTGGGTGTAAGACAATGAAGAATTGATTCGATTTTGGTGAAGACCGAATCCGGACAATAATCCGAGAATTTTTTAGTGATTCTCCGACATGCGAGTGGACAGGCCAAAAACAATATAAGCACGCTATACTCAAAAAAAGTTATGCACGATTTGGACGAAACTTTGAAGCAGGTTGGGTGTGTGAGAAGGAAAAAAAAATAATATAATCAATTTGATATTTTTTCTGAATCTGGGTACGGAATACAAGAATTTCTTAATTCTGGAAGTGATCCATCACCATTAGAGAATGGGCCCAAAAACGATATAAGTAGCTGTTAGCATGGAATATTTAAAAACGTCGTGGACGAGTTAGTTCGGTGAGAAGAACATAGCCAATTGATTTTGGTTACCCGGTCCGGATCAGAAGCGCTCATCAGTGGATAGCAAAACGTAAACCGTTCAGCCTGGAGGAGGTATGCGCTCTCCGGTTCTGTTCTAGTTTGTGATAGTTTTGGGGTCGGGCGGTTCTGTTCAGGTTTTTGCTTCGGAGTGAAAAATCTGTCTCAAAGTGAGGTTTGATAATCTTCTCTGTTGTGTGAATTCTTTCATGTCTTTTCAATTGATGAGGAACGAACAAAATCCTTGTTGCAAAACAGAAACACTTGTACGGCTTTTCTCCGGCGTGTTATTTTTTAAGATGTCGATACAAATGTGACGAATGAACCAAAACCTTGTTGCAACAACACAACTTGAATGGCTTCTCTCCTGTGTGTGTTCCTTTGATGATTCTTCAAAGTTTGCGAGAAGAAAGGCTTTTGGACATATAGAACACTTGTACGGCTTTCATTACGCACTGTGTATTTTTTGATGTTAGATAATAAAATGTGAGGATTGACCGAAAACCTTGTAACCAAACAAAACACTTGTACGGCTTCTCTCCCTGTTGGGTTTTTGGGGTTTTTAATTTTTTTTGATGCCTTTTTAATGTATCCTACTGTGAAACAAATACCTTAAAACATACAGAACTTGTGGCCGGCTTCTCTCCTGTGTGTATTCTTTGATGATTATTAATGTTCCTCGATGAAAACAAATGCATATCAAGACACACAGAACACTTGTAGGGCTTCTCTTCTGTGTGTATGTTTTTTAGGACTGAAGCAAATGTGGATGAAGAAACAAAATCCTTCCTGTAAACAGAACGCCTTGTGTGGTCCTCTTACTTCCTTGGAATATTCTTCAAGGTCTCTGTACAGCTTTTACAACTGGGGTTGTAAGACACGATGTCAAACAGCATCAGTTTCTTCTTGACAAACAGTTTGTGTCATGTGAACGATGAAACTTTCGGTGGAACACTGGGAACAGTTGAACAAGAAACCAGTTTTCAATTTGTTTCACTGAAAGACAAATCAGCAAAAAGCAATTCAAAATTCACCAAAACTTTTTAATGTTGAAGAACTGATGAATATTAAACTCAGGTTTAGATTAAACTTTGCCATATTTTATGTCCTTCCACCCTATGAGAAGCTCCATATTGCGGATTCAAAATGGCAGAATTTTTGATGTTCCCAAATCTGTCTGACAGTGACCGAATAAACATCAAGCTACTTACCAAGGCGATTCAGATTATTTTCCTGGCAGTGGATAGTAATGTATGATGTGCATTCCTTATTTATATTTTCTAAGGTCTATCTTATCATCTTCCAAAGTGATTCTAGACACATAATTTTCAGGTCTGATCGGATGAAAGGGGGCAGGAGCTTGAAAGGGAAGAAGATGCAGGATGAGATGAGAGGAGAAGGCATATGTCCTAACGGTTCTGTGCAACAGTCATTGCCCAAGGCAATGCACCCAACATATCAGCGGTTCCCGAGATAGTTATTCATGTTTACTTTGTTACAGAGAGGTCCTTCCTGTGTCTAATGGGCTCAAGGAATATGCATTGTTGTGGGTTAGTAGGTCTTATCCCCTTCATCGAACCTCTCTTATCTTGCAATCAAGGTGCACCATCCGTCTGCCCGTACT
>CM068968.1:77572495-77614582 GCA_035128595.1 Eptatretus atami | reverse complement strand
TAGAAATATCCTGTTCACAGACAAACCTACAGGGGTGAAATATAACCTACGTCCACTTTCGTGGTGGAGGTTATTATTTATTTTTTAACAAAGCTGAAGATGACGGAGTGGTTTTAAAGAAGTGCGTGTCCACAGAGGGAGACCATCCTCATTACAACAGTTACTGAGTACATTCCATTCATGAAGTATACCATACACAGAAAAGACATAATTTCTGGGAGCATTAAAACGTCAAAAGTATTTTTAAAATCTGATAATATCACCTTTAAAAGGATCACGACGTCTAATTCCCACCAAATTACAATCGTAAAAGAAAACCACAAATGCCAATGGAACGTCAGAAAAAGGACAATAAACTGACGAAGTCAGACAACAAGCAACTAAAGACCAAAGAGAAGACCCATAAACATTTAATAGCCCAAAGAAGTAAGATTGGTCAGAAAAAACATGGATGTTGTGCTGGGCCCGGTTATGTGTCAACGTGAGTACTGAAGGTGTGAGACACTCAACACGTGTGGAATAACTATGTGAAAACACTGCGAGTATAAAAACAACATATTGAGAGGATACGAATTTATTGTTTGACATTTTCACAGTCAGGCTTTCAAATAAAAGATGTCGCCTTTACAGACTATGATGATGTGGCACACTAAATGGACGGCCAGAAGACGTTTCAGGCCCCTCAACAGGAGCTGTAAACCACACACTTTTTCAAGTAGTCAAAGCTCCATGAGTCCCAAAATATGGGAGATGAGGCCGTGCATCAATGTGAATTCAGACGATGGACTCTCCACCGAAATTCCTTTGGGCAATGCTTGGATTTTACAGCTGAGTAAAAATTGCTCAGACCCATCCCCAGAGGAAGAGTATGTTTCGTCAGCTAACCGCCACGGCAAACATAAAGCCCAGATTTGAGAGGATGAAGTAAGCACGGTGGAGCCGGTGTCGAGCAAGACGAAAGATGGCCCGTGAAGTGGACGAGGAGAAAACTGCATTATCATGAGCAGGACTATTTGGCCCCTGGGAATTATTTTTCAGCCAACCGGTTTATAAATGCTTTGCCAAACGAGTTATCTTTTTCTCCAAACAACTGAATTATTTTTCATCAAGACTGGAAATACTTATTTTACTTTGATCTATCCATCATTCCCACAACATGCGTTTTTCTTTTAATGCTTTCCTTTCACACAAAACCGTGCACAAAGTGAATTTTAGCCTTCCATCTGTTCAATCCAAATGGCAAAAAAACATCCTAAGCACCAAGGGTCATTTCCACAAGACATTCACCAATTTTTAAAAGTTGTTATTGTGCCTCCTTTCCTTTCCACATATCCCCTCATCTTTACAACCAGCAGTGAATCCACTTTTTCTATCTGGATCCTTTAATTGCAATCTTCATTGGAGGGGAACCCAATGATGCTCAGACCACTTCGTTGGCATCATCCCTTGATAACGCTTACAAAATTAGATATGATGTACTGTATACGGGTTACATCGATACGATTTTAACTAAACATGATTAATTTTTTGATTTCCACAATATAACATCGTCCATGCGTCCTAGGTGCTGTATAGTAACACAAAACAAGATTGGTTTTCATGCTACACCAACGGCTGAAAGACTCTAAAGTTTCCAAGATTGGACGAGGTTTTCCCGAAATACCCGCGTGTGGATCGGGCCGACAAAATGTTCACATTTTGCTGGAACATTGAACAGAGCACTGCATTATGAAAACAAACAGGGATGGCCAGATTGTGGGTATCCACCATGAATTGAGGGGATGCCATTTCCCCATGATTAATCAGAAGAAAATAGCCGCGCTACGAAAACTGAAACACCATCTCCACCCAGCTACCAGCATATGCACCGATGGCAATTTGAGGGTGAATCAAACACCTGTTATCACAAGAGCACCTGAAAACAATTATATATCAACACAAATGTCTGTAATCAAATGAACCACCAGCTCTTTATGTGGAGAGTATGTATGTATGTAAATCTCCTCAAGAGATTTGACTGGGATCTAAAAACTTTCAGGTTTCCCCCTTCCCCCCCCCCCCCACCCCCATGCCCCTTACAATCCCACCATCAACTACACCCCACAATACCCACCACCATCCCCACTCCCACACCTTCCCTCCACCATCCCCCACAATCATCACCCCCCACAAACCCACCACCACTCACACCTCTCTTCACCCTCCACAACCCCCCATCCACTGGGGAGGGACATCGGACACCTCCACAGACATGACAGTGGGACACGGGACGGACACAAATGGCTCCGGGGGAAATGTAGGAAAACAGGACCGATCCGTAACATACCAAGACACCTGGTTCAGCTGGCGACAGTGAGACAAAAAGCATTTCCATCGGCCATTTGTCCGCGGTGCAGCTGTCAGGCGGATGATTGGTTATTTCTGCTCAAGTAAAATATTAAACCCAATAATCATAAATTAATCAAAAATCCCTTCCCTTTAAACCGCCAATTGGACAGAAATCAAAAACCCTCCGAGCTGAAAGTGAATCTGTGACGGCGTTTCACTCTTTTACGAACACTTTGCCTTCGTCCTCTGAATCGTTCGCCCCAAGGCTTGAAATGATTCCGCCACACCAATTCCCCCGAAAGCATTTTCATCACTCCACTAATTTTGTCTCCAAAGTTTTCAAAATCCCAACAATCATAGTTCAACAGTACTGAGAACCTCGGAGTCGCAGACGACGGTGGAATCGGTTATCGAATTCTGAGCCTGACACATGCACTGTTCTTTACGTAGACTAGCCATTCTGATCAATACAGCTTCAAGGTGTCCACTGGCGAAGTAAAAAAAAATCGACACTTTAAAGGATTTTTTTCGACACTTTTTGTGATTGGCAAAAAAATTTTCAACTTTGTTTCCCTTCAAATGAGGCCGTATTAATGATTCTCAATGCATTTTTCAGAAGAAAAAAAATTTTGCTTTGGGTTTCCCCCTTAAACATGTTTACATTTTATGCCACGAGGTTGGGTCCTTGTGTTCGAGTCTTCGTCAGGTTCTGCTTGTTGAAAGCATGTCACAGCATCAACAGCTATTGTCACCACTGTGGAATAGTGGTATTGGGTTTAGCTGAAGGGTTGAGCAACGTAAAAGAAGAGAGAAGGGAAGAAGAAAAAAAGAGAAAGGAGAGAATAGTCTGCGCAACTTTGACAGGATTAAGTGCATTTTGTTTTTAAACGTTTCAACTGTAATCGTTTTGAACTGTGGAGATTCCTCCTTGTGACACTGTGTTATCCATCCATCCATTGGACCACACCACTGTGCAGAGTGTTGGTGCTGCTAAGCAATCCCTTGGCTATTGGCACAATCCTGGACGGGTCGCCACTCCGACAACAGTGATACCAGCATGCTGGCACTCAATTTTGCCGACCTCGGATGATGACCAGGCGCGAGTTAACCCCACCAGGTATTAATTTCAAACAGCTGAGCAGGATTTAACTCAGGACCTAGGATCCCAAGCCCGCCACCTAACCATTAAGCCACACCAGCGCATGACCACTTGTTATGAAACCCGAAAACTCAGAGTAATGATCACTGATTCACTTGATTTTGCTACACCAAAATGGATCAACATTTTTGGGATATGGGATTTTATGGCGATTTTTTTTTCTGGGTGAAGATGTATGAAAATGCTTTTGATACATCTTGTTTGTTGTTTGTAAAGTACCGTGTTTTTATTGTTATAATCGTGTCCATTAATGTTTTGTGTGCAGTTTTCTGCCCTCATTTCTTTTCTACGGACTCGTTCGATAAATTCCCATCCATCCGCACTGTTGGAAGTTCCACATTTTTGGCAACATTTTTTCACTTAAATAGAAAGGGTGAAGGTTCAACGAGTGGGAGTACTTCTTTAAGGCAGTTGATAATCCTTCCAATCTGTTTATTTATTATCCACAGTCAAGATTTCTCTTTTGAAAGGTCTTTTTGATCGGGAAAGACAATAATGTAGATGAAGGTGGCTTTCTTCCATTTCTAATTATTCCTTTGCAGAAACACAGTTGCAGTCAGGGCTCTCACAATTGGGATCCGCGTAGTAGCTAGAGAGGGCCAGAATGAGCAAGACCCGATGTAGTATTGTCGAATGAACGGGGAACGCACCAACTTCGCGCTGTTGGGAGAGTGACAAATCTTTGCGAAATGCATCTCCTGTCTTGAATATTTCATGGTGTTACAGTCTTTATTTGCTCACGTGCAGCTCAGGATCCCTTGTTTCTGAGGAAAAACGGGCAAACAGTGACTTGGCTTTGATGCTGGCTTTTTGATTATGACCCCTGTTGAAAGGGGTATAAGTAAAGAGTAAGTTCAAGGACTTGCAAGGACTGCACCTCTTCAAAGGTTGAGGAGTTCTTGTGAGCCAACAGTCCAACAATCATCCCATATGTGGTGCAAAACTTTTGTCTGCAGACAATCCTCCTGGAGTTGGGTTACCTTTTCTCAGAGCGTTGGTGGCAGTAGTTGCATTCCAGCCACCGTAAAACGCTTCATTCCACAACCACACACAACTATAGCAAATAAAACTTAAAAACCCATTCCACGGAAGTACCTTCCTGCTGCAGCTGCCCTTGCAGGGCAGCTTCACGGGATGATTGGGGCAAAGCCTTCGGACCCCCATTCCTTGATGCGTCGGAGGAAAAGCATAGGGTATATCCTTCCTGGGCGGGATGTTTTGGGGGTTTTTTGGGATGGTGCTGAGGTGTCATCCACCAAGACTGCGCTCTCCATCGGTTAACCCGAGGCGGTCCCTTGGGTGGGTGCCTGGCAATGTGCTCGCTTCTAAGAAGGATGCATCACCGTCTCACTGAATAGTAAATGATCCAATGACAGGAATTTGAGGAGTGGCCTTGACCTTGAAGCAACCCCACCAAAGGTGACCATCATCCAAAGCGGCCCATTCAAATTACATTGATTTATGTGAAAGTCGGGCAATTGTAAATCTATCTCAAGTCGTCCCAGTCTGACTGTGCGCCAAAAGACTGTCCAATTAACTGATGCAGTGCAGCCCGATTACACCTAGCAAGCACAGCCGTATAGCTCCGACCTTCCTTCCACAATGGAGAAGGAGGTGTTCTTGGAACTCAATGCTTATTCTGTGAGAAAGATAAGGAAAGAGAAAAAAATCAGAATGATGGAAAGCGTCCATCAATGTGGGACGAAAGACGGGAGCAAGTCAATCATTCAAGAACAGAACCGGGATTTTTTTCTAGGATGCCTCACATTGGGCTGGCTTGATTGCAAAGGAGGCCAAATATCATCACTCTTGCAGTGTGACTAGCTTCAGGGAGGAAAATAATTGGAAGGAGGAAACAGAGTCCAACCCCGGAAAAAAAAAAAAAAACCACACTGAAGCATTCCAAAGAAGCTATCTATGTTTCTCAAGAGATGAAGTCATCCAAGAAGAAAACTTCTTTATGGCATCTGCTATCTTCAATCTATACAAATAAAAGTAACCTTACCTTGTGGGGGACAGAGAGGGTACACAACCAGTACATTTACCAAAACCTGATGTTGAAATTAAGCAACGATTCCTTTGACATTCTCATTGACAAACAATTCTAAACAAATTGAGATATTTGTCCCTCCCCTGGCTCATTGACCCCGAACGAAGTCAAATGCCATGCCATGCTCAATGAATTCAGTCCAGAGTTTATGAAATTAAGATGTTGCCAGCAATTGGCGTTGCACACTGAGGATTCTCGCGATGCTCAATCGTTGACCCCGGTCAACACACCGTTCACAGCCTGAAGGAGAAGCTCTCCTAAAATCCCTTCCTCTGGTTCGTCTGTTCTTCCTTACCCTCATCGACGGACTGCCTTATTCTTACGGAGAACTTCCATATTGAACTGTGAATATTTCCAGTTGCTATTGGACTTATAGCTGATTGAGGACTTCGAATACCTCCTCACAGAAGCAGGTGTCATGGCCTTGGGATCACTCACAGGTTTTCATGAAAGTGAAAATTCTAACAATTGTTGAATAAGGAATCATAAATTGTTGCTGCTGTAATGGAGTGGCACTGGTTCTCCAAGTACCGGGACACACTGGCAAATTGATAAGCATCCTTTCCTTTCCTCTGGACTGTGTATGAATTGTATCCGAATGTCCAACCACTGTCGAAGATGTCGAGGGTTCCTTCGTTGAAGGATCTCCCATCGATAGATACGAACCACCTTATCCATGCATCAATCAATAGGCATATGGAAAGTACAGCAGGCCTGTTGGGCTATGTACTGTATCTCAATCAACAGGGTGTATTGAGAGCTTCCAGCAAGCTTGTGCATTACCAATGATGTCGATGATACAATCACATCCTTCCATTTCGTGAATTGAGATCTGCTTTGCTTTGAACCAACAAAATATATGAGATGGGGGAATCGCCCCTTCCTCCGACAAAACTTTGCCACATGGGACCCCTGGGAGCCCCACGAACATCCTGGGGGTTGGAGTGGTTCGAAGGTATGAAATTCAACCTAACTTGAACATACAGTGAATAGGATGCCTACATTTCCTATGAACGGCATATCGGCATTTAGAAACCTCCGAGAGTGCCTTCACAGGAGGTGATACGTCACTCTTACTTCAGCGTGGCATGGCCCTATCAAAGCTCAGCAACTGTGTGGCCTTTCATTCGGAGTCGGAGCCAGTTGAATCAGCTATGAATTTGGGAGAATTCCTGCATGACAATTCTGATGATGATGCCTTCTCCAAACCCCCTAAATTAGTGTTGTGGGCCGGCGTCTCGGTGGCGAGCATGACACTAGATGGGCAGTAACTAGAGTCGGCTCCACCGAACACCCGGGAATTTAGGTCGTGACCTTTCAGAATAAATCCGAAAGTACGGTCCCTACAGGACCATGAATCGCCAATAATTCGACGTGTGAATTAGGGTTAATTGCCAACTTCAAATATTACCTAAAGTATCCCAACGCGGAAAAGCTACCGGGAATTTGACCACCCTCGGCAGGCCTCGAGCGGAACGAAGCCGTTACCGTGCTCGAAACCGTGCGTTTAACCGAGCGATGTTACCGAGGCCCGTCGGTCCAAATGTACAACTACGGGCAACGGCCTTCCTAATTCCGTTCGCAGCGCGGCAAACCAATGCAGAAAGCGACAAGGACGAGCTGGGGACATTCAACAGAGGGGAATTATTAACAATAGTCGGGGACGAGGGGAAAGAATAATCGGTAGGAGGAACACAGAGCAGATTTATCACGACTAAGCACGGCAAATAAATCTACAACAAAAAAGCACTAACCAATTCTACTTAGACAAGACAGGCCCCTACACAGACACGCACCCCAAAAGAAAATGGATCCGCCGGGTCTTTATTCGGCTTCTCCACCGATGGGAGGATAGTTCGGCTGGGAGTCAGAACGGCTGGCTACCTGGCCGGCACGAAGTGAGCGGGGCACGGGCTGGTCGTCCACCCCTCCCGGACTCCGGGTCGCCAAAAAGCACGGACCAGGGGAGCGAACCCAGAGGAGGCGAGAGCGAGTGATTCTCCCCCGATGAAACGGTCGACCGCTCGCTGCAAGGCACAGACGAGACACCTCCGATGCGTGGGATGCAGTCCGCCGCAGACCAGGACAGACACGCTTCGAGACACACTGGACGCAATCCTCACACTGGTCCGCCAACCACATCCACGCTCGTCCAGGACAACCACTACTTTAGGAGGAGCCGCTTTCTTCTCCTGGCCACTCGCCGCCGATTGGTGGACCCATCGCGCGATTCCCTGGCCGTTCTCCCATTGGACAGGGCCCACCGGTAGCTGTGGGCAACTCCCACCCTTCTGGAGTGGAGTCACCGAACGGAGGCGGTTTGTAGCGTCCGTTCTACCTCCTCATCTCCGACCACGTGCGAATGGCGATGGTTTGAGTGGGAACGGGCGGGTGAGACGACCCGCTCCTTGCCGATTGGCCAAAGCGGGACGCCATGCTTACATTAAACTCGCCCATGCACGCGCTCGCCGCCGCGAGCAAAGAGCGTCGGACAATGCCTAAAAGCAGAGGTTTGTTGTTGTGGAAAGCGAAGATTGGGTGTTGTTGTCGTTGTTGTAAGTGAATGTAAAAAGAAAACCCGACTATGAAAATTAACTCCGCAGCACAACGGAACATTTAATTCCATTAGACTCAGGACGGGACCCTAACTAGAAACACGACTTACCGCATATAACTGCATCAATAGGACCTGGCTGTCTGTGTGCTCATGGCTTCTAGATTCACAACAATAGTTACCTGGAATCCCGATCGCAAATCATTCGCCTTGCTGAGTCGTCAACATTCATCAGGGAAGTTAGCAAAAGAGGAAACTAAGAAAATTCCTTCTTGGTACGCTTACATGGGGTACAGAACTCCAAATGAAGTTCAAAAGTGAGTGTGCGGTCAACATGTGCGATCAATTCTGAATACCGTGAACAAGGACCAAAATTTTGAACTTCGCTGCAGACAATGCCAAAAATATGCAGATTATAATGCGAGAATGAATGTGCAGAGGGAGTCAGAGCCCACCCCTCCCTTATTGGCGAATCCTGGCTGACACGGCAAAGACGAGGACACATTCAATCTGCCGACATATCCCGGCTTATACTATCACTGATGTTCCCACCACTTCCTTGCCCATTAGCGATGGTACTCTGAAGGGACAGTCAAGGAAACCCTCCACAAAAGCCTAGAGAACAGAACATGTGATCACGGATGCCATTTTCCTTGAATCACGACACTGTAATGATGATGGCGGCAACATCCTCATGGAAAGTGGTACCCAGCACAGCTAAGTACTCATGCACAACCATTAGTTCGGGATTGTTTGTGACAGTTTGTTCCAGCAGAGGGAGAACAAAATCCCTCTCGTACCGACAAATATCAGTCACCATCCATTCAAAGATTCTGAGCGGGAAGATTCAAGTGCAGATATTAGTCAGGTATTCGTTACCACTGGGCCAAGATCAGGTTCAACGTCAGAGTGAACAGAGCTCCATCAAGAATGGTGTCTCAAGGAAGAGGTTGCCCATTTTCCTCATGCAGGACTGGAGGAACCCACCCAATATGGTCAATCATTGCGAAACAAAAACTGTGAAATTTGATGAATGTGAGATGATAAGAGAAGAATGATGAGAAGACTTGCGCTACAAGTCGATAAACCTGCTCACCTTCAAGATCGGCAGGAGGAAGCCGAATACACTCATTGCTTTCCACACGAGCAACATTACTGATGGCAATCATTCGTGCAATCCTCTTGATACCAACATCTTCATCATAACTTCTTGGCCTCGTAGAGAAGGTCGATGATATGTTCATAATTATGGACTTGGACTCTTTGGTAACAATACATTGATGTGTCACATTCTCGCCACCCGTCTCGAGGAGAAACAACCCGCCTCACTGAGCCATGATTGGCTTCATGCCTTGGGACTGGGTTTGACTTCACCGTCCATTGTGCAAAAATGGCAGGTGGAAGCCCTTGGAGCATGTTGAGGCCATCCAAGTTCATGTTATGGCATTGCGATCACTGTACGTCCTTACGAGATGGACGTCCAGCCGTTCACGTCATATGTTCGTTGTGTCTTCAAAACCTCTGAAATAAATGAGGCACTATAGCAGACCTTCATGTGCATTATGAGTTGGCGGAAAAGGCGGAAAAGCCACTGGGGCAGAAGTAAAAAGGTCAAACTGTGCGTTCCTACCTCCTTGCGCTTGCAACACTTGAAAATAAAACCTCAAATGAGCCCATTTATCATGAGAATTGTGGAAGAGGTGCCACCAAATCGGATCAATACTGGTGGCGCATGTCCAACAGAGTACGGTTGGAAGGAGACAGGGATAGAATGTGAACTCGGGACAATTCAGTCTCGGAGTGCCTCGGCGTCCCGGTCCGAATGAAGATGAGAACAGTTGCCCGAAGCGACTGCACTGAAGATGATGTATTCAGACAACACATGGAGCAGGATTAAGGTGGGTTGGGGAAGCAAGCGAAGAAGAAACAAAGCATTGTTTTGAATCAATGAAACTTGCAGTCATTAACCTTCTTTCTTCATAGGCTTCATCCAAAGACCTTCACTTGCCTATGTTGGAGGAAAGATTCAAAACGACTTGTTGATACATAATACAAACTAAAACATCATCACATGGTCACTCACAATTTTTTGAAAATTGCTGACTGGTAAACTTTAAGTACCATTTTCATTAAAGTCGGTTATACAGTAGTATCTCCACTGGATAGTTTTCTGTAAATCAATCTAATGCATGTTTTGTTACGATTAATTGAATAACAGTCAATTTTTGCCATTACATCACCAACATGGTCATTGACCACCTTTGAAAATAGTTTCTCCGTAAACCTTCGTTACCCTTTCATATTGGCTGATAATACTGTTACGGCTGTGGGAAATTCGCAAGCCACCATTATTAGGTCCGTTAGATCAGTTATGCCGATAAGTCTGTTGTTCAGGAAGATTCCCCACCTTGTCTAAGGGAATTTCTGTGATCAGGGCCTGTGATCTTTGGTTAGCCGTTTTTCTTTTTACTATCGTTATTTTGGACCAACCGCTCACAACCATCACCTCCCACCCAACAGCGCTCTCACAACCACCTTCACACAACCACCTTCTCCACAACGCCACCACCTTCACCACGCCAACCACCCTCTCCAAAAACCGCCCTTCACAACAACGAACAACATCGCCTCACCTTCACTCTGCAACGCGCCATTCTTGTGCCGGCCCGCGGCGAGATTCCCAACAGACGGCATCGCCATGCAGGCAGACGCGGGGGTTTCCGCGCAAGTCGGGGATTTCACACACGTCCGCTCGCAATCGCTGTCTTCGGCGCACGTCCGCTCGCTCCAAGGTTCGCCTCGGAATTCGGATCAGTTGTGAGAGCGAGAGGGGCGGAGCCAGTGTGGGTCAGAGGTGAGAGTGCGGAGATCAGAATCTCGGCCTCCACGGACCCCATATAAAATGGAGCGCGGAGCGCCAAGCGAGTCTGTGGAGAGTCTGGAGGTCGAGGAAGCTTGCGCAGAAGTCTGTGAGCTTGCAAGTCGGTGGGGAAGCGAGGAGAGCGAGGAGACGGGAAGCTTGAAGGCGCAGCCCAGCCTGCGTGCCACGCAGACCTGCGCGTTCATTACGGGACGTGGGGAGAGCCGGAGTGGTGAGCTCGCCAGCAGCACCGAAGCGGTCGGAGTGTGATCGGCTTTTGGAACAGTCCGAGCACTCGCTGAGGGACGGACGGGTTCTTAAAGAGACATCAACTCGGAAAGAGCATAAGGCCTGTTCGTTCCTCTGAGGCGTTTTGCCGGCTTGAGCCGAATCACCAGGTCGTCAGATGAGGCCTGGCCGCGACCCGCTGGTCACGACAGCGGCCGTAGGACAGGACGTTGCGGGGTCGCCCCAGCATGTGAAGGTTAACCAGCGCGACCTCGCGGAGCCTCTGCGGTCTACACGGCTCCGTGCAATAAAGACCCAAAGAGGTCAGGTTTCTACCCCTCACGTCTTTCCTGGGGTTTTATCCTTTGCTTTTCTTTCGTATGGAATGTTGTGGCGCCAAGTCCGTCAAGAGATTGGCATAAGTAACTGTACATAATAGCATAAGACAGTTATTAGCTCTTTCTTTTGCATACTTTGGCTGATTGATAACATGACTGCATGCGTGTTTTGCATACTGCATGACTCATCATTGCTTATGTGTTGTTCGTAAATAAATGTGCTTGTTTAAAGTGTACCGCCAATTCGTTGCGTCTTTCCTTAATTGAAGCTGCATCTTGCTCTCGGAAATATAGTTGGTTTTTTTTAAATTTAAAGGCCGGAAAGTGATCGGGTTTCCAACGGACTGCGCGCAATAAACCCGCTCGGTTATCCCAAAAGGAAGCGAGCCTGCTTAAGCGGCTCGTTTCCAAGCGTCCCGATGAGGTACAATCTCTCGGTAATCTACCCGCAGCGATTAATAAGTATATGCGACCAATCGGCGATATACCCGTCGCGCACGGGTAGAGTACGGACAAAGGTTGTGGTGTGCCTTAAAACACACCATGGCTGGTTTTCGGCGTTGATCCGGAAAGCCGCTGACTGGATTGCTCGTCCGGGGGTTGTACGGCCGCGATCGGCTTAAAAGCGGCTTGTTGCACTCCGGCGGGCTGGAAATCTTAACACTGGTGTCCGGGAGTGAGATCGAATCCATTCCCGCCTTCAACCAAATTCAACGGAACCGGATCAAGGTGTGCGAGGCGACCTCCGATTCCATTGAAATTACGAGTTTTAAATTTATTCCGATACGAAAGATGGCATTTTCCAAGGACGAACGGGAGCAGGGGATATTAGATATAGAATTAGAAATGTTAGAATCCATGGTCGGTGGACGCCATCGCCATACCGGTTTAGGCCCGTACCAGGAAGGTTGGGAAACTTACGCGATTGCAAACAATGTATTCTGGTTCTCAGTTTTATTATTATAACCGCACCACGAATAGTAGTCAGTGGGAGAGGCCTATGCAGGAACTTTTCCGGCAAACCAAACTCGGAGTCGCAAGATGGCGGGGCCGACCTCAGCGCGGCCACGAGGTCGAGGTGAGCGCGGCCACTATTAATAGCGCAACGACCGCACTGCACCGGTTCAAAACCACGGGGCATGGCAGGCGAGCAGGGCGACGGCAGTACATCTGCAAACTGAATTGCGCCATGCACAGGAAGGAATTTGGGAGCTGAATGAAGGAATAGCCAGCACAGTCGAGTTAAACACATAAGCGAAACGACGCAAGTAGGAATTAGTTGCGTGGGTTTTTGTTACAAAGGCGAGCCGAACTGAATAAAAGAAAAAGAGGAGAGCAAATTTAGTTAATCTCGGGATAGGTAAGAACTGGAGGAAGGAATGGGAAGAAAAGCTAGAAAAGAAAATAATGTGAACACGATTTTGCGAATTGAAACAACTGAAGGAAGGGTTTACCCGAACGTAGGGACATGAAGAGGAGCGAACTGAACAAAGAATTATGAGGAGGAGCAAAATGAGTAATTCTCGGGGATAGGAAGAGCTTGATGGAAGAATGGAAAAAAAAGGTAGAAAAGGAAAAATGTGAACACGACGGGAATTGGACACTGATAGAAAGAGTAAAGATCAGCAATCAGATAAGGAGAGACCTGGAACAGGAGATAAAAAGAGGAGATTAAATATCTGGAGCGTGATAATAATACTGGAGCGCGAAGGAAAGAATTGTTGGAGAGCAAGACAGTTCAAAAGAACTTACAGGAGAAATGAGGAAGGTAGAGGGGAAGTACCTAATGGAGTTGGTACAAGAAAGAGCAAACTGAACAAAAAAAATTAAAGCGAGATGAGCAATGAGAATGGATGAAATGAGGAAGGAAGAATGTGAAGAGGTGTGGAGACGAGAAAGGAATTAGAAAAAGAAAGCTCTGCAAATTACAGAAACCCAAAGCAGAGAGAGAAGAAGTACAAAACGAACTGAGGATGTTGAGTGAGGAAAAGAAAGACAAGGAGAATGAACGTTAAGGAACCACACTGTGCAGATCCGCAACAGCTGGACAACCTAAGGCCAAGATTAAAGAATGAGAGCAAGAAAGGAGTTAGTGATAAAGAACAACGAATGAAAACAGGAAAGGGAGATATAACCAATTGAAGGAAACGACGAATTGAGAAGGAAGAACAAGAGAGACAGTGGCTAAAAACAAAAAAGACAAGAATGAAGCAGGAAAGGGAGATCAAACCAATGAGGGAAGCGATGAATTGGAGAGGAAGAACAAGAGAGACAGTGGGCCTAAGAAACAAAAAGAACGACAAATGAAACAGGAAAAGGAGATCGTCCAATTGAAGGAAACTATAGATTGGAGAATGAAGAGCAATGAAGAGACAGTGAGGAAGAAACAAAAAGGACAGAACGACTAAAAGGAGAGAGCAAAGGTTGGTACTCGGAGATAGTGAAAGAACAAGGAATGGAAAACAGGAAAAGGAAATCAAACAAAATGAAGGGAGAACTATGTGATTGGAGAATTGAAGGAACATGAGAAGACGGTGGAGTGAGAAAACAAAAAAGAAAATCGATTTGAAGTTTAACCACTCAAGGAAAGACAAAATTGAGTCCACAGAGATGGGAAAAAGCTCCAAGAAAAGAACAAACAGCTAAGGGGCTCAGAGAGGCGAGAACGACTCAAAAAGGAGCCAGAAGTTAGAACAGCACATATGATAGTGGATGGTGTACATACCACAGGGTAGGACGTTAGTGTGCGGGACTTGATGACATCATTCGTCGGATGAAACAACAATTAGGGCAAACCTGAAAATGGAGACTGTCGGAAATAATACGGGAGCCCGAGGACTTGAAACGTGTTAAGACGAGCAACGAGGTGACGACGTCCGAAAAAATCAAAAGAGACGAAATCCCAGGAGAAACTAATAGACATGAAGAGACAAACAGAAAATAAAATGTATAGAGACGCGGGAGATAGAAAAGTAGAGGAGAGACTACACGATAAAAGAAGGTAAAAGACGAACACACACACATGGAAGTAGTAGAGGACAATGGGGGAGCTCGAGGAACTGCTGTCGTGACCCGGTGCAAGCAGCCGGATAGCCTCCTTCAGGAATGAGGGAGACGCTATGCTCCCTTGAAGTGGATTCCGGACCAGGTGGGTTCCGTGAGCTTTGCGAGGTTAGAGGGGGCGAGTTCGTGTGGGACGGGTGCACGTGGAGCTTGGGGGGTTTGGAGGACCCGCGGAACCCCTTGTGTAGCACAAATCCCAGCGTGGTCGGCCCGGTATGTGTTACACGAGTGTGGCGAAATGTTAGTGTGCTGAAACGCCGGCATAGCGAGGGTTGAAAGGCGTTGTGGGTGAAGGACCGCGTGTGGAGTAAAATGTGGTGCGTGGTTGCGAGTGTTGTGCCGAAATTACGTGCTTCCCACGCACGCCGTCGTAAATGTGGATGAAACACTGTGTGTGGATGAAGCACCGTGTGTGAGTGGAACCACGGTGCGAGGGAAAATGGCATGCGTGAGAGGACCGCGTGTTGTGAGGTCGCTGTACGTGAGGGAGATGACTGTCGGCATGGCGGGGAACACGCAACGCGCATGCCCAGGTGAGAATGTCATCTCGAGGTGTTGTGCAGCGTCATGGCACGCAGGAGTGCGTGCGTTGAACGGCGACGACGATGGGACCAGACGGTGGACAAAGGCGAGTAGCGGCCGTGTGCTGTTTTGGGGACCGTGCCGGTTTGCACAGCAGCGCGCCGGGGTCCGTGCTGTGCTACGCACGAAGGCCGCCACCGTGTTGCGCCTGCGCAGGTGAAATCGGTCCGGAGAACGCCTGCGGTGGTTTCGAGCCGACCCCCAGACGGACACAGAAGGGTAGGCTGGGATAGGATTTGGACCGGGACGGTTCTCCACGCGAGCGGTTTTGCTTTAAAGCTCCGACGAGCAGAGCACACTTGTGCGCGTGGAACCCTCGAACGCGAGGCTTGCTTTTAATGCGCAGGTGACGTGTGGCTGCATGGTTGGAATCCGCAGGAGGGAAATCCCTGCCGGATGGTGCTGTCTGAGGAGGGACGAGTGCGCGGAGCGCGAAACAGCTGCCATGACGTCACGGAGAGTAGAGCGCAGGTTGCGAGTTGCCCGCGCTGGTGTGCGCATGAAAAAAAAAAAACCAAGCCTCGCTTCGGGTGAACAGGGATTCCCTGGCAGGGGTGGAAGACCCCCTGTCTAGGGCACAGGACACAACTAGTTAGGGGGAAGGGTTAGTGTTAGTTAGCGGCTGCATGGGGCAGGATAAGTCCTCATGGAGCCCGCTGGAATGATTAGGTAGAGGGTTTCAGTTTGATTTAGGGATGTGGGAATAATATTTTTAGGACATGGACAGGACTGTGAGTGTGTAGAGGACATAGCTTAGCTACGTAGTGTTAAATGGAATTGCTATAGTTAAGAGATGACGAGGTATTTGAGGCGATTAGTAAAGAGGATGCAGGATCAGCTATGGAGTGAAATGAATGGAAAATGTACATGATGAGGTGAGTGAGGGCCAGCGACCTGAGTGTATGGAGCGATTGTGGTATGCATGGTGGATGAGTGATTGGGGAGGAGTGATCCCACCCAAGGGACCCCGGGTCAGTGTAAAGTGAGTTAGTGGGTTAGTCAAATTACAAAAATGGAGGTTGTTTTTCTGTGTGTGGTGCGAATGTAGGCTCGAAAACCATTTGGAGGGGTGCAGGAGCCCTCGTTGACGGCTGGGAGCGTGGCTGCGAACGGTGAGTATCGCTTATGGGTTTGCACCGGGCTAGTCGGCCGCGTAGGCCAAGGCCCGTGGGGCCGGATAGCGTAGTGGGCACGCGTGGGCCCGCATGATGCGGGCCCGGGGCGCCATTGCCGCGGGGCAGTGCATGGGCACGGGCACCCAGGGAAGGGGCCCGGGGCGCCAGCCTGCCACGTGAGCATTTCAGGGGAGTAGCCATGGAGGGCACTCCCCAGTGTTTAGGGAGCTGGTAGGCTCGGAGCAGTTGCAGGGCCGGGGGTTGCCATATGGAATCGGCAGAGGTAGTTCCTGCCAAGGAGGCACGCGTCCCAGCCACGAACCGTGCGAGGCACGAGGAAAATTGAGGCGTGGCCCAAATTGTGAGGACACCAACACAGGCGACGTGAATCTTGGTTTGTAGAACCAGCAGTTTAAGCGAGAGGCGCTTTTGAAAAGCCCCGGGGTGTTTTAAATCAATGTTAGGGTAGATAGAGAAGTGTACCCTCCGCACCATCCATCCCTTCGCTCTCGTTGTGGCCGCTGAGGCCATGGTTGGGTAAATAATCGCTGAAATCTGAGGAGGCCATTCTGAGGCTTCGTTGGGCCTCGCACAGGACACTAGCTCTCCCTTATTTCCCTCCAGGAAGGAACGTAGGGTTGGGAGTAGCTAGGGACATGGTAGGTTAGCGGACAAGACGATAAAGGGGTTAGGGAGACGATTATAGAGGGGAATAAAAATAAAATAAAACAAAAAAAAAGTTGGGGCTAAATTGGAATTTTTGCAAATAAGGGGTGGGTATGGACAGAAGACAGGCAAAGGCGATAGGTTGGAGGGAGACAGTGGGTAGGTCGAGCCGCCTTCCGAGTGGCCAGCACCACCGCACTCCCTCCACACACCTGCTACAAGCCTGTGCCGTCAGCTTCACCTGCCGGCTATTTTGCTGCAAGGCCTGTGCCGCCAGCTTCACCTGCCGGCCTGTTTTTGCTACGATGGCTTGCCGGCCTTGCCATGCCTTGTCTGCCTGCCTCTGCCTTGCCCCATGCCTGCTAGTCCTGTTTGTTGCATTTGCCCCCATTTCTCCACCACATGTGCGCCAGGATCATCGCGCGAGCTGCAGGCGACTGCCCTATAGGCAGCCGCATCACGGGACTGCATTGAGCAGCCCGTGCACCAGTGTATCCATCCATCCGCTCATGTTGCTGTGTTTGCTTGCGTCAGTACACTCCAGTGTTCTGCAGGGACTGCCTTGCAGGCAGCCGCACACGGGGACTGCTTGGTGCAGCCCTGCACTGTTTGTTTCACGCACTCATCAAGGGAGGCCTAGACTGCATTGTTGCAGCCGGCCACATTCCCTGTCACTGCATTTGTTCATGAGCCAGAGCTGCGTGTGAGCAGCCTGGCTCCCTGCTTGAATGATGGCCTGTAGGGATGGCGCTTAGCCGCCGGGTTAGGGTGAGTTGCCTTCAGCAGCTGAAGACATAAAAAGGTTTGTGACAGACAACGGGGCCTTTTGAACAGGCCCCGAAGACATCCGACCTTCAGCTGCGGGGCGCTCACCCTCACAAATACCGTTGACAATGCTATGTGCCCTTCCCCACAGAGTCCTTCAGTCCTGTGGCCATGGTTTAGTGTAAAATTTATAAGGTTAAGTTAAAATTGTACGTGGTTTTGCTCCCCCTGCCATGTGTGTCATAGCGCCGGCAATTAGTTAAGATCGTCTGTATGAGTGAGTTTGTTTAGTTAGTTACTCAGTCCGTAGGTTATTATTTTTGGGACACGAATACACTAAATGTCGCACTCAGGGATCTGAAGATAAAAGGTACTAGGGAAACTTACACATGATGGCACACGAAATTCGACGACTCGGGACGAGTCTGTAAAAAGGGAGGGGAAGTGTTACGGCTGTGGAAATTTGCAGAGCACCATATAGGTCCTTAGATCAGTTATGCCGATAAGTCTGTGTTCAGATAGATTTCCCCACCGTTGTTCTAATGGGAATTATTCGTGTGATCAGGCTGTATCCTTGAGTTAGCCGTTTTTCTTTTACTATCGTTATTTTGGACCAACGCTCACAACCACCACTCCACACAACAGCGCTCTCAAACTGCCTTCACACAAACACCTCTCCACAACGCAACACCAACCACCTTCACCACGCCAACCACCAACCACCTCTCCAAACCGCTTCACACAACGAACAACTCGCCTCACCTGCAAACTCCGCAAAACGCCGCCATCTTGGCCGGCCGCGGGCGAGTTCCCAACAGACGCATCGCTGCAGGCAGACGCGGGGTTCCGCGCAAGTCGGTGATTTCACGCACGCCCGCTCGCCAAGGGTGTCTTCGCACACGTCGCTCGATCAAGCTTCGCCTCGGAATTCGAGATCAGGAGAGCGGAGAGGCGGAGCCAGTGGGGCAGTAGGGAGCCAGGGGGGCGAGGGGGAAGTGCGGAGATCAGATCTCGCCTCACGGACCCCATATAAACGGATAGCGCGGA
Organism: Eptatretus atami; assembly: GCA_035128595.1. Lineage (NCBI taxonomy): Eukaryota > Metazoa > Chordata > Myxini > Myxiniformes > Myxinidae > Eptatretus > Eptatretus atami. The sequence continues at coordinate 77,595,827 of CM068968.1, read as the reverse complement.
GCCGCCAAGCAAGGTCTGTGAGAGTCTGGAGGGGTCGAGGAGACTGCGCAGATTAAGTCTGGAGCTGCAGTCGGTGGAAGGTAGGAGAGCGGAGGAGACGGAGCTGAAGGCGCAGGCCCAGCCTGCTGTGCGCGCAGAGCTGCCGCGGTTCGTGTGTACGGATGTGGGGAGAGCCGGAGGGAGCTCGCCAGCCAGCACCGAAAGGTCGGGAGGTGATCGGCTTCGGAACAGTCCGAGCATCGCTGAGGGACGGACGGGTTCTGAAGAGAGCATCAACTCGGAAGAGGCATAAGGCCCGTTCGTTCCTCTGAGGCGTTGCCGGCTGGCCAGAATCATGAAAAATGTATGTTTTCTGTATGTGAAAATGTATCTATTATGACAGATTGATATTGGCCATCTCAAAATTTTTGATGGCACATTAAAATGGCTGCCACAGCCATCAGCGGCTGAATTTGAGATGCCCAATATCCAACTCTTGTCATAATATGTTAGGCTACTAGTGTGCCAAATTGTGCTTTCCTCACAAAATGCACAATTTGTTATGCTAAGTTGCCCCACTAATATATATATATATATATATGTAAATATATGAAATAATATATATATATAATATAATATAATAATATATATATATTTATATATATATATATATATAAATATATATATATATATATAAATATATATATATATAATATATGTCGAGATCACTTCCATAGCTGCATTGAAAATCAAGCAATTTCCGCGCTGAATGCATGTGGTAGAGAAGAGCTTTTTAAATGCCACCAAAAAGCATATACATAGGCAGAGTAAGTGAACACAGAATACCTAAAAGCATTCCAGCATCCAGCTGCAAAACTTGGCTCGGCAAGCATTTAGGTTAACTATATATATATAATACAATTATATATATATTTGTTATGCCCCCACCGCTTTTGAGGGCATCTGCTTCTTTGTCAAGATAACAACATCCAAGCAACTGTTTTCTCCTAGAATTGGTAAAGCATTGATCTTTCCCTTGCACAGAAGACTCTAGTTGTCTCCGCGTAATCGTGACTAGGCAGATCTTCATCACCCATATATTTATCTTTCATGTATTCGCCAGAATTTCCCATTCTGAGGAGTCATCAATTCATTGAGGACAAAGGTTACTTTGATTGTTTAAAGCTATTTTTCACCAACACTGGCTGAATTTTCAATGTTGTGATCGTTCCATGCTCAACATTTGCCCCTTTGTTACCTTAGAAAAAAGACAATGTAGATAAGGAACACCATTAGTTACACAATAACTTTTTTGAGAGTTGGAATCTCGAGGACCGGCAGAATGGCAGGCAGGTGTCTTCTCTACAAGGTGTTCACTTTTATGGTTAGCTCAGTGGCCGCATAAAAAAGCGTCACGAAGGCCTGCCTCACCTTCTAACCTCATAGAAAAGCCCTGCTCTACCAACCCTACCGTCCCACACACCCACCCTCTGTAGAATATTGGATACATTTCAACAATTATGAAGTAGGCATAGTCAATGAGGAAGCAAAGTTACATCCCAAAACGTTTCACACAAAATTAATTTATGCACAAAAAAATATATATTTTTAACTAACTGTGTTTGTCTAATGAACAACAAGTAAGAAATTATTTTAGCTAACTACTGTTTCTTATGAAACAAAACAGAATATAATTTTCTCGAACTGCAAGCTCAGATAAAAAAAATAAGAAAGACAAAATCCCAATATTCCACAAAGGCAATGTTCTAGATATATTTCTTTCCATCCGCTTCATTGGTACAAGCAATTCGAAGACAACTCATACCAATGTGAGTTTTGAGCAGTATGTTGTTACTCCGAAAGCACTGAGTGTCTGTACTTTCATATTTTCCCCAACATATTATGAACAGAGTTGGATATTGGGCCATCTCAAATTCAGCCGCTGATGGCTGTGGCAGCCATTTTAAATTGCCATCAAAAATTTTGAGATGGCCCAATATCCAAATCTGTTCATAATATGATACATTTTTCACATACAGAAAACATACATTTTTCATGATTCTGGCCCAGCCGGCAACGCCTCAGAGGAACGAACGGGCCTTATGCTCTTTCCGAGTTGATGCTCTCTTTCAGAACCCGTCCGTCCCTCAGCGATGCTCGGACTGTTCCGAAGCCCGATCACCTACCGACCCGTCATCGAATTCGCTAGGCTTGGCGAGCTCCGCTCCGGCTCTCCGCACACGATCACCCTCCGACCGTACCCACGAACGGCAGCTCCTGAGCGCGGCAAGAGAGCAGGTCTTGAGGGCTCTGCGCCTTCAGCTCCGTCTCCTCCGCTCGTCCGCCGTCAGCTTGCACCGGCGATCCTGAAGGCAGGACTCTAGACAAATCTGCGCAGGCTCCTCGACGCCCTCCAGACTCTCCACAGACTTGCATTGGCGGCTCCGCGACTCCGTTTATATGGGGTTCCGTGAGGCGAGATCTGATCTCGCACTCTCCCACCTTACCGCCCCCCCGCTCCCCTGGCCTGTCCTTATGACCCACTGGCTCCGCACTCTTCCTCTCTGATCCGAATTCGCGAGGCAGAAGCTTGGGATCGAGCGGACAGTGTGCGAAGACAGCGCCTTGGCGAGCGGGCGTGCGTGAAATCACCGGACTGCGCGGAAACCCCGCGTTGCCTGCAGCGATGCCGTCTGTTTGGGAAACTGCGGCCGCGGCCCGGCGTCAAGATGGCGGCGTTTTGCGGAGTTTGCAAGGTGAGGCGAGTTGTTCCGTTGTGTGAAGGCGGTTTTTGGAGAGGTGGTTGGTGGTTGGCCGTGGTGAAGGTGGTTGGTGCTTGCGGTTGTGGAGAAGGTGTTTGTGTGAAGGCAGTTATGAGAGCGTTTTTTTTGTTGGTGGAGTGGTGGTTGTGAGCGTTGGTCCAAAATAACGATAGTAAAAGAAAAACGGCTAACTCAAGGATCACAGCCTGATCACACGAATAATTCCCCATTAGACAACGGTGGGGAAATCTATCTGAACACAGACTTATCGGCATAACTGATCTAAGGACCTAATATGGTGCTCTGCAAATTTCCACAGCCGTAACACTTCCCCTCCCTTTTTACAGACTCGTCCCGAGTCGTCGAATTTCGTGTGCCATCATGTGTAAGTTTCCCTAGTACCATTTTATCTTCAGATCCCTGAGTGCGACATTTAGTGTATTCGTGTCCCAAAATAAATAACCTACGGCTGAGTAACTAACTAAACAAACTCACTCATACAGACGACTTAACTAATTGCCGGCGCTATGACACACATGCCAGGGGGAGCAAAACCACGTACAATTTTAATCTTAACCTTATAATTTTACACTAAACATGGCCCAGGACTGAAGGACTCTGTGGGGAAAAGGGCACATAGCATTGTCAACGGTATTTGTGAGGGTGAGCGCCCCGCAGCTGAAGGTCGGATGTCTTCGGGGCCTGTTCAAAAGGCCCCGTTGTCTGTCACAAACCTTTTTATGTCTTCAGCTGCTGAAGGCAACTCACTAACCGGCGGCTAAGCCGCCATCCCTACAGGCCATTACTTCAAGCAGGGAGCCAGGCTGCTCACACGCAGTCTCTGGCTCATGAACAAATGCAGTGCAGGGAATGTGGCCGGCTGCAAAATGCAGTCCTAGGCCTCCCCTTGAATGAGTGCGTGAACACAAAACAGTGCAGGGCTGCACCAAGCAGTCCCCGTGTGCGGCTGCCTGCAAGGCAGTCCCTGCAGAACACTGGATGTACTGACGCAAGCAAACACAGCAAATGAGCGGATGGATGGATACACTGGTGCACGGGCTGCTCAATGCAGTCCCGGATGCGGCTGCCTATAGGGCAGTCGCCTGCAGCTCGCGCGATGATCCTGGCGCACATGGTGGTGAGAAATGGGGGCAAATGCAAACAAAAGGACTAGCAGGCATGGGGCAAGGCAGAGGCAGGCAGACAAGGCATGGCAAGGCCGGCAAGCCATCGTAGCAAAAACAGGCCGGCAGGTGAAGCTGGCGGCACAGGCCTTGCAGCAAATAGCCGGCAGGTGAAGCTGACCGGCACAGGACCTTGTAGGCAAGGTGTTGGAGGGAGTGCGTGGTGCTGGCCATCGGAAGGCGGCTCAGACCTACCTACTGTCTCCCATCGCAACCTATCGCCTTTGCCTGTCTTCTGTCATACCCACTCCTTAGTTTGCAAAAAAATTCCAATTTAGCCCCAACTTATTTTTTTGTTTTATTTTATTTTTATTCCCCTCTATAAATCGTCTCCCTAACCCCTTTATCGTCTCTGTCCGCTAACCTACCATGTCCCTAGCCTACTCCAACCCCTACGTTCCTTCTGGGGGAAATAAGGGAGAGCTAGTGTCCTGTGCGAGGCCAACGAGCCTCAGAATGGCCTCCTCAGATTTCAGGATCTATTTACCCAAGTGAGTCAGCGGCCCACAACGAGAGCGAAGGGATGGATGGTGCGGAGGGTACACTTCTCTATCTACCTAACATTTGACTTTAAACTACCCCGGGGCTTTTCAAAAGCGCCTCTCGCTTAAACTGCTGGTTCTACAAACCAAATTCACGTCGCCTGTGTTGGTGTCCTCACAATTTGGGCCACGCCTCAATTTTCCCGTGCCTCGCACGTTTCGTGGCTGGGACGCGTGCTCCTTGGCAGGAACTACCTCTGCCGATTCTCCAATATGGCACCCCCGGCCCTGCAACTGCTCCGAGCCTACCAGCTCCCTAACACACTGGGGAGTGCCCTCCATGGCTACTCCCCTGAAATGCTCACGTGGCAGGCCTGGCGCCCTCGGGCCCCTTCCCTGGGTGCCCGTGCCCATGCACTGCCCCAAGCGGCAAGGGCGCCCCGGGCCCGCGCATCATGCGGGCCACCGTGCCCCACTACGCTATCCGGCCCCACGGGCCTTGCCTACGCGGCCGACTACCCGGTGCAACCCATAGCGATACTCACCGTTCCGCAGCACGTCCCAGCCCGTCAACGGGCTCCTAACCCTCCAAATGGGTTTTCGAGCCTACATTCGCACCAACAGAAAACAACTCCATTTTGTAATTTGACTAACCCACTAACTCACTTTACACTGACCCGGGTCCCTTGGTGGGAGTCACTCCTCCCCAATCACCATCCACCCATGCATACCACATTGCTCCATAACACTAGGTCGCTGGCCCTCACTCACTCATCATGTACATTTTCCACTTCATTTCACTCCATCGCTGATCCTGCCATCCTCTTACTAAATCCCTCAACTACCTCGTCATCTTAAACTATAGCAGTTCACATTTAACACTACGGTAGCTAAGCTATGTCCCCTCTACACACTCACAGTCCCTGTCCATCGTCCTAAAATAATTATTCCCCATCCTAAATCATAAACTGGAAAACCCTCTACCTAAATCATTCCGAACGGCGCTCCATGAAGGACTTATCCTGCCCCATGCAGCCGTCTAACTAACACTACCCTTACCCCGCTAACTAGTTGTGGTCCTGTGCCCTAGACGGGGTCTTCCACCCCTGCCAGGGAATCCCTGTTCACACCGAAGCGGGCTTGGTTTTTTTTTTTTTCATGCGCACAATCCAGCGCGGCAACTCGCAACCTGCGCTCTACTCTCCGTGACGTCATGGCAGCTGTTTCGCGCTCCGCGCACGTCGTCCCTCCTCAGACATGCACCATCCGGCAGGGATTTCCCTCCTGCACGGTTCCAACCATGCCAGCCACAGCGTCTACCTGCCATTAAAAGCAAGCCTCGCGTTCGAGGGTCACACGCGACACAGTATGCTCTTGCTCGTCGGAGCTTTAGCAAAACCGCTCGCGTGGAGAACCGTCCGGTCCAAATCCATATCCCAGCTACCTTCTGTCCTCCGCTGGGGGGGATCGGCTCGAAACCACGGCAGGCGTTCTCGGACCGATTTCACCTGCGCAGGCGCAACACGGTGGCGGCCTCGTGCGTAGCACAGCAACGGACGACCACGGGCGCGCTGCTGTGTGCAAACCCGGCACGGTCCCACAAAACAGCAACGGCCGTACTCGGCCTTTGTCCACCGTCTGGTCCCATCGTCGTCGCCGTTCAACGCACGCCTCCGCGGTGCCATGACGCTGCACAACACCTGCGAAGATGACATTCTCACCTGGGCATGCCGTTGCGTGTTCCCGCCATGCGACAGTCATCTTCCCTCACGTACAAGCGACCTCACACCCACCGCGGTCCTCTCTACGCATGCCATTTTCCTCGCACACGTGGTTCCACTCACCACGGGTTGCTTCATCCACACAACATGTTTCATCCACATAGACGGCGTGCTGGGAGCACGTAATTTCGGCACAACACTCGCAACCCACGCACCCATTTTACTCACACACGCGGTCCATTTCACCAACGCCTTTCAACCCCTCGCTTGCCGAGCGTTTCAAGCACAACAATTTCGCCACACTCGTGTACACAAATACCGGGCCGACCACGCTGGGAATTTGTGCTACAACAAGGGGTTCCCGGGTCCTCCAAACCCCCCAAGCTCCGTGCACCCGTCCCACCAGCAGCTCGCCCCCTCTCCTCGCAAAGCTCGACCGGAACCCACCTGGTTCGGATCTCACTTCAAGGGAGCATAGCCGTCTCCCTCATTCTGAGGAGGCTATCTCGGCTGCTTTGCAACGCGGGTCACGACAGCATTCCTCGAGCTCCCCCATTTGTCCTCTACTACTTCCATGTGTGTGTGTTCGTCTTTTACCCCTGTCTTTTATGTGTAGTGCTCTCCTCTACTTTTCTAATCTCCCGCGTCTACTATACATTTTATATTTCTGTTTGTCTCTTCAATGTCCTATTAGTTTCTCCTGGATTTGCGTCTCTTTTTGATTTTTTCGGACGTCGTCACCTCGTGCTCGTCTTAACACGTTTCAAGTCACTCCGGGCCTCCCGTATTATTTCCGACAGTCTCCATTTTCAGGTTTGGCCCTAATTGTTGTTTCATACTTCCGACGAATGATGTCATCAAGTCCCGCACACTTAACGTTCCTACCCTGTGGTGATGTCACACCATCCACTATCATTGTGCTGTTCTAACTTCTGGCTCCTTTTTGAGTCGTTCTCGCCTCTCTGAGCCCCTTCGCTGTTTGTTATCTTTTGGAGCTTTTTCCCATCTCTGTGGACTCAATTTTGTCTTTCCTTGAGTGGTTAACATTCAAACTCGATTTTCTTTTTGTTTTCTTACTCCACCGTCTGCTCATGTTCCTTCATTCTCCAATCACATAGTTTCCTGTCATTTTGTTGATTTTCCTTTTCCTGTTTTCATTCCTTGTTCTTTCACTATCTCCGGTACCAACCTTGCTCTCTCCTTTTAGTCGTTCTTGTCCTTTTTGTTTCTTCCTGCAACTGTCTTCTTCAAAATGCTCTTCATTCTCCAATCTATAGTTTTCCTTCAACTTGGACGATCTCCTTTTCCTGTTTCATTTGTCGTTCTTTTTTTTCTTAGCCCACTGTCTCTCTTGTTCTTCCTTCCCAATGCTCATCGCTTCCCTCATGTTTGATCTCCCTTTCCTGCTTCATTCTTGTTCTTTTTGTTTTTAGCCCACTGTCTCTCTTGTTTTTTCTTCCTTCTCAATTCGGTCGTTTCCTTCAATTGGTTTATCTCCCCTTTCCTGTTTTCATTCGTTGTTCTTTTACACTACTCCTTTCTTGCTCTCATTCTTTAATCTTGGCCTTAGGTTGTTCCAGCTGTTGCGGATCTGACACAGTGTGGTTCCTTAACGTTTCATTTCTCCGTTGTCTTTCTTTTCCTCACTCAACATCCTCAGTTCGTTTTGGTACTTCTCTCTCTCTGCTTTGGTGTTTCTGTACTTCAGAGCTTTCTTTTCTAATTCCTTTCTCGTCTCCACACCTCTTCACATTCTTCTTCCTCATTTCATCCATTCTCTTGCTCATCTCCTTTATTTTTTTTGTTCAGTTTTGCTCTTTCTTGTACCAACCTCATTAGGTACCTTCCCGCTCTAACTTCCTCATTTCTCCTGTAGTTCCTTTGAACTGGTCTTGACTCTCCAACAATTCTTCTTCGCGCTCCAGTATTATTATCACGCTCCAGATATTTAATCTCCTCTTTTTATCTCACTGTTCCAGGGTTCTCCTTATCTGATTGCTGAATCTTTTACTCTTTCCTATCAGTGTTCCATTCCCGATCGTGTTCACATTTTTCCTTTTCTACCTTTTTTTTCCATTCTTCCTCAAGATCTTCCTATCCCCGAGAATTACTCATTTTGCTCCTCTTATTCTTTGTTCAGTTCGCTCCTCTCAATGTCCCACCTTCGGGTAAACCCTTCCTTCAGTTGTTTCAATTCCAAAATCGTGTTCACATTATTTTCTTTTCTAGCTTTTCTTCCATTCTTTCCTCCAAGTTCTTACCTATCCCTGAGAATTAACTAAAATTTGCTCCTCCTCTTTTTCTTTTATTCAGTTCGGCTCGCCTTTTGTAACAAAAACCCACGCAACTAATTCCTACTTGCGTCGTTTCCTTATGTAGTTATCTCGGACTGTGCTGGCTAATTCCTCATTCAGCTCCCAAATTCTTCCTGTGCATCGGCCAATTCAGTTTGCAAATGTACTGCCGTCGCCCTGCTCGCCTGCCATGCCCCGTGGTTTTGACCGGTGGCAGTGGCGGATCAGTTGCGCTATTAATAGTGGGCCTCGCTCCTCGACGCCTGTGCCGCGCTGAGGTGCGGCCGCGCGCCATCTTGCGACTCCCGAGTTTGTTTGCCGGAAAAGTTCCTGCGCATAGGCCTCTCCCACTGACTACTATTTCGTGGTGCGGTTATAATAATAAAACTGAGAAACAGAATACATTGTCTGCAATCGCTGTTTTCCGCAAACCTTCCTGGTACGGGCTCTAAACGGTATGGCGATGGCGTCCCACGACCATGGATTCTAACATTTCTAAATTCTATATCTAATATCCCCTGCTCCCGTTCGCCTTGAAAATGCATCTTTCGTATCGAATAAATTTAAAACTCGTAATTTAATGGAATCGGAGGTCGCCTCGCACACCTTGATCCGGTTTCCGTTGTTAATTTTTGGTTGAAGGCGGGAATGGATTCGAATCCTCACTCCCGGACACCAGTGTTAAGATTTCCGCCCCCGGAGTGCAACAAGCCGCTTTTAAGCCAATCCGCGCGTACACCCACGGACAGCAATCCAGTAGCGGCTTTCCGGATCAAACGCCGAAAACCAGCCATGGTTGTGTTTTAAGCACACCACAACCTTGTCCGTACTCTACCCGTGCGCGACGGGTCATATCGCCGATTGGCATATACTTATTAATCGCTGCGGGTAGATTACCGAGAGATGTACCTCAACGGGACCGTTGGAAACGAGCCGCTTACAGCAGCTCGCTTCCTTTGGGATACCGAGGCGGGTATATTCGCGCAGTCCGTTGGAACCCGATCACTTTCACGGCCTTATTTAAAAAAACCAACTATATTCCGAGGCAAGATGGCAGCTTCAATTAAGGAAAGAGCAACGAATGGCGGTACATTTAAACAAGCACATTTATTTACGAACAACACATAAGCAATGATCGAGTCATGCAGTATGCAAAACACGCATGCAGTCATGTATTCAATCAGCAACAGATGCAAAAGAAAGAGTAATAACTGTCTTATCTATTATGTACAGTTACTTATGCAATCTCTTGACGGACTTGGCGCCAACAACATTCCATACAAAGAAAAGCAAGGATAAAACCCCAGGAAAGACGAGGGGGTAGACCTGGACCCTCTTTGGGTCTTTATTGCACGGAGCCGTGTAGAACCGCAGAGGCTCCGCAGGTTCGCGCTGGTTACCTTCACATCGCTGGGGCGACCCCGCAACGTCCTGTCCTACGGCCGCTGTCAGTGACCGCGGGTCGCGGCCCAGGCCTCATCTGACGACCTGGTGATCTCGGGCTCAACCGGCAAAACGCCTCAGAGGAACGAACAGGCTTATGCCTCTTTCCCGAGTTGATGCTCTCTTTAAGAACCGTCCGTCCCTCAGCGAATGCTCGGACTGTTCCAAAGCCCGATCACCTCCGACCGCCTTCGGTGCTGGCTGCGAGCTCACCCTCCGGCCTCGCCCCACGTCCCGTAATGAAGCGCAGGTCTGCGTGGCACAGCAGGCTGGGCTGCGCTTCAAGCTCCCGTCTCCTCGCTCTCCTCAGCTTCCCACCGACTTGCAAGCTCACAGACTTCTGCGCAAGCTCTCGACCTCCAGACTCTCGCACAGACTCGCTTGGCGCTCCGCGCTACGCATTTATATATGGGGTCCGTGGAGGCCGAGATTGATCTCCAGCACTCTCACCTCTGACCCCAACTGGCTCCGCCCCTCTCGCTCTCACAACTGATCCGAAATTCCGAGGCGAACCTTGGAGCGAGCGGACGTGCGCCGAAGACAGCGACTTGGCGAGCGGACGTGTGTGAAATCCACCGACTTGCGCGGAAACCCCCGCTCTGCCCTGCATGAGCGTGCGTCCTGTTGGGAACTCGCCGCGGGCCGGCAACAAGATGGCGGCGTTTGAGAGTTGAAGGTGAGGCATGTTGTTCGTTGTTGTGCAAGGCGGTTTTTGGAGAGGGTGGTTGGCGTGGTGAAGGTGGTTGGCGTTGTGGAGAAGGTGTTGTGTGAAGGTGGTTGTGAGAAGCGCTGTTGGTGGGAGGTGATGGTTGTGAGCGGTTGGTCCAAAATAACGATAGTAAAAAGAAAACGGCTAACTCAAAGATCACAGGCCCTGATCACAGAAATAATCCATTAGACAAGCGTGGGGAATCTTCTGAACACAGACTTATCGGCATAACTGAATCTAAAGGCCTATATGGTGGCTCTGCGAATTTCACAGCCGTAACAGTATTAATCAGCCAATATGAAAGGGTAACGAGGTTTTACGGAGAAACTATTTTAAAGGTGGTCAATGACCATGTGGTGATGTAATGGCCAAAAATTGACTTGTTATTCAAATTAAGTACGTACAAAACATGCATTAAGAATTGATTTACAGAAACTAATCCAGTGGAGATACTACTGTATAACCGACTTTAATGAAAATGGTACTTAAAGTTTACAGTCAGCAATTTTCAAAAATTGTGAGTGAACCATGTGATGAATGTTTTAGATTGTATTATGTATCCAACAAGTCGTTTTGAATCTTTCCTCCAACATAGGCAAGTGAAGGTTGTTGGATGAAAGCCTATGAAGAAAGAAGGTTAATGACTGCAAGTTTCATTGATTCAAACAATGCTTTGTTCTTCTTCCTTTCGCCCTTCCCCAACCACCTTTATTCCCTTGCTCCATGTGTTTGTCTGGAATACATCATCTTCATGTAGCAGTCGCTTCGGGCAACTGGTTCTCATCTTCATTCGGAACCGGGACGCCGAGGCACTCCGAGACTGAATTGTTCCGAGTTCCATTCTATTCCCTGTCTCCTTTCCAACCGTACTTCTGTTGGACATGCCCCCACCAGTATTGATCCGATTTGGTTGGCCCTCTCCACAATTCTCATGATAAATGGGCTCATTTGGAGGTTATTTTCAAGTGTTGCATGCGCAAGGAGGTAGGAACGCACAGTTTGACCTTTTTACTCTGCCCCAGTGGCTTTTCCCTTTTTCCGCAACTCATTGCACATGAAGGTCTGCTATAGTGCCTACATTTATTTTCAGAGGTTTTGAAGACACAACGAACATATGACGTGAACGGCTGGACGTCCATCTCGTAGACGTAAGTGATCGCAATGCATACATGAATTGGATTGGCCTCAACATGCTCCAAGGGCTTTCACGCTGCCTTTTTTGCAATGGAGCGGTGAAGTCAAACCCAGTCCCCAAGGCATGAAGCCCAATCATGCTGCAGTGAGGCGGGTTGTTTCCTCCTCGAGACGGGTGGCGAGAATGTGACACATCAAATGTATTGTTACGCAAAGAGTCATAGTCCATAATTATGAACATATCATCGACCTTTCCTACGAGGCCAAGAAGTATGATGAAGATGTTGGTATCAGAGGATTGCACGAATGATTCCATCAGTAATGTTGCTCGTGTGAAAGCAATTGAGTGTATTCGGCTTTCCATCCTGCCGATCTTGAAGTGAGCAGGTTTATCGCTTGTACGCAAGTCTCATACATCTCTCTTACTCAATTTTCTCATCTCCTAACAATTTTTCACAGTTTTTTTTCGCAATGATTGACCATATTGGGTGGGTTCCTCCAGTCCTGCATGAGGAAAATGGAACCTCTTCCTTTGAGACACCATTCTTGAGGAGCTTCTGTTCCACTCTGACGTTTGAACCTGATCTTGGCCCAGTGTAACGAATACCTGACTAATATCTGCACTTGAATCTTCCCGCTCAGAAATCTTTGATGGATGGTGACTGATTTTGTCGGTACGAGAGGGATTTTGTTCTCCTCTGCTGGAAACAAACTGTCACAAAAATCCCGAACTAATGGTTGTGCATGAGTACTTGCTGTGCTGGGTACCACTTTCATGAGGATGTGCCGCCATCACATTACAGGTGTCGTGATTCAAGGAAAATTGGGCATCCGTGATCACATGTTCTGTTCTCTAGGCTTTTTGTGAGGGTTTCCTTGACTGTCCCTTCAGAGTAACCCTCGCTAATGGGCAAGGAAGTGGTGGAACATCAGTGATAGTATAAGCCGGGATATGTCGCAGATTGAATGTGTCGCTGTCTTTGCCGTGTCAGCCAGGATTCGGCAATAAGAGGGGGGGGATTCTCTGCTCCCTCTGCCAATTCATTCTCGCATTATAATCTGCATATTTTTGGCATTGTCTGCAGCGAAGTTCAAAATTTTGGTCCTTGTTCACGGTATTCAGAATTGATCACATGTTGACCGCACACTCACTTTTGAACTTCTTTGGAGTTCTGTACCCATGTAAGCGTACCAAAGAAGGAATTTCTTTAGTTTCCTCTTTTGCTAACTTCCCTGATGCATGTTTGACGACTCAGCAAGGCGAATGATTTGCGATCGGGATTTCAGGTAACTATTGTTGTGAATCTAAAGCCATGAGCACACAACAGCCAGGTCCTATTGATCAGTTATATCGGTAAGTCGTGTTTCTAGTTGGGTCCCGTCCTGAGTTAATGGTAATTAAATGTTCCGTTGTGCTGCCCGGAGTTAATTTTCATAGTCGGGTTTTCTTTTACATCACTTACAACAACGACAACCAACACCCATCTTTCTGATTTCACAACAACAAACCTCTGCTTTAGGCATTGTCCGACGCTCTTGCTCGCCGGCGCGAGCGCGTGCATGGGCGAGTTTTAGATGTAAGCATGGCGTCCCGCTTTGGCCAATTCGCAAGGAGCGGGTGCGTCTCACCCGCCCGTTCCCACTCAAACCATCGCGCATTACGCACGTGGTCGGAGATGAGGAGGTAGACGGACGGCTACAAACCGCCTCCGTTGGGACTCCACTCCAGAAGGGTGGGAGTTCCCACCTACCGGTGGGCCCTGTCCAATGGGAAACGGCCAGGGATCGCGCGATGGGTCCGACCAATCGGCGGCGAGTGCCAGGGAAGAAAGCGCTCCCTCCTAAATGAGTGGTTGTCCTGGACGAGCGTGGATGTGGTTGGCGGACAGTGTGGAGGATTGGTCCAGTGTGTCTCGAAGCGTGTCTGTCTGGGTCTGCGGCGGACTGCATCCCACCATCGGAGGTGTCTCGTCTGTGCGTTGCAGCGAGCGGTCGACCGTTTCAAATCGGGGGAGAATCACGTTCGCTCTCGCCTCCTCTGGGTTCGGCTCCCCTGGTCCGTGCTTTTTGGCGACGGAGCTCCGGGAGGGGTGGACGACCAGCCGTGCCCCGGCTCCTAGCCGGCCAGGTAGCCAGCCGTTCTGACTCCCAGCCGAACTATCCTCCTCGGTTGGAAGAAGCCGCAATAAAGACCCGGCGGATCATTTTCTTTTGGGTGTGCGTGTCTGTGGTAGTGGGCCTGTCTTGTCTAAGTAGAATTGGTTAAGTGCTTTTTGTTGTAGATTATTTGCCGGCTTAGTCGTGATAAATCTGCTCTGTGTTCCTCCCTACCGATTATTCTTTCCCCTCGTCCCCGACTATATGTTAATAATTCCCCTCTTGTTGAATGTCCCCAGCTCGTCCTTGTCGCTTTCTGCCATTGGTTTTGCCGCGCTGCGAACGGAGAATTAGGAAGGCCGTTGCCGTAGTTGTACATTTTGGACCGACGGGCCTCGGTAACCATCGCTCGGGTTAAGCACGGTTTCGAGCACGGTAACGGCTCGTTCCGCTCGAGGCCTGCCGAGGGTGATCAAATTCCCGGTAAGCTTTTCCGCGTTGGGATACTTAGGTAATATTTGAAGTTGGCAATTAACCCTAACTTCACACGTCGAATTATTGGCGGATTCATGGTCCTGTATGGGACCCGTACTTTCGGATTTATCTGAAAGGTACGACCTAAATTCCGGGTGTTCGGTGGAGCCGACTCTATTTTCTGCCCATCTAGTGGTCATGCTCGCCCACCGAGACGCCGGCCCAACACACTAATTTAGGGGGTTGGAGAAGGCATCATCATCACGAATTGTCATGCAGGAATTCTCCCAAAATTCATAGGCTGATTCACTGGCTCCGACTCCGAATGAAAGGCCACAGTTGCTGAAGCTTTGATTAGGGCCATGGCCACGCTGAGTAAGATGACGTATCACCTCCTGGAAGGCACCTCTCGGAGTTTCTAAATGCCGATATCCGTTCATAGGAAATGTAGGCATCCCTATTCACTGTCCTGTTCAATGTTAGGTGAATTCATACTTCGAAGCACCAACACCCCAGGATGTCGTGGGCTCCCAGGGGTCCATGTGGCAAAGTTTTGTCGGAGGAAGGGGCGATCCCCCATCTCATATCCATTTTGTTGGTTCAAAGCAAAGCAGATCTCAATCACGAAATGGAAGGATGTGATTGTATCCATCGACCATCATTGGTAATGCACAGCTTGCTGGAGCTCTCAATACATCCCTGTTGATGAGATACAGTACTAGCCCAACAGGCCTGCTGTATTTCCATATGCCTTATTGATGATGGCCTGGATAGGTGGTTCGGTATCTATCCGATGGAGATCCTTCAACGAAGGAACCCTCGGACTCTTCGACAGTGTTGGACATTCCGATACATTCATACACAGTCAGAGGAAAGGAAAGGATGCCTTATCAATTTGCGCCAGTGTGTTCCCGGTACTTGGAGAAACAGTGCCACTCATTACCAGCAGCAACAATTTATGATCCTTATTCAACAATTGTTAAGAATTTTCACTTTCATGAAACCTGTGAGTGATCCCAAAGGCCATGACACCTGCTTCTGTGAGGAGGTATCGAAGTCCTCAACTCAGCTATAAAGGTCCAATAGCAAGCTGAAATATTCAGTTCAATATGGAAGTTCTCCGTAAGATAAGGCAGTCCGTCGATGAGGGTAAGGAAAGAACAGAACGAACCAGAGGAGGGATTTTAGGAGAGCTCTCCTTCAGGCTGTGAACGGTGTGTGACGGGTCACGATTGAGCATCGCAGAAATCTCAGTGTGCAACGCCAATTGCTGGCACACTTAATTTCATAAACTCTGGGACTGAATTTCATTGAGGCATGGCAGGCATTTTGACTTCGTTCGGGGTCAATGAGCCAGGGGAGGACAAATATCCTCAATTTGGTTAGATTGTTTGTCAATGAGAATGTTCAAAGGAATCCGTTGGCTTAATTCTTCAACTCCAGGTTTTGGTAAATGTACTGGTTGTGTACCCTCTCTGTTCCCCCCAGGTAAAGGTACTTTTATTTGTATAGATTGAAGATAGCAGATGCCATAAAAAGTTTTCTTCTGGAATGACTTCATCTCTTGGAGAACATAGATAGCTTTTGGGAATGCTTCAGTGTGTTTTTTTTTTTTTTTTTCCGGTTGGACTCTGTTCTCCCTTCCATTATTTTCTCCCTGAAGCTAGTCACACCATGCAAGAGTGATGATATTTGGCCTCCTTTGCAATCAAGCCAGCCCAATGTGAGGATCCTAGGAAAATCCCCCCCGTTCTTGTTCTTGAATGATTGACTTGCTCCCGTCTTTCGTCCCACATTGATGGACGGCTTTCCATCATTCTGGAATTTTTTTCTCTCTCCTTATCTTTCTACAAGAATAAGCATTGAGTTCCAAGAACACCTTCACTTTCCATTGTGGAAGGAAAGGTCGGAGCTATACGGCTGGCTTGCTAGGTGTATCGGGCTCGCACTGCATCAGTTAATGTGAACAGTCTTTTGGCACGGCAGTCAGACTGGGACGACTTGAGATAGATTTACAATTGCCGACTTTCACATAAATCAATGTAATTTGATGGGCCGCTTTGGATGAATGGTCACCCTTTGGGGGGTTGCTATCTAAGGTCAAGGCCACTCTCAAATTCGTCATTGGCATCTTACTATTCAGTGAGACGGTGATTGCATCCTTCTTAGAAGCGAGCACATTGCCAGGCACCCACCCAAGGGACCCGCTCGGGTTAACCGATGGAAGAGCGCAGTCTGGTGGATGACACCTCAGCACCCATCCCAAAAAACCCCCCAAAACATCCCGCACCCAGGAAGGAATTACCCTATGCTTTTCCTCCGACGCATCAAAGGAATGGGGGTCCGAAGGCCTTTGCCCCAATCCCATCCCAGTGAGCTGCCCCTGCAAGGGCAGCTGCAGCAGGAGGTACTTCCGTGGAATGGGTTTTTAAGTTTTATTTGCTATAGTTGTGTGTGGTTGTGGGAATAAAGCGTTTTACGGTGGCTGGAATGCAACTACTGCCACCAACCTCTGAAGAAAAGGTACCCCAACTCAGGAGGATGTCTGCAGACAAAGTTTGCACCACATATGGGAATGATTGTTGGACTGTTGGCTCACAAGAAGCTTCCTCCAACCCTTTGAAGAGGTGCAGTCCTTGCAAGTCCTTGAACTTATCTTTACTATATACTCCCTTTCAACGGGGTCATAATCAACAAAGCCACATCAAGCCAAGTCACTGTTTGCCCGTATTTTCCTCAGAACAAGGGATTCCTGAGCTGCACTGAGCAAATAAAAGACTGTAACACCATGAAATCTCAAGACAGGAGATGCATTTCGCAAAGATTTGTCACCTCACCAACAGCGCGAAGTTGGTGGTTCCCCTTCATTCGACAATACTACATCGGGTTTGCCTCATTTCTGGCCCTCTTACTACTACCGGATCCCAATTGGTGAGAGCCCTGACTGCAACTGTGTTTCTCTGCAAAGGAATAATTAGAAATGAAGAAAGCCACTTCATCTACATTATTGTCTTTCCCAGATCAAAAAGACCTTTCAAAGAGAAAATCTTGACTGTTGGGATAATAAATAAACAGATTGGAAGGATGTATCAACTGCCTTAAAGAAGTTACTCCCACTCGTTGAAACTTCCACCATTCTTTTTATTTTCACCAGTGAACAAAATGTTGCAAAAATGTGGAAACTTCCAACAGTGGGATGGATGGAATTTATCGAAGCAGTCCGTAGAAAAGAAATGAGGCAGAAAATGCACACAAAACATTAATGGACACGATTACAACAATAAAAACACGGTACTTTACAAACAACAAACAAGATGTTTCAAAAGCATATTTTCATACATCTTCACCCAGAAAAAAAAATCCCATAAAATCCCATAATCCCCAAAATGTTGATCCATTTTGGTGTAGCAAAATCAGTGAATCAGTGATCATTACTCTGAGTTTTCGGGTTTCATAACAAGTGTCATGCCTGGTGTGGCTAATGGTTAGGGTGGCGGGCTTGGGAATCCTAGGGTCCTGAGTTAAATCCTGCTCACTGTTGAAATTATAATACCTGTGGGGTTAACTCGCGCCTGTCATCATCCGAGGGTCGGCAAAATGAGTGCCAGCATGCTGGTATACACTGTTGTCGGAGTGGCGACCCGTTCCAGGATTGTGCCAATAGCCAAGGAGATTGCTTAGCAGCACCAACACTCTGCACAGTGTGTGGTCCAATGGATGGATGGATAACACAGTGTCACACAGGAGGAATCTTCCACAGTTCAAAACGAATTACAGTTGAACGTTTAAAAACAAAATGCACTTAATCCCTGTCAAAGTTGCGCAGACTATTCTCTTTTTCTTCCCTTTCCTCTTCTCTTTCTCCTTTTTTTACTGTTCTCAACTTTTCAGCTTAATCCCAAATAACCACTTTCCACAGTTGGTGACAATAGCTGTTGATGCTGTGACAGCTTTCAACAGCAGAACCTGACGAAGACTCAACAACAGGACCCAACCTCTGGCATAAAATGTAAACATGTTTAAGGGGGAAACCCAATAGCAAAATTTTTTTTCTTCTGAAAATGCATTGAGAATCATTAATACGGCCTCATTTTGAAGGGAAAACAAAGTTGAAAATTTTTTTGCAATCACAAAAAGTGTCGAAAAAAATCTTTTAAAGTGTCGATTTTTTTTTACTTCGCCAGTGGACACCTTGAAGCTGTATTGATCAGAATGGTCAGTCTACGTAAAGAAACAGTGCATTGTCAGGCTCAGATTAAGATACCGATCCACCGTCGTCTGCGACTCGAAGGTTTCTCAGTACTGTTGAATATGAATTGGTTGGGATTTTGAAGAACTTTGGAGACAAAATTAGTGGAGTGATGAAAATGCTTTCGGGGGAATTGTGTGGCGGAATCATTTCAAGCCTTGGGCGAACGATTCAGAGGACGAAGGCAAAGTGTTCGGTAAAGAGTGAAACCGCCGTCACAAGATCACTTTCAGCTCGGAGGGTTTTGATTTTCTGTCAATTTGGCGGTTTATGGGAGGGATTTTTGATTATAATTTATGATTTATTGGGTTTATATTTTTACTTGAGCAGAAATACCAATCATCGCCTGACAAGCTGACACCGCGGACAAAATGGCCGATGGATGCTTTTTGTCTCACTGTCGCGCAGGCTGAACAGGTGTCTTGGTATGTTACGGATCGTCCTGTTTTCCTACTTTCCCCCGGAGCCATTTGTGGTCCGTCCCGTTGTCCCACTGTCATGTCTGTGGAGGTGTCCCGATGTCCCTCCCCAGTGGATGGGGGGTTGTGGAGGGTGAAGAGAGGTGTGAGACTGGTGGTGGGTTTGTGGGGGGTGATGATTGTGGGGGGATGGTGGAGGGAAGGTGTGGGATGTGGGATGGTGGTGGGTAATTGTGGGGGTGTAGTTGATGGTGGGATTGTAAGTGGGCATGGGGGTGGGGGGGGGGGGGGAAAGGGCGGAAACCTGAAAGTTTTTAGATCCCAGGTCAAATCTCTTGTGAGGAGATGTTACATACATACATACTCTCCACATAAAGAGCTGGTGGTTCATTTGATTTACAGACATTTGTTGGTTGATATATAATTGTTTTCAGGTGCTCTTGTGATAACCAGGTGTTTGATTCACCCTCAAATTGCCATGGGTGCATATGCTGTAGCTGGGTGGAGATGGTGTTTCAAGTTTTCGGTAGCGACGGCTATTTCTTCTGATTAATCATGGGGAAAATGGCATCCCTCTCAATTCATGGTGGATAACCCAAAGTCTGGCCATCCCTGTTTGTTTTCATAATCAGTGCTCTGTCAATGTTCCAAGCAACAATGTGAACATTTTTGTCGGCCCGATCCACACGCGGGTATTTCGGGCAAACGCTCGTCCAATCTTGCTGAACACTTTAGAGTTTTTCAGCCGTTGGTGAGCATGAAAACCATCTTGTTTTGTGTTACCTATACAGCACCTAGGACGCTGGACGATGTATATTTGTGGAAAATCAAAAATTAATCATCGTTTGAGTTAAATCGTATCGCCAATGTAACCGTATACAGTACATCATATCTAATTTTGTAAGCGTTATCAAAGGGATAGATGCCACGAAGTGGTCTGAGCATCTTGGGTTCCCCTCCAATGAAGATTGCAATTAAAGGATCCAGATAGAAAAGTGGATTCACTGCTGGTTGTAAAGATGAGGGAATGTGGAAAGGAAGGAGGGCACAAAACAACTTTTAAAAATTGGGTGAATGTCTTGTGGAAATGACCCTTGTGCCTTAGGATGTTTTTTGCCATTTGGATTGAACAGATGGAAGGCTAAAATTCCAAACTTTGTGCACAGGTTTTTGTGTGAAAGGAAAGCATTAAAAGAAAAACCATGTTGTGGAATGATGGATAGATCACAAGTAAAATAGTATTTCCAGTCTTGATGAAAATAATTCAGTTGTTTGGAGAAAAAGAACTCGTTTGGCAAAGCATTTATAAACCGGTTTGGCGTAAGAAATAATTCCCAGGGGATAGTCCTGCTCATGATAAGCAGTTTTCTCCTCGTCTCCACTCACAGGGCCCATCTTCGTCTTGCTCGACACCGGCATCACCGTGCTTCACTTCATCCTCTCAAATCTGGGCTTTATGTTTGCCCGGTGGCGGTTAGCTGACGAAACATACTCTTCCATCTGGGGATGGGTCTGAGCAATTTTTACTTCAGTGTAAAATCCAAGCATTGCCCAAAGGAATTTCGGTGGAGAGTCATCTCTGAATTCACATTGATGCACGGCCTCACTCCTCCCATATTGGGACTCATGGAGCTTTGACTACTTGAAAAGTGTGTGGTTTACAGCTCCTGTTGAGGGGCCTGAAACGTCTTCTGGCCGTCCATTTAGCTGTGCCACATTCATCATAGTCTGTAAAGGCATCTTTATTTGAAAGCCTGACTGTGAAAATGGTCAAACAATAAATTCGTTCCTCTCAATGTTGTTTTTATACTCGCGTGTTTTCACATAGTTTATCCACCGTGTTGTGTGTCCTCACACCTTCGCTACTCACGTTGAACATAACCGAGCCCGCACAACATCCATGTTTTTTTCTGACCAATCTTACTTTTTGTGCTATATTAATGTTTATGGGTCCTTCCTCTTTGGTCTTTATTGCTTGTGTCTGACTTCGTCAGTTTATGTCCTTTTTCTGACGTTCCAATTGGCATTTGTGTTTTCTTTTCGATTGTAATTTGTGGGATTAGACGTCGTGATCCTTTTAAAGTGATACTTATCAAATTTTACAAAATACTTTTTGACGTTTTTAGATGCTCCAGAAATATGTCTTTTTCTGTGTATGGTATACTTCATGAATGGAATGTACTCATAACTTTGTAATGGAGGATGGTCTCCCTCTTGTGGACACGCACTTCTTTTAAAACCACTTCCGTTCATCTTCAGCTTTTTAAATTAAAAACCTCCACCAACCGAAAGTGGACGTAGGTTATATTTCACCCTGTAGGTTTGTCTGTGAACAGGATATTTCTAAAAGTTGTGGACGGATTCGACTAAATTTGGTGGAGAGGTTGGGTGTAAGACAATGAAGAATTGATTCGATTTTGGTGAAGACCGAATCCGGACAATAATCCGAGAATTTTTTAGTGATTCTCCGACATGCGAGTGGACAGGCCAAAAACAATATAAGCACGCTATACTCAAAAAAAGTTATGCACGATTTGGACGAAACTTTGAAGCAGGTTGGGTGTGTGAGAAGGAAAAAAAAATAATATAATCAATTTGATATTTTTTCTGAATCTGGGTACGGAATACAAGAATTTCTTAATTCTGGAAGTGATCCATCACCATTAGAGAATGGGCCCAAAAACGATATAAGTAGCTGTTAGCATGGAATATTTAAAAACGTCGTGGACGAGTTAGTTCGGTGAGAAGAACATAGCCAATTGATTTTGGTTACCCGGTCCGGATCAGAAGCGCTCATCAGTGGATAGCAAAACGTAAACCGTTCAGCCTGGAGGAGGTATGCGCTCTCCGGTTCTGTTCTAGTTTGTGATAGTTTTGGGGTCGGGCGGTTCTGTTCAGGTTTTTGCTTCGGAGTGAAAAATCTGTCTCAAAGTGAGGTTTGATAATCTTCTCTGTTGTGTGAATTCTTTCATGTCTTTTCAATTGATGAGGAACGAACAAAATCCTTGTTGCAAAACAGAAACACTTGTACGGCTTTTCTCCGGCGTGTTATTTTTTAAGATGTCGATACAAATGTGACGAATGAACCAAAACCTTGTTGCAACAACACAACTTGAATGGCTTCTCTCCTGTGTGTGTTCCTTTGATGATTCTTCAAAGTTTGCGAGAAGAAAGGCTTTTGGACATATAGAACACTTGTACGGCTTTCATTACGCACTGTGTATTTTTTGATGTTAGATAATAAAATGTGAGGATTGACCGAAAACCTTGTAACCAAACAAAACACTTGTACGGCTTCTCTCCCTGTTGGGTTTTTGGGGTTTTTAATTTTTTTTGATGCCTTTTTAATGTATCCTACTGTGAAACAAATACCTTAAAACATACAGAACTTGTGGCCGGCTTCTCTCCTGTGTGTATTCTTTGATGATTATTAATGTTCCTCGATGAAAACAAATGCATATCAAGACACACAGAACACTTGTAGGGCTTCTCTTCTGTGTGTATGTTTTTTAGGACTGAAGCAAATGTGGATGAAGAAACAAAATCCTTCCTGTAAACAGAACGCCTTGTGTGGTCCTCTTACTTCCTTGGAATATTCTTCAAGGTCTCTGTACAGCTTTTACAACTGGGGTTGTAAGACACGATGTCAAACAGCATCAGTTTCTTCTTGACAAACAGTTTGTGTCATGTGAACGATGAAACTTTCGGTGGAACACTGGGAACAGTTGAACAAGAAACCAGTTTTCAATTTGTTTCACTGAAAGACAAATCAGCAAAAAGCAATTCAAAATTCACCAAAACTTTTTAATGTTGAAGAACTGATGAATATTAAACTCAGGTTTAGATTAAACTTTGCCATATTTTATGTCCTTCCACCCTATGAGAAGCTCCATATTGCGGATTCAAAATGGCAGAATTTTTGATGTTCCCAAATCTGTCTGACAGTGACCGAATAAACATCAAGCTACTTACCAAGGCGATTCAGATTATTTTCCTGGCAGTGGATAGTAATGTATGATGTGCATTCCTTATTTATATTTTCTAAGGTCTATCTTATCATCTTCCAAAGTGATTCTAGACACATAATTTTCAGGTCTGATCGGATGAAAGGGGGCAGGAGCTTGAAAGGGAAGAAGATGCAGGATGAGATGAGAGGAGAAGGCATATGTCCTAACGGTTCTGTGCAACAGTCATTGCCCAAGGCAATGCACCCAACATATCAGCGGTTCCCGAGATAGTTATTCATGTTTACTTTGTTACAGAGAGGTCCTTCCTGTGTCTAATGGGCTCAAGGAATATGCATTGTTGTGGGTTAGTAGGTCTTATCCCCTTCATCGAACCTCTCTTATCTTGCAATCAAGGTGCACCATCCGTCTGCCCGTACT
>CM068968.1:77551614-77562281 GCA_035128595.1 Eptatretus atami | reverse complement strand
ACGCGGTCCCTTTCACACAACGCCTTTCACCCTCGCTATGCGCGCGTTTCAGCACACATTTCGCCACACTCGTGTACACAAATACCGGGCCGACCACGCTGGGAATTTGTGCTACCACAAGGGGTCCCGGGGTCTCCAAACCCCCCAAGCTCCACGTGCACCCGTCCACAGCACTCGCCCCCTCACCTCGCAAAGCTCGATCGGACCCACCTGGTCGAGATCCGCTTCAAGGGGGAATATTCCCTCCATTCCTGAAGGAGGCTATCCGGCTGCTTGCACCGGGTCACGACACATTCCTCGAGCTCCCCCCTCATTGTCCTCTACTACTTCCATGTGTGTGTGTTCGTCTTTTACCCTGTCTTTATCGTGTAGTCTCTCCTCTACTTTTTCTATCTCCCGCGTCTCTATACATTTTATTTCTGTTTTAAGAGAGAGAGAAACTTCTTTAAGGCAGTGATACATCCTTCAAATCTGTTTATTTATTATCCCACAGTCAAGATTTTCTCTTTGAAAGGTCTTTGATCTGGGAAGACAATAAAGGTATGAGAGGTGGCTTTCTTCCATTTCTAATTATTCCTCTTGCAGAAACACAGTTGCATGTCAGGGCTCTCACAATTGGGATCCGGTAGTTAGTAAGAGAGGGCAGAATGAGCAAGACCCGATGTAGTATTGTCGAAGAGAGGGAACGCACCAACTTCGCGCTGTTGGAGAGTGACAAATCTTTGGAATGCATCTCCTGTCTTGAAGATTTCAATGGTGTTACAGTCTTTATTTGCTCAGTGCAGCTCAGGAATCCCTTGGTTCTGAGGAAAATACGGCAAACAGTGACTTGGCTTTGATGCTGGCTTTGTGATATGACCCCCGTGAAAGGGTTAATAGTAAAGAGTAAGTTCAAGGACTTGCAAGGACTGCACCTCTTCAAAGGGTGGAGGACTTCTTGTGAGCCAACAGTCCAACAATCATCCATATGTGTGCCAAACTTTGTCTGCAGACATCCTCCTGGAGTTGGGTTACCTTTTTCTCAGAGGTTGGTGGCAGTAGTTGCATTCCAGCCACCGTAAAACGCTTCATTCCACAACACACACAACTATAGCAAATAAAACTTAAAAACCCATTCCACGGAAGTACCTCCTGTGCAGCTGCCCTTTGCAGGGCAGCTCACTGGATGATGGGATTGGGGCAAAGCCTTCGGACCCCCATTCTTTGATGGTCGGAGGAAAAGCATAGGGTAATTCCTTCCTGGGTCGGGATGTTTTGGGGTTTTTTGGGATGGTGCTGAGGTGTCATCCACCAGACTGCGCTCTCCTCGGGTTAACCCGAGCGGTCCCTTGGGTGGGTGCCTGGAATGTGCTCGCTCTAAGAGAGGATGATCACCTGTCTCACTGAATAGTAAAATGACAATGACAGAATTTTGAGAGTGGCCTTGACCTTGATAGCAACCCCCAAAGGTGACATCATCCAAAGGGCCCATCAAATTACATTGATTGATGTGAAAGTCGGCAATTGTAAATCTATCTCAAGTCTTCCCAGTCTGACTGTGCCGTCAAAAGACTGTCAATAACTGATGCAGTGCAGCCCGATACACCTAGCAAGACCAGCCGTTATAGCTCCGACCTTCCTTTCCACAATGAGAAAGGTGTTCTTGGAACTCAATGCCTTATCTGTAGAAAGATAAGGAAGAGGAAAAAAATCCAAGAATGATGAAAGCCTCCATCAATGTGTGACGAAAGACGGGAGCAAGTCAATCATTCAAGAACAAGAACGATTCAGGATCCTCACACTTGGGGCTGGCTTGATTGCAAAGGAGGCCAAATATCATCACTCTTGCAGGTGTGACTAGTTCAGGGAGAAAATAAGGAAGAGGAACAGAGGTCCAACCGGAAAAAAAAAAAACACACTGAAGCATTCCAAAAGCTATCTATGTTTCCAAAGAGTGAAGTCATCCAGAAGAAAACTTCTTTATGGCATCTGCTATCTTCAATCTATACAAATAAAAGTACCTTACTTGTGGGGGAACAGAGGAGGGTACACAACAGTACATTTTACCAAACCTGATGTTGAAGATTAGCAACGATTCCTTTGACATTCTCATTGACAAACAATCTAACAAATCTGAGATATTTGTCCTCCCTGCTCATTGACCCCGAACGAAGTCAATGCCATGCCATGCTCAATGAATTCAGTCCCAGAGTTTATGAAATAAGATGTGCAGCAATGGCGTTGCACACTGAGATTCTCGCGATGTCTCAATCGTTAGCCCCGTCACACACCGTTCACGCCTGAAGGAGAGCTCTCCTAAAATCCCTCCTCTGGTTCTTCTGTTCTTCCTTACCCTCATCGACGGACTGCTTATCTTACGGGAGAACTTCCATATTGAACTGAATATTTCAGTGCTATTGGGACCTTATAGCTGATTGAGGACTCGAATACCTCCTCACAGAAGCAGGTGTCATGGCCTTGGGATCACTCACAGGTTTCATGAAAGGAAAATTCTACAATTGTTGAATAAGGATTCATAAATTGTTTGCTGCGTAATGGAGTGGCACTGTTCTCCAAGTACCGGGACACACTGGCAAATGATAAGGCATCTTTCCTTTCCTCTGACTGTGATGAATGTATCCGAATGTCCAACACTGTCGAAGAGTGGTCGAGGGTTCCTTCGTGAAGGATCTCATCGATAGATACGAAACCACTTCCATGGCATCATCAATAGGCATATGGAAGTACAGCAGCCTGTTGGGCTATGTACGTGTATCTCATCAACAGGGTGTATTGAGAGCTCCAGCAAGCTGTGCATACCAATGATGTCGATGGATACAATCACATCCTTCCATTTGTGATTGAGATCTGCTTTGCTTTGAACCAACAAAATTATATGAGATGGGGATCGCCCTTCCTCCACAAAACTTTGCCACATGGACCCTGGAGCCCACGACATCCTGGGGTTTGTGCTTCGAAGTATGAAATTCACCTAACATTGGAACAGACAGTGAATAGGATGCTACATTTCCTATGAACGGCATATCGGCATTTAGAAACTCCGAGAGTGCCTTCAGGAGGTGATACGTCACTCTTACTCAGCGTGGCATGGCCCTATCAAAGCTTCAGCAACTTGTTGGCCTTCATTCGGAGTCGGAGCCAGTGAATCAGCTATGAATTTGGGAGAATTTCGCATGACAATTCTGATGATGATGCCTTCTCCAACCCCCTAAATAGTGTTGTGGGCCGGGTCTCGGTGGCGAGCATGACCACTAGATGGAGCAGTAGAGTCGGCTCCACCGAACACCCGGAATTTAGGTCGTACTTTCAGATAAATCCGAAAGTACGGGTCCCTTACAGGACCATGAATCGCCAATAATTCGACCGTGTGAAGTAGGGTTAATTGCCAACTTCAATATACCTAAGTATCCACGCGGAAAAGCTACCGGGAATTGACACCCTCGGCAGGCCTCGAGCGGAACGAGCCGTTACCGTGCTCGAACCGTGCGTAACCCGAGCGGATGGTTACCGAGGCCCGTCGGTCCAAATGTACAACTACGGCAACGGCCTTCCTAATTCCCGTTCGCAGCGCGGCAAACCAATGGCAGAAAGGACAAGGACGAGCTGGGACATTCAACAAGAGGGGAATTATTAACAATAGTCGGGGACGAGGGGAAGAATAATCGGTAGGGGAACACAGAGCAGAGTTATCACGACTAAGCAGGCAAATAATCTACAACAAAAAGCACTTAACAATTCTACTTAGACAAGACAGGCCCATACACAGACACGCACACCCAAAAAGAAATGGATCCGCCGGGTCTTTATTCGGCTTCTCCAGCCGAGGAGGATAGTTCGGCTGGGAGTCAGAACGGCTGGCTACCTGGCCGCGAGCGCACGGCTGGTCGTCCACCCCTTCCCGGAGCTCCGGTCGCCAAAAGCACGGACCAGGGGAGCCGAACCCAGAGGAGGCGAGACGAGTGATCTCCCCCGATGAAACGGTCGACCGCTCGCTGCAACGCACCAGACGAGACACCTCCGATGCGTGGGATGCAGTCCGCCGCAGACCCAGACAGACACGCTTCGAGACACACTGGACGCAATCTCTCCACACTGGTCCCGCCAACCACACTCCACGCTCGTCCAGACAACCACTCTTTAGGAGGAGCCGCTTCTTCTCCTGGCACTCGCCTCCTGATTGGTCGGACCCATCGCGCGATTCCCTGGCCGTTCTCCCATTGGACAGGCCCACGGTAGGTGGGGCAACTCCCACCCTTCTGGTGGAGTCCCGAACGGAGGCGTTTGTAGGTCCGTCTACCTCCTCATCTCCGACCACGTGCGTAATGGCGATGGTGTTGAGTGGGAGACGGGGCGGGTGAGACGCCCGCTCCTTGCCGATTGGCCAAAGCGGGACGCCATGCTTACATTAAACTCCGCCCATGCACGCGCTCGCTCGCCGGCGAGCAAAGAGCGCGGACAATGCCTAAAGCAGAAGTTGTTGTTGTGAAAGCGAAGATGGGTGTTGTTGTCGTTGTTGTAAGTGATGTAAAAGAAAACCCTGACTATGAAAATAACTCCGCAGCAACACGAACATTTAATTCCCATTAGACTCAGGACGGGACCCTAACTAGAAACACGTACTTACCGATATAACTGATCAATAGGACCTGGCTGTTGTGTGCTCATGGCTTCTAGATTCACAACAATAGTACCTGAATCCCATTCGCAAATCATTCGCCTGCTGAGCTCGTCAACATGTCATCAGGGAAGTTAGCAAAAGAGGAAACTAAGAAATTCCTTCTTGGTACGCTTACATGGGGTACAGAACTCCAAATGAAGTTCAAAAGTGAGTGTGCGGTCAACAGTGATCAATTTCTGAATACCGTGACAAGGACCAAAATTTTGAACTTCGCTGCAGACAATGCCAAAATATGCAGATCTATAATGCGAAGAATGAATGTGGCAGAGGGAGTCAGAGACTATTTGGACGAATCCTGGCTGACACGGCAAAGACGAGCGACACATTCAATCTGCGACATATCCCGGCTTATACTATCACTGATGTCCACACTTCCTTGCCCATAGCGATGGTACTCTGAATGGGACAGTCAAGGAAACCCTCACAAAAGCCAAGAGAACAGAACACTGTGATCACGGATGCCAATTTTCCTTGAATCACGGACACTGTAATTGATGGCGGCAACATCCTCAATGAAAGTGTACTCCAGCACAGCAAGTACTCATGCACAACCATAGTTCGGGATCTTTTTGTGACAGTTTGTTCCAGCAGAGGAGAACAAATCCCTCTCGTACTCGACAAATATCAGTCACCATCCATCAAAGATTCTGAGCGGAAGATTCAAGTGCAGATATTAGTCAGGTATTTCGTTATCACTGGGCAAGATCAGGTTCAACGTCAGAGTGGAACAGAGCTCCTCAAGAATGGTTCTTCAAGGAAGATTTGCCATTTCCTCATGCAGGACTGGAGGAACCCACAATATGGGTCAATCATTGGAAACAAAACTGTGAAAATTGTATGGAGATGAAGAATGATGAGAAGACTTGCTACAAGTCGATAAACCTGCTCACCTTCAAGATCGGCAGGAGGAAGCCGATACACTCAATTGCTTTCCACACGAGCAACTTACTGATGGAATCATTCTGTGCAATCCTCTGATACCAACATCTTCATCATACTTCTTGGCCTCGTAGGAGGTCGGATGATATGTTCATAATTATGACTATGACTCGGTAACAATACATTGATGTGTCACATCTCGCCACCCGTCTCGAGGAGAAACAACCCGGCCTCACTGAGGCCATGATTGGGCTTCATGCCTTGACTGGGTGTGACTTCACCGTCATTTGCAAAAAAGGCAAGGTGAAGCCCTTGGAGCATGTTGAGGCCAATCCAATTCATGTTATGGCATTGCGATCACTTACGTCCTACGAGATGGACGTCCAGCCGTCACGTCATATGTTCGTTGTGTCTTCAAAACCTCTGACATAAATGAGGCACTATAGCAGACCTTCATGTGCATGAGTGGCGAAAAGGGAAAAAGCCACTGGGCAGAGTAAAAAGGATCAACTGTGCGTTCCTACCTCCTTGCGCTGCAACACTTGAAAATAACCTCAAATGAGCCCAGTTTATCATGAGAATGTGGAAGAGGGCCAACCAAATCGATCATACTGGTGGGGCATGTCCAACAGAGTACGGTTGGAAAGGAGACAGGGAATAGAATGGAACTCGGACAATTCAGTCTCGGAGTGCCTCGGCGTCCCGGTTCCGAATGAAGATGAGAACAGTTGCCGAAGCGACTGCTACTGAAGATGATGATTCAGACAACACATGAGCAAGGATAGTGGTGACAGCGAAGAAGAAACAAAGCATTGTTTTGAATCAATGAAACTGCAGTCATTAACCTTCTTTCTTCATAGGCTTTCATCCACACCTCACTTGCCTATGTTGGAGAAAGATTCAAAACGACTTTTGGATGACATAATACAATCTAAAACATCATCACATGGTCACTCACAATTTTGAAAATTGCTTGACTGTAAACTTTAAGTACCATTTCATAATAGTCGGTTATACATTAGTATGCTCTCACTGGATTAGTTTCTGTAAATCAATTCTTAATGTCATGTTTTTGTACTATTAATTTGAATAACAGTCAATTTTGGCCATTACATCACCACATGTCATTGACCACCTTTAAAATAGTTTCTCCGTAAACCTTCGTTACCCTTCATATTGGCTGATAATACTGTTACGGCTGTGAAATTCGCAGAGCACCATATAGGTCCTTAGATCAGTTATGCCGATAAGTCTGTGTTCAGATAGATTTCCCCACCGTTGTCTAATGGGAATTATTCGTGTGATCAGGGCTGTGATCTTTGAGTTAGCCGTTTTTTTTACTTACTGTTATTTTGGACCAACCGCTCACAACCATCACCTCCACACCAACAGCGCTCTCACAACCACCTTCACACAACCACCTTCTCCACAACGCCAACCACCTTCACCACGCCAACCACCCTCTCCAAAACCGCCTTCAACAACAACGAACAACATGCCTCACCTTCACTCTGCAAACGCGCCATCTTGTGCCGGCCGCGGCGAGTTCCCAACAGACGGCATCGCTGCAGGCAGACGCGGGGGTTTCCGCGCAAGTCGGTGATTTCACACACGTCCGCTCGCCAAGTCGCTGTCTTCGCGCACGTCCGCTCGCTCCAAGCTTCGCCTCGGAATTCGATCAGGAGAGCGAGAGGGGCGGAGCCAGTGGGGGTCAGAGGTGAGAGTGCGGAGATCAGATCTCGCCTCACGGACCCCATATAAATGGAGCGCGGAGCGCCAAGCGAGTCTGTGGAGAGTCTGGAGGTCGAGGAGCTGCGCAGAAGTCTGGAGCTTGCAGTCGGTGGGAAGCTGAGGAGACGGAGGAGACGGGAGCTGAAGGCGCAGCCCAGCCTGCTGTGCCACGCAGACCTGCGCTTCATGTACGGGACGTGGGGAGAGCGGAGGGAGCTCGCCAGCCAGCACCGAACGGTCGGAGGTGATCGGGCTTTGGAACAGTCCGAGCATCGCTGAGGGACGGACGGGTTCTTAAAGAGAGCATCAACTCGGAAAGAGCATAAGGCCCGTTCGTTCCTCTGAGGCGTTGCCGGCTGAGCCCGAATCACCAGTCGTCAGATGAGCCTGGGCCGGACCGCGGTCACGACAGCGCCGTAGGGACAGGACGTTGCGGGTCGCCCCAGCGAGGTGAAGGTAACCAGCGCGACCTCGCGGAGCCTCTGCGGTCTACACGGCTCCGTGCAATAAAGACCCAAAGAGGTCCAGTCTACCCCTCGTCTTTCCTGGGGTTTTCCTTGCTTTTCTTTGTATGAATGTTTGTGGCGCCAAGTCCGTCAAGTAGAATTGCATAAGTAACTGTACATAAATAGATAGACAGTATTAGCTCTTTCTTTTGCATTACTTTTGCTTGATTGATACATGACTGCATGCGTGTTTTGCATACCTGCATGACTGCATCATGCTTATGTGTTGTTCGTAAATAAATGTGCTTGTTAAATGTACCCCATTCGTTGCGTCTTTCCTTAATTGAGCTGCCATCTTGCTCCGGAATATAGTTGGTTTTTAAATAGCCGTAAAGTGATCGGGTTCCAACGGGACTGCGCGATAATACCCCGCTCGGTTATCCCAAAAGGAAGCGAGCTGCTTAAGCGGCTCGTTTCCAAGCGGTCCCCGTTGAGGTACAATCTCTCGGTAATCTACCCGCGCGATTAATTAAGTATATCGACAATTCGGCGATTGACCCTGTCGCGCACGGGTAGAGTACGGACAAGGTTGTGTGTGCTTAAAACACACCATGGCTGGTTTTCGCGTTGATCCGGAAAGCCGCGACTGGATTGCTCGTCCGGTGGGTGTACGGCCGCGATTCGGCTAAAAGCGGCTGTTTGCACGCCGGCGGGCGGAAATCTGTAACACTGGTGTCCGGAGTGAGATCGAATCCATCCCGCCTTCAACCAAATTAACGGAAACCGGATCAGGTGTCGAGGCGACCCTCCGATTCCATTAAATTACGAGCTTTTAAATTTATTCCGATACGAAAGATGGCATTTCAAGGCGAACGGGAGCAGGGGATATTAGATATAGATTTAGAAATGTTAGAATCCATGGTCGTGGACGCCATCGCGCATACGGTTTAGACCCGTACCAGAAGGTTGGGAAATACGGCGATGCAACAATGTATCTGGTTCTCAGTTTTATTATTATAACCGCACCACGAATAGTAGTCAGTGGGAGAGGCTATGCAGGAACTTTTCCGGCAAACAAACTCGGAGTCGCAAGAATGGCGGCGCGGCCGCACCTCAGCGCGGCACGAGGCGTGAGCGGGCCACTATTAATAGCGCAACGAGCCGCACTGCACCGGTTCAAACCACGGGGGCATGGCAGGCGAGGCAGGGCGACGGCAGTACATTGCAAACTGAATTGGCCGATGCACAGGAACGAATTTGGGAGCTGAATGAGGAATTAGCCAGCACAGTCGAGGAACTACATAAGGAAACGACGCAAGTAGATTAGTTGCGTGGTTTTTGTTACAAAAGGCGAGCGAACTGAATAAAAGAAAAGAGGAGGAGCAAATTAGTAATTCTCGGGATAGGAAGAACTTGGAGGAAGAATGGAAGAAAAGCTAGAAAAGAAATAATGTGAACACGATTTGGAATTGAAACAACTGAAGGAAGGGTTTACCCGAAGGTTGGAACATGAAGGAGCGAACTGAACTAAAGAATAGAGGAGGAGCAAATGAGTAATTCTCGGGATAGGAAGAGCTTGAGGAAGAATGGAAAAAAAAGGTAGAAAAGGAAAAATGTGAACACGATCGGGAATTGGAACTACTGAAGGAAGAGGTAAGATCAGGCAATCAGATAAGGGAGAGCCTGGAACAGGAGATAAAAAGAGGAGTAAATATCTGGAGCGTGAAATAATACTGGAGCGCGAAGGAAGAATTGTTGGAGAAGTCAAGACAGTTCAAAGAACTACAGGGAGATAGGAAAGTAGAGGGGAGTACCTATGAGTTGGTACAAGAGAAGAGCAAAACTGACAAAAAAATAAAGGAGATGAGCAAGAGAATGGATGAAATGAGGAAGGAGAATGTGAAAGAGGTGTGGAGACGAGAAAGGAATTAGAAAAGAAAGCTTCTGAGTACAGACACCAAAGCAGAGAGAGAGAATACAAAACGAACTGAGGATGTTGAGTGAGGAAAGAAAGACAACGGAGAATGAAACGTTAAGGAACCACACTGTGCAGATCGAACAGCTGGAAAACCAAGGCCAGATTAAAGAATGAGATGCAAGAAAGAGTAGTGAAAGAACAACGAATGAAACAGGAAAGGGAGATTAACCAATTGAAGGAAACGACGAGATTGGAGAAGGAAGAACAAGAGAGACAGTGGGCTAAGAAACAAAAAGAACAAGATGAGCAGGAAAGGGAGATCAACCAATTGAGGGAAGCGATGAGATTGGAGAAGGAAGAACAAGAGAGACAGTGGGCTAAGAAACAAAAAGAACGACAAATGAAACAGGAAAAGGAGATCGTCCAATTGAAGGAAACTATGAGATTGGAGAATGAAGAGCATGAGAGACAGTGGAGGAAGAAACAAAAAGGACAAGAACGACTAAAGGAGAGAGCAAGGTTGAGTACGGGAGATAGTGAAAGAACAAGGAATGAAACAGGAAAAGGAAATCAACAAAATGAAGGAAACTATGTGATTGAGAATGAACATGAGAGACGGTGGAGTAGAAAACAAAAAGAAAACGAGTTTGAAGTTAACCACTCAAGGAAAGAGCAAAATTTGAGTCCACAGAGATGGAAAAGCTCCAGAAAGATAACAAACAGCTAAGGGGGCTCAGAGAGGGAGAACGACTCAAAAGGAGCCAGGAAGTAGAACAGCACAATGATAGGGGATGTGTGACATCACCACAGGGAGGAACGTTAGTGGTGCGGGACTTGATTGACATCATTCGTCGGATGAAACAACAATTAGGGCAAACCCTGAAAATGGAGACTGTGGAAATAATAACGGGAGCCCGGTGACTGAAACGTGTAAGACGAGACACGAGGTGACGACGTCCGAAAAATCAAAAGAGACGAAGATCCAGGAAGAAACTAATAGACATGAAGAGGACAA
>CM068968.1:77529151-77544625 GCA_035128595.1 Eptatretus atami | reverse complement strand
GCTCTTCATTCTCCAATCTCATAGTTTCCTTCAATTGGACGATCTCCTTTTCCTGTTTCATTTGTCGTTCTTTTTGTTTCTTAGCCCACTGTCTCTCTTGTTCTTCCTTCTCCAATCTCATCGCTTCCCTCAATTGGGTTTGAATCTCCCCTTTCCTGCTTCATTCTTGTTCTTTTTGTTTCTTAGCCCACTGTCTCTCTTGTTCTTCCTTCTCCAATCTCGTCGTTTCCTTCAATTGGTTATCTCCCTTTCCTGTTTCATTCGTTGTTCTTTCACTACTCTTTCTTGCATCTCATTCTTTAATCTGGCCTTGGTTTCCAGCTGTTCGATCTGCACAGTGTGGTTCCTTAACGTTTCATTCTCCGTTGTCTTTCTTTCCTCACTCAACATCCTCAGTTCGTTTTGTAATTCTCTCTCTCTGCTTTGGTGTTTCTGTACTCAGAAGCTTTCTTTTCTAATTCCTTTCTCGTCTCCACACCTCTTTCACATTCTTCCTTCCTCATTTCATCCATTCTCTTGCTCATCTCCTTTATTTTTTTGTTCAGTTTGCTCTTCTCTTGTACCAACTCATAGGTACTCCCCTCTACTTTCCTCATTTCTCCCTGTAGTTCTTTGAACTGTCTTGACTTCTCCAACAATTCTTCCTTCGCGCTCCAGTATTATTATCACGCTCCAGATATTTATCTCCTCTTTTTATCTCCTGTTCCAGGCTCTCCCTTATCTGATTGCCTGATCTTACCTCTTCCTTCAGTAGTTCCAATTCCCGATCGTGTTCACATTTTTCCTTTTCTACCTTTTTTTTCCATTCTTCCTCAAGTCTTCCTATCCCGAGAATTACTCATTTGCTCCTCCTTATTCTTTAGTTCAGTTCGCTCCTCTCATGTTCCACCTTCGGGTAAACCCTTCCTTCAGTTGTTTCAATTCCAAATCGTGTTCACATTATTTCTTTTCTAGCTTTTCTTCCATTCTTCCTCCAAGTTCTTCCTATCCCGAGAATTACTAATTTGCTCCTCCTCTTTTCTTTTATTCAGTTCGCTCGCCTTTTGTAACAAAAACCACGCAACTAATTCTACTTGCGTCGTTTCCTTATGTTAGTTCCTCGACTGTGCTGGCTAATTCCTCATTCAGCTCCCAAATTCGTTCCTGTGCATCGGCCAATTCAGTTTGCAATGTACTGCCGTGCCCTGCCTCGCCTGCCATGCCCCGTGGTTTGAACCGGTGCAGTGCGGTCGTTGCGCTATTAATAGTGGCCCCTCAGCCTCGTGCCGCGCTGAGGTGCGGCCGCGCCGCCATCTTGCGACTCCGAGTTTGTTTGCCGGAAAAGTTCCTGCATAGGCCTCTCCCACTGACTACTATTCGTGGTGCGGTTATAATAATAAAACTGAGAACCAGATACATTGTTGCATCGCCTGTTTCCCAACCTTCTGGTACGGGCCTAAACCGTATGGCGATGGCGTCCACGACCATGGATTCTAACATTTCTAAATCTATATCTAATATCCCCTGCTCCCGTTCGCCTTGAAATGCCATCTTTCGTATCGAGAATAAATTTAAAAGCTCGTAATTTAATGGAATCGGAGGGTCGCCTCGCACACCTTGATCCGGTTCCGTTAATTTGGTTGAAGGCGGGATGGATTCGAATCTCACTCCCGGACACCAGTGTTACAGATTTCCGCCCGCCGGGTGCAAACAGCCGCTTTTAGCCGAATCGCGGCCGTACACCCACCGGACGAGCAATCCAGTGCGGCTTTCCGGATCAACGCGAAAACCAGCCATGGTGTGTTTTAAGCACACCACAACCTTGTCCGTACTCTACCCGTGCGCGACAGGGTCAATCGCCGAATTGTCGATATACTTAATTAATCGCGCGGGTAGATTACCGAGAGATTGTACCTCAACGGGACCGCTTGGAAACGAGCCGCTTAAGCAGCTCGCTTCCTTTGGGATAACCGAGCGGGGTATTATGCGCGCAGTCCGTTGGAACCCGATCACTTTACCGGCTATTTAAAAACCAACTATATTCCGAGAGCAAGATGGCAGCTCAATTAAGGAAAAGACGCAACGAATGGGGTACATTTAAACAAGCACATTTATTTACGAACAACACATAAGCAATGATGCAGTCATGCAGGTATGCAAAACACGCATGCAGTCATGTATCAATCAAGCAAAGTATGCAAAAGAAAGAGCTAATACTGTCTTATCTATTATGTACAGTTACTTATGCAATTCTACTTGACGGACTTGGCGCCACAACATTCATACAAAGAAAAGCAAAGGAAAAACCCCAGGAAAGACGAGGGGTAGACTGGACCTCTTTGGGTCTTTATTGCACGGAGCCGTGTAGACCGCAGAGGCTCCGCGAGGTCGCGCTGGTTACCTTCACTCGCTGGGGCGACCCCGCAACGTCCTGTCCTACGGCCGCTGTCGTGACCGGCGGTCCGGCCCAGGCCTCATCTGACGGACTGGTGATTCGGGCTCAGCCGGCAACGCCTCAGAGGAACGAACGGCCTTATGCTCTTTCCGAGTTGATGCTCTCTTTAAGAACCGTCCGTCCCTCAGCGATGCTCGGACTGTTCCAAAGCCCGATCACCTCCGACCGTTCGGTGCTGGCTGGCGAGCTCCCTCCGGCTCTCCCCACGTCCCGTACATGAACGCGCAGGTCTGCGTGGCACAGCAGGCTGGGCTGCGCCTTCAGCTCCCGTCTCCTCGCTCTCCTCAGCTTCCCCACCGACTGCAAGCTCCAGACTTCTGCGCAGCTCCTCGACCTCCAGACTCTCCACAGACTCGCTTGGCGCTCCGCGCTCCATTTATATGGGGTCCGTGAGGCGAGATCTGATCTCCGCACTCTCACCTCTGACCCCACTGGCTCCGCCCCTCTCGCTCTCCTGATCCGAATTCCGAGGCGAAGCTTGGAGCGAGCGGACGTGCGCGAAGACAGCGACTTGGCGAGCGGACGTGTGTGAAATCCCCGACTTGCGCGGAAACCCCCGCGTCTGCCTGCAGCGATGCCGTCTGTTGGGAACTCGCCGCGGCCGGACAAGATGGCGCGTTTGCAGAGTTGAAGTGAGGCATGTTGTTCGTTGTTGTGAAGGCGGTTTTGGAGAGGGTGGTTGGCGTGGTGAAGGTGGTTGGCGTTGTGGAGAAGGTGGTTGTGTGAAGGTGGTTGTGAGAGCGCTGTTGGTGTGGAGGTGATGGTTGTGAGCGGTTGGTCCAAAATAACGATAGTAAAAGAAAAAGGCTAACTCAAAGATCACAGCCCTGATCACACGAAATATCCCATTAGACAACGGTGGGGAAATCTATCTGAACACAGACTTATCGGCATAACTGATCTAAGGACTATATGGTGCTCTGCGAATTCCCACAGCCGTAACAGTATTATCAGCCAATATGAAAGGGTAACGAAGGTTTACGGAGAAACTATTTTAAAGGTGGTCAATGACCATGTGGTGATGTAATGGCCAAAATTGACTTGTTATTCAAATTAATAGTAACAAAACATGACATTAAGAATTGATTTACAGAAACTAATCCAGTGAGAGCATACTAATGTATAACCGACTATTATGAAATGGTACTTAAAGTTTACAGTCAAGCAATTTTCAAAAATTGTGAGTGACCATGTGATGATGTTTTAGATTGTATTATGTCATCCAACAAGTCGTTTTGAATCTTTCTCCAACATAGGCAAGTGAGGTGTGTGGATGAAAGCCTATGAAGAAAGAAGGTTAATGACTGCAGTTTCATTGATTCAAACAATGCTTTGTTCTTCTTCCTGCTTCACCACTATCCTTGCTCCATGTGTTTGTCTGAATCATCATCTTCAGTGCAGTCGCTTCGGCAACTGTTCTCATCTTCATTCGGAACCGGGACGCCGAGGCACTCCGAGACTGAATTGTCCGAGTTCCATTCTATTCCCTGTCTCCTTCCAACCGTACTCTGTTGGACATGCCCACCAGTATGATCGATTTGGTGGCCCTCTTCCACATTCTCATGATAAACTGGGCTCATTTGAGGTATTTTCAAGTGTTGCAGCGCAAGGAGGTAGGAACGCACAGTTGATCCTTTTTACTCTGCCCAGTGGCTTTTCCCCTTTTCGCCACTCATGCACATGAAGGTCTGCTATAGTGCCTACATTTATGTTCAGAGGTTTTGAAGACACAACGAACATATGACGTGACGGCTGGACGTCCATCTCGTAGGACGTAAGTGATCGCAATGCCATAACATGAATTGGATTGGCCTCAACATGCTCCAAGGGCTTCACCTTGCCTTTTTGCAAAATGACGGTAAGTCACCCAGTCAAGGCATGAAGCCCAATCATGGCTCAGTGAGGCCGGGTTGTTTCTCCTCGAGACGGGTGGCGAGATGTGACACATCAATGTATTGTTACCAGAGTCATAGTCCATAATTATGAACATATCATCCGACCTTCTACGAGGCCAAGAAGTATGATGAAGATGTTGGTATCAGAGGATTGCACAGAATGATTCCATCAGTAATGTTGCTCGTGTGGAAAGCAATTGAGTGTATCGGCTTCCTCTGCCGATCTTGAAGTGAGCAGGTTTATCGACTTGTAGCAAGTCATTCTCATCATTCTTCATCTCCATACAATTTTCACAGTTTTTTTTCCAATGATTGACCCATATTGTGGGTTCCTCCAGTCCTGCATGAGGAAATGGGCAAACTCTTCCTTGAAGACACCATTCTTGAGGAGCTCTGTTCCACTCTGACGTTGAACCTGATCTTGCCCAGTGATAACGAATACCTGACTAATATCTGCACCTTGAATCTTCCGCTCAGAATCTTTGATGGATGGTGACTGATATTTGTCGAGTACGAGAGGGATTTGTTCTCCTCTGCTGGAACAAACTGTCACAAAAAGATCCCGAACTATGGTTGTGCATGAGTACTTGCTGTGCTGGAGTACACTTTCATTGAGGATGTTGCCGCCATCAATTACAGTGTCCGTGATTCAAGGAAAATTGGCATCCGTGATCACATGTTCTGTTCTCTAGGCTTTTGTGAGGGTTTCCTTGACTGTCCCATTCAGAGTACCATCGCTATGGGCAAGGAAGTGTGGGAACATCAGTGATAGTATAAGCCGGGATATGTCGCAGATTGAATGTGTCGCTCGTCTTTGCCGTGTCAGCCAGGATTCGTCCAATAAGTCTCTGACTCCCTCTGCACATTCATTCTTCGCATTATAGATCTGCATATTTTGGCATTGTCTGCAGCGAAGTTCAAAATTTTGGTCCTTGTCACGGTATTCAGAAATTGATCACTGTTGACCGCACACTCACTTTTGAACTTCATTTGGAGTTCTGTACCCCATGTAAGCGTACCAAGAAGGAATTTCTTAGTTTCCTCTTTTGCTAACTTCCCTGATGACATGTTGACGAGCTCAGCAGGCGAATGATTTGCGAATGGGATTCAGGTACTATTGTTGTGAATCTAGAAGCCATGAGCACACAACAGCCAGGTCCTATTGATCAGTTATATCGGTAAGTACGTGTTTCTAGTTAGGGTCCCGTCCTGAGTCTAATGGGAATTAAATGTTCGTGTGCTGCGGAGTTATTTTCATAGTCAGGGTTTTCTTTTACATCACTTACAACAACGACAACAACACCCATCTTCGCTTTCACAACAACAACTCTCTGCTTTAGGCATTGTCCGCGCTCTTTGCTCGCCGGCGAGCGAGCGCGTGCATGGCGGAGTTTAATGTAAGCATGGCGTCCCGCTTTGGCCAATCGGCAAGGAGCGGGCGTCTCACCCGCCCGTCTCCCACTCAACACCATCGCCATTACGCACGTGGTCGGAGATGAGGAGGTAGACGGACCTACAAACGCCTCCGTTCGGACTCCACCCAGAAGGGTGGGAGTTGCCCCACTACCGTGGGCCTGTCCAATGGAGAACGGCCAGGGAATCGCGCGATGGGTCCACCAATCAGGAGGCGAGTGGCCAGGAGAAGAAAGCGGCTCCCTCCTAAAGAGTGGTTGTCTGGACGAGCGTGGAGTGTGGTTGGCGGACCAGTGTGAGAGATTGCGTCCAGTGTGTCTCGAAGCGTGTCTGTCTGGGTCTGCGGCGGACTGCATCCCACGCATCGGAGGTGTCTCGTCTGGTGCGTTGCAGCGAGCGGTCGACCGTTTCATCGGGGGAGATCACTCGTCTCGCCTCCTCTGGGTTCGGCTCCCCTGGTCCGTGCTTTTGGCGACCGGAGCTCCGGGAAGGGGTGGACGACCAGCCGTGCGCTCGCGGCCAGGTAGCCAGCCGTTCTGACTCCCAGCCGAACTATCCTCCTCGGCTGGAGAAGCCGAATAAAGACCCGGCGGATCCATTTTCTTTTGGGTGTGCGTGTCTGTGTAGGGCCTGTCTTGTCTAAGTAGAATTGTTAAGTGCTTTTTGTTGTAGATTATTTGCCGTGCTTAGTCGTGATAACTCTGCTCTGTGTTCCCCTACCGATTATTCTTCCCCTCGTCCCCGACTATTGTTAATAAATTCCCCTCTTGTTGAATGTCCCAGCTCGTCCTTGTCCTTTCTGCATTGGTTTGCCGCGCTGCGAACGGGAATTAGGAAGGCCGTTGCCGTAGTTGTACATTTGGACCGACGGGCCTCGGTAACCATCGCTCGGGTTACGCACGGTTCGAGCACGGTAACGGCTCGTTCCGCTCGAGGCCTGCCGAGGGTGTCAATTCCCGGTAGCTTTTCCGCGTGGATACTTAGGTATATTGAAGTTGGCAATTAACCCTACTTCACACGGTCGAATTATTGGCGATTCATGGTCCTGTAGGGACCCGTACTTTCGGATTTATCTGAAAGGTACGACCTAAATTCCGGGTGTTCGGTGGAGCCGACTCTACTGCTCCATCTAGTGGTCATGCTCGCCACCGAGACCCGGCCCACAACACTATTTAGGGGGTTGGAGAAGGCATCATCATCAGAATTGTCATGCGAATTCTCCAAATTCATAGCTGATTCACTGGCTCCGACTCCGAATGAAGGCCAACAAGTTGCTGAAGCTTTGATAGGGCCATGCCACGCTGAGTAAGAGTGACGTATCACCTCCTGAAGGCACTCTCGGAGTTTCTAAATGCCGATATGCCGTTCATAGGAAATGTAGCATCCTATTCACTGTCTGTTCCAATGTTAGGTGAATTCATACTTCGAAGCACCAACCCCCAGGATGTCGTGGGCTCCAGGGTCCATGTGGCAAAGTTTTGTGGAGGAAGGGCGATCCCCATCTCATATAATTTTGTTGGTTCAAAGCAAAGCAGATCTCAATCACAAATGGAAGGATGTGATTGTATCCATCGACATCATTGGTATGCACAGCTTGCTGGAGCTCTCAATACACCCTGTTGATGAGATACACGTACATAGCCCAACAGGCTGCTGTATTTCCATATTGCCTATTGATGATGCCATGGAGGTGGTTTCGGTATCTATCGATGAGATCCTTCACGAAGGAACCCTCGACCAATCTTCGACAGTGTTGGACATTCGGATACATTCATCACAGTCAGAGGAAAGGAAAGATGCCTTATCATTTGCGCCAGTGTGTCCCGGTACTTGGAGAACAGTGCCACTCCATTACAGCAGCAACAATTTATGAATCCTTATTCAACAATTGTAGAATTTTCCTTTCATGAAACCTGTGAGTGATCCCAAGGCCATGACACCTGCTTCTGTGAGGAGGTATTCGAGTCCTCAATCAGCTATAAAGGTCCCAATAGCAACTGAAATATCCAGTTCAATATGGAAGTTCTCCCGTAAGATAAGCAGTCCGTCGATGAGGGTAAGGAAGAACAGAAGAACCAGAGGAGGGATTTTAGGAGAGCTCTCCTTCAGGCTGTGAACGGTGTGTGACGGGGTTACGATTGAGACATCGCGAGAAATCTCAGTGTGCAACGCCATTGCTGCACATCTTATTTCATAAACTCTGGACTGAATTCATTGAGCATGGCATGGCATTGACTTCGTTCGGGGTCAATGAGCAGGGGAGGACAAATATCTCAGATTTGTTAGATTGTTTGTCAATGAGAATGTCAAAGGAATCGTTGCTAATCTCAACATCAGGTTTGGTAAAATGTACTGTTGTGTACCCTCCTCTGTCCCCCACAAGTAAGGTACTTTTATTTGTATAGATTGAAGATAGCAGATGCCATAAAGAAGTTTTCTTCTGGATGACTTCACTCTTGAGAAACATAGATAGCTTTTGGAATGCTTCAGTGTGTTTTTTTTTTTTTTTTTCCGGTTGGACCTCTGTTCTCCTTCCATTATTTTCTCCCTGAACTAGTCACACCTGCAAGAGTGATGATATTTGGCCTCCTTTGCAATCAAGCCAGCCCCAAGTGTGAGGATCCTAGAATCGTTCTTGTTCTTGAATGATTGACTTGCTCCCGTCTTTCGTCACACATTGATGGAGGCTTTCATCATTCTTGGATTTTTTTCCTCTTCCTTATCTTTCTACAGAATAAGGCATTGAGTTCCAAGAACACCTTTCCATTGTGGAAGGAAGGTCGGAGCTATACGGCTGGTCTTGCTAGGTGTATCGGGCTGCACTGCATCAGTTATTGACAGTCTTTTGGCACAGTCAGACTGGGAAGACTTGAGATAGATTTACAATTGCCGACTTTCACATCAATCAATGTAATTTGATGGGCCCTTTGGATGATGTCACCTTTGGGGGTTGCTATCAAGGTCAAGGCCACTCTCAAATTCCTGTCATTGATTTTACTATTCAGTGAGACAGGTGATCATCCTCTCTTAGAGCGAGCACATTCCAGGCACCCACCCAAGGACCGCTCGGGTTAACCCGAGGAGAGCGCAGTCTGGTGGATGACACCTCAGCACCATCCCAAAAAACCCCAAAACATCCCGCCCCAGGAAGGAATTACCCTATGCTTTTCCTCCGACCATCAAAGAATGGGGGTCCGAAGGCTTTGCCCCAATCCCATCATCCAGTGAGCTGCCCTGCAAAGGGCAGCTGCACAGGAGGTACTTCCGTGGAATGGGTTTTTAAGTTTTATTTGCTATAGTTGTGTGTGGTTGTGGAATGAAGCGTTTTACGGTGGCTGGAATGCAACTACTGCCACCAACCTCTGAGAAAAAGGTAACCCAACTCCAGGAGGATGTCTGCAGACAAAGTTTGGCACACATATGGATGATTGTTGGACTGTTGGCTCACAAGAAGCTCCTCCACCCTTTGAAGAGGTGCAGTCCTTGCAAGTCCTTGAACTTACTCTTTACTATAACCCTTTCACGGGGGTCATAATCAAAAAGCCAGCATCAAAGCCAAGTCACTGTTTGCGTATTTTCCTCAGAACCAAGGGATCCTGAGCTGCACTGAGCAAATAAAGACTGTAACACCATTGAAAATCTCAAGACAGGAGATGCATTCCAAAGATTTGTCACTCCCAACAGCGCGAAGTTGGTGCGTTCCCTCTCTTCGACAATACTACATCGGGCTTTGCTCATTCTGCCCTCTTACTACTACCGGAATCCCAATTGTGAGAGCCCTGACTGCACTGTGTTTCCTGCAAGAGGAATAATTAGAAATGGAAGAAAGCCACCTCTCATCTACCTTATTGTCTTTCCCAGATCAAAGACCTTTCAAAGAGAAAATCTTGACTGTGGGATAATAAATAAACAGATTGAAGGATTATCACTGCCTTAAAGAAGTTACTCTCCACTCGCTTGAACTTCACCTTTCAAGTTGGAACAAATGTTGCCAAGAAATGTGGAACTTCCAACAGTGAGGATGGATGGGAACTTTATCGAAGAGTCGTAGAAAAGGGAAATGAGGCAGAAAACTGCAACAAAACATTTATGGACACGATTATCAAAACAATAAAAACAGGTATTTACAAAACAACAAACAAGATGTATTCAAAGCATTTTTCAACCATCTTCACCCAGAAAAAAAAATCCCATAAAATCCCATATCCCAAAAATGTTGATCCATTTTGGTGTAGCAAAAATCAAGTGAATCAGTGATCATTACTCTGAGTTTTCGGGTTTCATAACAGTGTCATGCCTGGTG
Organism: Eptatretus atami; assembly: GCA_035128595.1. Lineage (NCBI taxonomy): Eukaryota > Metazoa > Chordata > Myxini > Myxiniformes > Myxinidae > Eptatretus > Eptatretus atami. The sequence goes on along the minus strand of CM068968.1, from coordinate 77,534,580 downwards.
TTGGCTTAATGGTTAGGGTGGCGGGCTTGGGATCCTAGGGTCCTGAGTTCAAATCCTGCTCAGCTGTTTGAATTAAATACCTGGTGGGGTTAACTCGGCCTGTCATCATCCGAGGTCGGCAAAATGAGTGCCAGCATGCTGGTATAACTGTTGTCGGAGTGGCGACCCGTCCAGGATTGTGCCCAATAGCCAAGGAGATTGCTTAGGCAGCACCAACACTCTGCACAGTGTGTGGTCCAATGGATGGATGGATAAACAGTGTCACACAGGAGGAATCTCCACAGTTCAAACGATTACAGTTGAACGTTTAAAACAAAAATGCACTATCCCTGTCAAAGTTGCGCAGACTATCTCTACGTACCACAAATACCACTTTCCACAGTTGGTGACATAGCTGTTGATGCTGTGACAGCTTTCAACAAGCAGAACCTGACGAAGACTCGAACAAGGACCCAACCTCTGGCATAAAATGTAAACATGTTTAAGGGGGAAACCCAAAGCAAATTTTTTTTCTTCTGAAAATCATTGAGAATCATTAATCACGGCCTCATTTGAAGGGAAACAAAGTTGAAAATTTTTTTGCCAATCACAAAAAGTGTCGAAAAAAATCTTTAAAGTGTCGATTTTTTTTTTACTTCGCCAGTGACACCTTGAAGCTGTATTGATCGAATGGAGTCTACGTAAAGAAACAGTGCATGTCAGGCTCAGAATTAAGATACCGATTCCACCGTCGTCTGCGACTCGAAGGTTTCCAGTATGTTTGAATATGATTGTTGGGATTTTGAAGAAACTATTGGAGACAAAATTAGTGGAGTGATGGAAAATGCTTTCGGGGGAATTGGTGTGGCGGAAATCATTTCAAGCCTTGGGCGAACGATTCAGAGGACGAAGGCAGAAGTGTTCGTAAAGATGAAACCGCCGTACAATGATCAGCTTCAGCTCGGAGGGTTTTGATTTTCTGTCCAATTGGCGGTTTAATAGGGAGGGATTTTTGATTAAATTTATGAATTGGTTTATATTTTACTTGAGCAGAAATACCAATCATCGCCTGACAGCTGACACCGCGGACAAAATGGGCGATGAATGCTTTGTCTCACTGTCGCAGGCTGACCAGGTGTCTTGTATGTTACGGGATCGTCCTGTTTTCCTACTTTCCCCGGACGCCATTTGTGTCCGTCCCGTGTCCCACTGTCATGTCTGTGAGGTGTCGATGTCCCTCCCCAGTGGATGGGGGGTTGTGGAGGGTGAAGAGAGGTGTGAGATGGTGGTGGGTATTGTGGGGGGTGATGATTGTGGGGGGATGGTGGAGGGAAGGTGTGGGAGTGGGATGGTGGTGGTATTGTGGGGTGTAGTTGATGGGGGATTGTAGGGGATGGGGGGTGGGGGGGGGGGGGGAAGGGGGGAAACACTGAAAGTTTTAGCATCCCAGGTCAAATCCTCTTGGAGGAGATGTTACATACATACATACTCTCCACCTATAAAGAGCTGGTGGTTCATTTGATTTACAGACATTTGTGTTGATATATAATTGTTTTCAGGTGCTCTTGTGATAACAGGTGTTTGATTCACGCTCAAATTGCCCATGTGCATATGCTGGTAGCTGGGTGGAGATGGTGTTTCAGTTTCGAGCGACGGCTTTTTCTTCTGATTAATCATGGGGATGGCATCCTCTCTCATTCATGGTGGATAACCACAAGATCTGGCCATCCCTGTTGTTTCATAATCAGTGCTCTGTCAAATGTTCCAAGCACAAATGTGAACATTTTTGTCGGCCGATCCACACGCGGGTATTCGGACAAACCTCGTCCAATTTCGGAAACTTTAGAGTTTTCAGCCGTTGGTGTAGCATGAAACCATCTTGTTTTGTGTTACTATACAAGCACCTAGGACGCATGGACGATGTATATTTGTGGAAATCAAAAATTAATCATCGTTTGAGTTAAATCGTATCGCCAATGTAACCGTATACAGTACATCATATCTATTTTGTAGGTTATCAAGGGATAGATGCCAACGAAGTGGTCTGAGCATTTGGGTTCCCCTCCAATGAAGATTGCAATTAAAGGATCCCAGATAGAAAACGTGGACTTCACTGCTGGTTGTAAGATGAGGGGAATGTGGAAAGGAAAGGAGGACACAAAACAACTTTTAAAAATTGGGTGAATGTCTGTGGGAAATGACCCTTGTTGCCTTAGGATGTTTTTTGCCAATTTGGATTGAACAGATGGAAGGTAAAATTCCAACTTTGTGCACCAGGTTTTGTGTGAAAGGAAAGCATTAAAAGAAAAACCATTGTTGTGGAATGAATGGATAGATCAAAGTAAAATAAGTATTTCAGTCTTGATGAAAAATAATTCAGTTGTGGAGAAAAAGAAACTCGTTTGGCAAAGCATTTATAAACCGGTTGGCTAAGAAATAATTCCAGGGGAAATAGTCCTGCTCATGATAATGCAGTTTTCTCCTCGTCTCACTCACGGGCCCATCTTTCGTCTTGCTCGACACCGGCATCCACCGTGCTTACTTCATCCTCTCAATCTGGGCTTTATGTTTGCCCGGTGGCGGTTAGCTGACGAAACATACTCTTCTCTGGGGATGGGTCTGAGCAATTTTTACTTCAGCTGTAATCCAGCATTGCCAAAGGAATTTCGGTGGAGAGTCATCGTCTGAATTCAACATTGATGCACGGCCTCACTCCTCACCATATTTGGGACTTCATGGAGCTTTGACTACTTGAAAAGTGTGTGGTTACAGCTCCTGTTGAGGGGCTGAAACGTCTTCTGGCCGTCCATTAGCTGTGCACATTCATCATAGTCTGATAAGGACATCTTTTATTTGAAAGCCTGGACTGTGAAATGTCAAACAATAAATTGTATCCTCTCAAATGTGTTTTTATACTCGCAGTGTTTTACAATAGTTATATCCACACGTGTTGTAGTGTCTCACACCTTCAGTACTCACGTCTGACACATAACCAGCCCGCAAACATCCATGTTTTTTCTGACCAATCTTACTTCTTTGGCTAATTAATGTTTATGGGTCCTTTCTCTTTGGTCTTTAGTTGCTTGTTGTCTGACTTCGTCAGTTATTGTCCTTTTTTCTGACGTTCCAATTGGCATTTGTGTTTTTCTTTTACGATTGTAATTTGTGGGATTTAGACGTCGTGATCCTTTTAAGAGTGATACTTTATCAAGATTTTAAAAATACTTTTTGACGTTTTAGATGCTCCCAGAAATATTGTCTTTTCTGTGTATGGTCAATACTTCATGAATGGAATGTACCAGTACTTTGTAATGGAGGATGGTCTCCTCTGTGGACCAACGCACTTCTTTTAAAACCACTCCGTTCATCTTCAGCTTTGTTACCTCCACCACCGAAAGTGGACGTAGGTTATATTTTCACCCCTGTGGTTTGTCTGTGAACAGGATATTTCTAAAAGTTGTGGACGGATTCGACTAAATTTGGTGGAGAGGTTGGGTGTAAGACAATGAAGAATTGATTCGATTTTGGTGAAGACCCGAATCCGGACCAAATCCGAGAATTTTTAAGTGATTCTCGACATCGAGTGACAGGCCAAAAACAATATACAGCACGCTATCTCAAAAAAAGTTTATGCACGATTTGGACGAAACTTTGAACAGGTTGGGTGTGGTGAGAAGGAAAAAAAAATAATATAATCAATTTGATATTTTTTCTGAATCTGGGTACGGATACAAGAATTTCTTAATTCTGGAAGTGATCCTTCACCATTTAGAGATGGGCCCAAAAACGATATAAGTAGCTGTTAGCATGATATTTAAAAACGTCGTGGACGAGTTAGTTGGTGAGAAGAACAAGCCAATTCGATTTTGGTTCCGGGTCCGGATAGAAGCGGCTCATCAGTGGATAGCAAAACGTAAACCGTTCAGCCTGGAGGAGGTATGCGCTCTCCGGTTTGTTCTAGTTTGTGATAGTTTTGGGGTCGGGCGGTTCTGTTCAGGTTTTTGCTTCGGAGTGAAATCTGTCTCAAAGTGAGGTTGATATCTTCTCTGTTGTGTGAATTCTTTCATGTCTTTTCATTGATGAGGAACGAAACAAAATCTTGTTGCAACAGAACACTTGTACGGCTTTTCTCCGCTGTGTATTTTTTGATGTCGATACAAATGTGACGAATGACCAAAAAACCTTTGTTGCAAACAACCACTTGAATGGCTTCTCCCTGTGGTGTGTTGCTTTGATGATTCTTTCAAAGTTTGCGAGAAGAAAGCTTTGGGACAAATATAGAACACTTGTACGGCTTTCTACACACTGTGTATTTTTTGATGTTAGATATAAAATGTGAGGATTGACCGAAAACCTTGTAACAAAAAAACACTTGTACGTGCTTCTCTCCTGTTGGTTTGGTTCATTTTTTTGATGCCTTTTTAATGTTCTCTGTGAAACAATACCTTAAAACATACAGAACTTGTGGCCGGGCTTCTCTCCCTGTGTGTATTCTTTGATGATTTATTAATGTTCCTCGTGAAAACAAATGCATATCAGACGACACAGAACACTTGTAGGGCTTTCTCTTCTGTGTGTATGTTTTTTAGGCTGAACGCAAATGTGATGCAAAGAAACAAAATCCTTTGTAAAAGAAACGCTTGGTGTGGTCTCTTACTTTCTCGGAATATTCTCAGGTCTCTGTACAGCTTTTACAACTGGGTTGTAAGACACGATGTCAACAGCTCAGTTTCTTTGACAAACAGTTTGTGTCATGTACGATGAAACTTTCGGTGGAACAACTGGGAACAGTTGGACAAGAAACCAGTTTCAATTTGTGTTCACTGGAAAGACAAATCACAAAAAGCATTCAAAATTCACCAAACTTTTTAATGTTGAAGACTGTGAATATTAAACTCAGGTTAGATTAAACTTTGCCATATTTTTGTCCTTCCACCCTATGGAGACAGCTCCATATTGCGGATTCAAAAAATGGCAGAATTTTTGATGTTCCAATCTGTCTGACAGTGACCGAATAAAACACAAGCTAACTTACCAAGGCGATTCAGATTATTTCCTGGGCAGTGGATATGTAATGTATGATGTGCATTCCTTATTTATATTTTCTAAGGTCTATTTATCATCTTCCAACAGTGATTCTAGACACATTAATTTTTCAGTCTGATTGGATGAAGGGGGGCAGGAGCTTGAAAGGGAAGAAGATGCAGGATGGATGAGAGAGAAGGCATATGTCCTTAACGGTTTCGTGCAAGCGTCATTGGCCAAGGCAATGCACCCAAATATAGCGGTTCCCGAGATAGTTATTTATGTTTACTTTGTTAGCAGAGAGGGTCCTTCTGTGTCTAATGGGCTACAAGGAATTGCATTGTTGTGGGTTTCAGGTAGGCTCTTTCCCCTTCATCGAACTCTCTATCTTGCAATCCAGGTGCACCATCCGTCTGCGCCGTACT
>CM068968.1:77515419-77529126 GCA_035128595.1 Eptatretus atami | reverse complement strand
CCCCTCTACTTTCCTCATTTCTCCCTGTAGTTCTTTGAACTGTCTTGACTTCTCCAACAATTCTTCCTTCGCGCTCCAGTATTATTATCACGCTCCAGATATTTATCTCCTCTTTTTATCTCCTGTTCCAGGCTCTCCCTTATCTGATTGCCTGATCTTACCTCTTCCTTCAGTATTTAATCGTGATCGTGTTCACATTTTTCCTTTTCTACCTTTTTTTTCCATTCTTCCTCCAAGCTCTTCCTATCCCGAGAATTACTCATTTGCTCTCCTCTATTCTTTAGTTCAGTTCCGCTCCTCTCAGTTCCAACCTTCGGGTAAACCCTTCCTTCAGTTGTTTCAATTCCAAATCGTGTTCACATTATTTCTTTTCTAGCTTTTCTTCCATTCTCCTTCCAAGTTCTTCCTATCCCGAGAATTACTAATTTGCTCCTCCTCTTTTCTTTTATTCAGTTCGCTCGCCTTTTGTAACAACCCACGCAACTAATCTACTTGCGTCGTTTCCTTATGTAGTTCCTCGACTGTGCTGGCTAATTCCTCATTCAGTCTCCCAAATTCGTTCCTGTGCATCGGCCCAATTCAGTTTGCAATGTACTGCGTCGCCTGCCGCCTGCCATGCCCCCGTGGTTTGAACCGGTGCAGTGCGGCTCGTTGCGCTATTAATAGTGGCCCGCTCACGCCTCGTGCCGCGCTGAGGTGCGGCCGCGCGCCATCTTGCGACTCCGAGTTTGTTTGCCGGAAAAGTTCCTGCATAGGCCTCTCCACTGACTACTATTCGTGGTGCGGTTATAATAATAAAACTGAGAACCAGATACATTGTTGCATCGCCGTATTTCCCAACCTTCTGGTACGGGTCTAAAACCGTATGGCGATGGCGTCCACGACCATGGATTCTAACATTTCTAAATCTATATCTAATATCCCCTGCTCCCGTTCGCCTTGAAATGCCATCTTTCGTATGGAATAAATTTAAAGCTCGTAATTTAATGGAATCGGAGGGTCGCCTCGCACACCTTGATCCGGTTTCCGTTAATTTGGTTGAAGGCGGGATGGATTCGAATCTCACTCCGGACACCAGTGTTACAGATTTCCGCCCGCCGGCGTGCAAACAGCCGCTTTTAGGCCGAATCGCGGCCGTACACCCCGGACGAGCAATCCAGTCGCGGCTTTCCGGATCAACGCCGAAAACCAGCCATGGTGTGTTTTAAGCACACACAACCTTGTCCGTACTCTACCCGTGCGCGACAGGGTCAATCGCCGAATTGTCGATATACTTAATTAATCGCGCGGGTAGATTACCGAGAGATTGTACCTCAACGGGACCGTTGGAAACGAGCCGCTTAAGCAGCTCGCTTCCTTTTGGGATAACCGAGCGGGGTATTATGGCGCAGTCCCGTTGGAACCCGATCACTTTACCGGCTATTTAAAAACAACTATATTCCGAGAGCAAGATGGCAGCTCAATTAAGGAAAAGACCGCAACGAATGGGGTACATTTAAACAAGCACATTTATTTACGAACAACACATAAGCAATGATGCAGTCATGCAGGTATGCAAACACGCATGCAGTCATGTATCAATCAGCAAAGTAATGCAAAAGAAAGAGCTAATACTGTCTATCTATTATGTACAGTTACTTATGCAATCTACTTGACGGACTTGGCGCCACAACATTCATACAAAGAAAAGCAAGGAAAAACCCCAGGAAAGACGAGGGGTAGACTGGACCTTCTTTGGGTCTTTATTGCACGGAGCCGTGTAGACCGCAGAGGCTCCGCGAGGTCGCGCTGGTTACCTTCACTCGCTGGGGCGACCCGCAACGTCCTGTCCTACGGCCGCTGTCGTGACCGCGGTCCGGCCCAGGCCTCATCTGACGGACCTGGTGATTCGGGCTCAGCCGGCAACGCCTCAGAGGAACGAAGGGCCTTATGCTCTTTCCGAGTTGATGCTCTCTTTAAGAACCGTCCGTCCTCAGCGATGCTCGGACTGTTCCAAAGCCCGATCACCTCCGACCGTTCGGTGCTGGCTGGCGAGCTCCCTCCGGCTCTCCCCACGTCCCGTACATGAAGCGCAGGTCTGCGTGGCACAGCAGGCTGGGCTGCGCCTTCAGCTCCCGTCTCCTCGCTCTCCTCAGCTTCCCCACCGACTGCAAGCTCCAGACTTCTGCGCAGCTCTCGACCTCCAGACTCTCCACAGACTCGCTTGGCGCTCCGCGCTCCATTATATATGGGTCCGTGAGGCGAGAATCTGATCTCCGCACTTCACCTCTGACCCCACTGGCTCCGCCCCTCTCGCTCTCCTGATCCGAATTCGAGGCGAAGCTTGGAGCGAGCGGACCGTGCGCGAAGACAGCGACTTGGCGAGCGGACGTGTGTGAAATCACCGACTTGCGCGGAAACCCCCGCGTCTGCCTGCAGCGATGCCGTCTGTTGGGAACTCGCCGCGGCCGGCACAAGATGGCGGCTTTGCAGAGTTGAAGGTGAGGCGATGTTGTTCGTTGTTGTGAAGGCGGTTTTGGAGAGGGTGGTTGGCGTGGTGAAGGTGGTTGGCGTTGTGGAGAAGGTGGTTGTGTGAAGGTGGTTGTGAGAGCGCTGTTGGTGTGGAGGTGATGGTTGTGAGCGGTTGGTCCAAAATAACGATAGTAAAAGAAAAACGGCTAACTCAAAGATCACAGCCCTGATACACAAAATTCCATTAGACAACGGTGGGGAAATCTATCTGAACACAGACTTATCGGCATAACTGATCTAAGGACTATAGGTGCTCTGCGAATTCACAGCCGTAACAGTATTATCAGCCAATATGAAAGGGTAACGAAGGTTTACGGAGAAACTATTTTAAAGGTGGTCAATGACCATGTGGTGATGTAATGGCCAAAATTGACTTGTTATTCAATTAATAGTAACAAAACATGACATTAAGATTGATTTACAGAAACTAATCCAGTGAGAGATATCTAAGTATAACCGACTATTATGAAATGGTACTTAAAGTTTACAGTCAAGCAATTTTCAAAAATTGTGAGTGACATGTGATGATGTTTTAGATTGTATTATGTCATCCAACAAGTCGTTTTGAATCTTTCTCCACATAGGCAAGTGAGGTGTTGGATGAAAGCCTATGAAGAAAGAAGGTTAATGACTGCAGTTTCATTGATTCAAACAATGCTTTGTTCTTCTTCCGCTGTCACCACTACCTTGCTCCATGTGTTTGTCTGGAATCATCATCTTCAGTAGCAGTCGCTTCGGCAACTGTTTCTCATCTTCATTCGGAACCGGGACGCCGAGGCACTCCGAGACTGAATTGTCCGAGTTCCATTCTATTCCTGTCTCCTTCCAACCGTACTCTGTTGGAATGGCGTTGATGTATTTGGCTTGCCCTCTCCACTTCATGCATGAGGCCATGGAGTGAATCTTCATTTGTGCAAATTGAATTCCTATGCCCAGTTTTCTGTTCGCCAACTCTCATCGCACAGGTGTAGGACTGACATCAGTTTCCTTATTTGCCACTCATGTTGATCCAGTTGATGTTTTCCCTTTCCACATTCCATGTAAGGCTATTTGAGGATCATGTTGCAGCGCAGGAGGTAGAACCACAGTTGACCTTACCTGCCAGTGGCTTTTCCCTTTTCGCACTCATGCATGAAGGTCTGCTATAGTGCCTCATTTATGTCAGAGGTTTGAAGACACAACGAACTATGACGTGACGGCTGGACGTCCATCTCGTAGGACGTAAGTGATCGCAATGCCATAACATGAATTGGATTGGCCTCAACATGCTCCAAGGCTTCACCTTGCCTTTTTGCAAAATGACGGTGAAGTCACCCAGTCAAGGCATGAAGCCCAATCATGGCTCAGTGAGGCGCGGTTGTTTCTCCTCGAGACGGGTGGCGAGATGTGACACATCAATGTATTGTTACCAGAGTCAATAGTCCATAATTATGAACATATCATCCGACTTTCCTACGAGGCCAAGAAGTATGATGAAGATGTTGGTATCAGAGGATTGCACAGAATGATTCCATCAGTAATGTTCTCGTGTGGAAAGCAATGAGTGTATGGCTTCCTCCTGCCGATCTTGAAGTGAGCAGGTTTATCGACTTGTAGCAAGTCATTCTCATCATTCTTCATCTCCATACAATTTTTCACAGTTTGTTTCCAATGATTGACCCATATTGTGGGTTCCTCCAGTCCTGCATGAGGAAATGGGCAAACTCTTCCTTGAAGACACCATTCTTGAGGAGCTCTTGTTCCACTCTGACGTTGAACCTGATCTTGCCCAGTGATAACGAATACCTGACTAATATCTGCACCTTGAATCTTCCGCTCAGAAATCTTTGATGGATGGTGACTGATATTTGTCGAGTACGAGAGGGATTTGTTCTCCTCTGCTGGAACAAACTGTCACAAAAAGATCCCGAACTATGGTTGTGCATGAGTACTTGCTGTGCTGGAGTACACTTTCATTGAGGATGTTGCCGCCATCAATTACAGTGTCCCGTGATTCAAGGAAAATTGGCATCCGTGATCACAGTGTTCTGTTCTCTGGCTTTTGTGAGGGTTTCCTTTGACTGTCCCATTCAGAGTACCATCGCTATGGGCAAGGAAGTGTGGAACATCAGTGATAGTATAAGCCGGGATATGTCGCAGATTGAATGTGTCCGTCGTCTTTGCCGTGTCAGCCAGGATTCGTCCAATAGTCTCCTGACTCCCTCTGCCACATTCATTCTTCGCATTATAGATCTGCATATTTTGGCATTGTCTGCAGCGAAGTTCAAAATTTTGGTCCTTGTACGGTATTCAGAAATTGATCACTGTTGACCGCACACTCACTTTTGAACTTCATTTGGAGTTCTGTACCCCATGTAAGCGTACCAAGAAGGAATTTCTTAGTTTCCTCTTTTGCTAACTTCCCTGATGACATGTTGACGAGCTCAGCAGGCGAATGATTTGCGAATGGGATTCAGGTAACTATTGTTGTAATCTAGAAGCCATGAGCACACAACAGCCAGGCCTATTGATCAGTTATATCGGTAAGTACGTGTTTCTAGTTAGGGTCCCGTCCTGAGTCTAATGGGATATTAAATGTTCGTGTGCTGCGGAGTTATTTTCATAGTCAGGGTTTTCTTTTACATCACTTACAACAACGACAACAACACCCATCTTCGCTTTTCACAACAACAACTCTCTGCTTTAGGCATTGTCCGCGCTCTTTGCTCGCCGGCGAGCGAGCGCGTGCATGGGCGGAGTTTAATGTAAGCATGGCGTCCCGCTTTGGCCAATCGGCAAGGAGCGGGCGTCTCACCCGCCCGCTCCCACTCACACCATCGCCATTACGCACGGTGGTCGGAGATGAGGAGGTAGACGGACGTACAAACGCCTCCGTTCGGGCCTCCACCAGCAGAAGGGTGGGAGTTCCCACCTACCGTGGGCCTGTCCAATGGGAGACGGCCAGGGAATCGCGCGATGGGTCCGACCAATCAGGAGGCGAGTGGCCAGAAGAAAGAACGGCTCCTCCTAAAGAGTGGTTGTCTGGACGAGCGTGGAGTGTGGTTGGCGGACCAGTGTGGAGAGATTGCGTCCAGTGTGTCTCGAAGCGTGTCTGTCTGGGTCTGCGGCGGACTGCATCCCACGCATCGGAGGTGTCTCGTCTGGTGCGTTGCAGCGAGCGGTCGACCGTTTCATCGGGGGAGATCACCTCGTCTCGCCTCCTCTGGGTTCGGCTCCCCTGGTCCGTGCTTTTGGCGCCGGAGCTCCGGGAAGGGGTGGACGACACGCGTGCGCTGCGGCCAGGTAGCCAGCCGTTCTGACTCCCAGCCGAACTATCCTCCTCGGCTGGAAGAGCCGAATAAAGACCCGGCGGATCCATTTTCTTTTGGGTGTGCGTGTCTGTGTATGGGCCTGTCTTGTCTAAGTAGAATTGTTAAGTGCTTTTTGTTGTAGATTATTTGCGTGCTTAGTCGTGATAACTCTGCTCTGTGTTCCCCTACCGATTATTTCTTCCCCCCTGTCCCCGACTATTGGTTAATAAATTCCCCTCTTGTTGAATGTCCCAGCTCGTCCTTGTCCTTTCTGCATTGGTTTGCCGCGCTGCGAACGGGAATTAGGAAGGCCGTTGCCGTAGTTGTACATTTGGACCGACGGGCCTCGGTAACCATCCGCTCGGGTTACGCACGGTTCGAGCACGGTAACGGCTCGTTCCGCTCGAGGCCTGCCGAGGGTGTCAATTCCCGGTAGCTTTTCCGCGTGGATACTTAGGTATATTGAAGTTGGCAATTAACCCTACTTCACACGGTCGAATTATTGCGATTCATGGTCCTGTAAGGGACCCGTACTTTCGGATTTATCTGAAAGGTACGACCTAAATTCCGGGTGTTCGGTGGAGCCGACTCTACTGCTCCATCTAGTGGTCATGCTCGCCACGAGACCCGGCCACAACACTATTTAGGGGGTTGGAAAGGCATCATCATCAGAATTGTCATGCAGAATTCTCCCAAATTCATAGTGCTGATTCACTGGCTCCGACTCCGAATGAAGGCCAACAAGTTGCTGAAGCTTTGATAGGGCCATGCCACGCTGAGTAAGAGTGACGTATCACCTCCTGAAGGCACTCTCGGAGTTTCTAAATGCGATATGCCGTTCATAGGAAATGTAGCATCCCTATTCACTGTCTGTTTCCAATGTTAGGTGAATTCATACTTCGAAGCACCAACCCCCAGGATGTCGTGGGCTCCAGGGTCCAGTGGCAAAGTTTTGTGGAGGAAGGGCGATCCCCATCTCATATAATTTTGTTGGTTCAAAGCAAAGCAGATCTCAATCACAATGGAAGGATGTGATTGTATCCATCGACATCATTGGTATGCACAGCTTGCTGGAGCTCAATACACCCTGTTGATGAGATACACGTACATAGCCCAACAGGCTCGCTGTACTTCCATATGCCTATTGATGATGCCATGGAAGGTGGTTTCGTATCTATCGATGAGATCCTTCACGAAGGAACCCTCGACACTCTTCGACAGTGTTGGACATTCGGATACATTTCATCACAGTCAGAGGAAAGGAAAGATGCCTTATCATTTTGCCAGTGTGTCCCGGTACTTGGAGAACAGTGCCACTCCATTACAGCAGCAAACAATTTATGAATCCTTATTCAACAATTGTAAGAATTTTCCTTTCATGAAAACCTGTGAGTGATCCCAAGGCCATGACACCTGCTTCTGTGAGGAGGTATTCGAGTCTCAATCAGCTTAAAGGTCCAATAGCACTGAAATATCCAGTTCAATATGGAAGTTCTCCGTAAGATAAGCAGTCCGTCGATGAGGGTAAGGAAGAACAGAAGAACCAGAGGAGGGATTTTAGGAGAGCTCTCCTTCAGGCTGTGAACGGTGTGTGACGGGGTTACGATTGAGACATCGCGAGAATCTCAGTGTGCAACGCCCATTGCTGCACATCTTATTTCATAAACTCTGGACTGAATTCATTGAGCATGGCATGGCATTGACTTCGTTCGGGTCAATGAGCAGGGGAGGACAAATATCTCAGATTTGTTAGATTGTTTGTCAATGAGAATGTCAAAGGATCGTTGCTTAATCTTCAACATCAGGTTTGGTAAAATGTACTGTTGTGTACCCCCTCTGTTCCCCCACAAGTAAGGTACTTTATTTGTATAGATTGAAGATAGCAGATGCCATAAAGAAGTTTTCTTCTGGATGACTTCACTCTTGAGAAACATAGATAGCTTTTGGAATGCTTCAGTGTGTTTTTTTTTTTTTTCCGGTTGGACCTCTGTTCCTCTTCCATTATTTTCTCCCTGAACTAGTCAACCTGCAAGAGTGATATATTTGGCCTCCTTTGCAATCAAGCCAGCCCCAAGTGTGAGGTCCTAGATCGTCTTGTTCTTGAATGATTGACTTGCTCCCGTCTTTCGTCACACATTGATGGAGGCTTTCATCATTCTGGATTTTTTTCCTCTTCCTTATCTTTCTACAGATAAGGCATTGAGTTCCAAGAACACCTTTTCTCATTGTGGAAAGGAAGGTCGGAGCTATACGCTGGTCTTGCTAGGTGTATCGGGCTGCACTGCTCAGTTATTGACAGTCTTTTGACGGACAGTCAACTGGAAGACTTGAGATAGATTTCAAATTGCCGACTTTCACATCAATCAATGTAATTTGATGGGCCTTTGGATGATGTCACCTTTGGGGGTTGCTATCAAGGTCAAGGCCACTCTCAAATTCCTGTCATTGATCATTTACTATTCAGTGAGACAGGTGATCATCCTCTCTTAGAGCGAGCACATTCCAGGCACCCACCCAAGGACCGCTCGGGTTAACCCGAGGAGAGCGCAGTCTGGTGGATGACACCTCAGCACCATCCCAAAAAACCCCAAAACATCCCGACCCAGGAAGGAATTACCCTATGCTTTTCCTCCGACCATCAAAGAATGGGGGTCCGAAGGCTTTGCCCCAATCCCATCATCCAGTGAGCTGCCCTGCAAAGGGCAGCTGCACAGGAGGTACTTCCGTGGAATGGGTTTTTAAGTTTTATTTGCTATAGTTTGTGTGGTTGTGGAATGAAGCGTTTTACGGTGGCTGGAATGCAACTACTGCCACCAACCTCTGAGAAAAAGGTAACCACACTCCAGGAGGATGTCTGCAGACAAAGTTTGGCACCACATATGGATGATTGTTGACTGTTGGCTCACAAGAAGCTCCTCCACCCTTTGAAGAGGTGCAGTCCTTGCAGTCCTTGAACTTACTCTTTACTATAACCCTTTCACGGGGGTCATATCAAAAAGCCAGCATCAAAGCCAAGTCACTGTTTGCCGTATTTTCCTCGAAACCAAGGGATTCTGAGCTGCACTGAGCAAATAAAGACTGTAACACCATGAAATCTCAAGACAGGAGATGCATTCCAAAGATTTGTCACTCTCCAACAGCGCGAAGTTGGTGCGTTCCCCTCTCTTCGACAATACTACATCGGGTTCTGGCTCATTCTGCCCTCTCTTACTACTACCGGAATCCCAATTGTGAGAGCCCTGACTGCACTGTGTTCCTGCAAGAGGAATAATTAGAAATGGAAGAAAGCCACCTCTCATCTACCTTATTGTCTTTCAGATCAAAGACCTTTCAAAGAGAAAATCTTGACTGTGGGATAATAAATAAACAGATTGAAGGATTATCACTGCCTTAAAGAAGTTACTCCCACTCGCTTTGAACTTCACCTTTCAGTTTTGGAACAAATGTTGCAAGAAATGTGGAACTTCCAACAGTGAGGATGGATGGGAACTTTATCGAAGAGTCGCTAGAAAAAGGGAAATGAGGCAGAAAACTGCAACAAAACATTTATGGACACGATTATAAAACAATAAAAACAGGTATTTACAAACAACAAACAAGATGTATTCAAAGCATTTTCAACCATCTTCAACCCAGAAAAAAAAATCCCATAAAATCCATATCCCAAAAATGTTGATCCATTTTGGTGTAGCAAAAATCAAGTGAATCAGTGATCATTACTCTGAGTTTCGGGTTTCCATAACAAGTGTCATGCCTGGTGTTGGCTTAATGGTTAGGGTGGCGGGCTTGGGATCCTAGGGTCCTGAGTTCAAATCCTGCCAGCTGTTGAATTAAATACCTGGTGGGGTTAACTCGGCTGTCATCATCCGAGGTCGGCAAAATGAGTGCCAGCATGCTGGTATACTGTGTCGGAGTGGCGACCCGTCCAGGATTGTGCCCAATAGCCAAGGAGATTGCTTAGGCAGCACCAACACTCTGCACAGTGTGTGGTCCAATGGATGGATGGATAAACAGTGTTCACAACAGGAGGAATCTCCACAGTTCAAACGATTACAGTTGAACGTTTAAAAAAAAATGCACTATCCTGTCAAAGTTGCGCAGACTATCCTCTACTGACCACAAATACCACTATCCACAGTTGGTGACATAGCTGTTGATGCTGTGACAGCTTTCAACAAGCAGAACTGACGAAGACTCGAACAAGGACCCAACCTCTGGCATAAAATGTAAACATGTTTAAGGGGGAAACCCAAAGCAAATTTTTTTTTCTTCTGAAAATCATTGAGAATCATTAATCACGGCCTCATTTGAAGGGAAACAAAGTTGAAAATTTTTTTGCCAATCACAAAAAGTGTCGAAAAAAATCTTTAAAGTGTCGATTTTTTTTACTTCGCCAGTGAACACCTTGAAGCTGTATTGATCCGAATGGCAGTCTACGTAAAGAAACAGTGCATGTCAGGCTCAGAATCTAGATACCGATTCCACCGTCGTCTGCGACTCCGAAGGTTCTCAGTATGTTGAATATGATTGT
Source organism: Eptatretus atami (assembly GCA_035128595.1). Taxonomy (NCBI): domain Eukaryota; kingdom Metazoa; phylum Chordata; class Myxini; order Myxiniformes; family Myxinidae; genus Eptatretus; species Eptatretus atami. Next base: position 77,518,794 of record CM068968.1, on the reverse strand, counting down.
TGGGATTTTAAGAAACTATTTGGAGACAAAATTAGTGGAGTGATGGAAAATGCTTTCGGGGGAATTGGTGTGGCGGAATCATTTCAAGCCTTGGGCGAACGATTCAGAGGACGAAGGCAGAAGTGTTCGTAAAGAGAGAAACCGCCGTACATGATCACTTCAGCTCGAGGTTTTGATTTTCTGTCCAATTGGCGTGTTTATAAGGGAGGGATTTTTGATTAATTTATGAATTGGTTAATTTTACTTGAGCAGAAATACCAATCATCGCCTGACAGCTGACAACCGCGGACAAAATGGGCGATGAATGCTTTGTCTCACTGTCGCAGGCTGACCAGGTGTCTTGTTATGTTACGGGATCGTCCTGTTTCCTACTTTCCCCGGACGCCATTTGTGTCCGTCCCGTGTCCCACTGTCATGTCTGTGAAGGTGTCGATGTCCCTCCCCAGTGGATGGGGGGTTGTGGAGGGTGAAGAGAGGTGTGAGATGGTGGTGGGTATTGTGGGGGTGATGATTGTGGGGGGATGGTGGAGGGAAGGTGTGGGATGTGGGATGGTGGTGGGTATTGTGGGGGTGATAGTTGATGGGGGGATTGTAGGGGGATGGGGGTGGGGGGGGGGGGGAAGGGGCGAAAACCTGAAAAGTTTTAGCATCCCAGGTCAAATCTCTTGGAGGAGATGTTACATACATACATACTCTCCACTATAAGAGCTGGTGGTTCATTTGATTTACAGACATTTGTGTTGATATATAATTGTTTTCAGTGCTCTTGTGATAACAGGTGTTTGATTCACGCTCAAATTGCCCATGTGCATATTGCTGGTAGCTGGGTGGAGATGGTGTTTCAGTTTCGAGCGACGGCTTATTTCTTCTGATTAATCATGGGGATGGCATCCTCTCTCATTCATGGTGGATAACCACAGATCTGGCCATCCCTGTTGGTTTCATAATCAGTGCTCTGTCAAATGTTCCAAGCACAAATGTGAACATTTTGTCGGCCCGATCCACACGCGGGTATTTCGGAAAACCCTCGTCCAATTTCTGGAAACTTTAGAGTCTTTCAGCCGTTGGTGTAGCATGAAACCATCTTGTTTTGTGTTACTATACAGCACCTAGGACGCATGGACGATGTATATTTGTGGAAAATCAAAAATTAATCATCGTTTGAGTTAAATCGTATCGCAAATGTAACCCGTATACAGTACATCATATCTATTTTTGTAGGTTACAAAGGGATAGATTGCCAACGAAGTGGTCTGAGCATTTGGGTTCCCCTCCAATGAAGATTGCAATTAAAGGATCCCAGATAGAAAAACGTGGACTTCACTGCTGGTTGTAAGATGAGGGGATGTGGAAAGGAAAGGAGGACAACAAAACAACTTTTAAATTGGTGAATGTCTGTGGGAAATGACCCTTGTTGCCTTTAGGATGTTTTTGCCAATTTGGATTGAACAGATGGAAGGTAAAATTCCACTTTGTGCACCAGGTTTTGTGTGAAAGGAAAGCATTAAAAGAAAAACCATGTGTTGTGGAATGAATGGATAGATCAAGTAAAATAGTATTCAGTCTTGATGAAAAATAATTCAGTTGTGGAGAAAAAGAAACTCGTTTGGCAAACATTTATAAACCGGTTGGCTTAGAAAATAATTCCAGGGGAAATAGTCCTGCCTCATGATAATGCAGTTTTCTCCTCGTCTCCACTCACAGGGCCTCATCTTCGTCTTGCTCGACACCGGCATCCACCGTGCTTACTTCATCCTCTCAATCTGGGCTTTATGTTTGCCCGGTGGCGGTTAGCTGACGAAACATACTCTTCCTCTGGGGATGGGTCTGAGCAATTTTACTTCAGCTGTAATATCCAGCATTGCCAAAGGAATTTCGGTGGAGAGTCATCGTCTGAATTCACATTGATGCACGGCCTCACTCCTCACCATATTTGGGACTTCATGGAGCTTTGACTACTTGAAAAGTGTGTGGTTACAGCTCCTGTTGAGGGGCTGAAAGCGTCTTCTGGCCGTCCATTAGCTGTGCACATTCATCATAGTCTGATAAGGACATCTTTTATTTGAAAGCCTGGACTGTGGAAATGTCAAACATAAATTGTATCTCTCTCAATGTGTTTTTATATCGGCAGTGTTTTCACATAGTTATATCCACACGTGTTGTAGTGTCTCACACCTTCAGTACTCACGTCTGACACATAACAGCCCGCAGCAACATCCATGTTTTTTTCTGACCAATTTACTTCTTTGGCTTTAATGTTTATGGGTCTTTCTCTTTGGTCTTTAGTTGCTTTTGTCTGACTTCGTCAGTTATGTCCTTTTTTCTGACGTTCCATTGGCATTTGTGGTTTTTCTTTACGATTGTAATTTGGGGATAGACGTCGTGATCCTTTTAAAGTGATACTTATCAGATTTTTAAAAATACTTTTTGACGTTTTAGATGCTCCAGAAATATTGTCCTTTTCTGTGTATGTCAATACTTCATGAATGGAATGTACCAGTACTTTGTAAATGGAGGATGGTCCTCTTGTGGACCACGCACTTCTTTTAAAACCACTCCGTTCATCTTCAGCTTTGTTACTCCACCCCGAAAGTGGACGTAGGTTATATTTTCACCCCTGTCGGTTTGTCTGTGAAACAGGATATTTCTAAAAGTTGTGGACGGATTCGGACTAAATTTGGTGGAGAGGTTGGGTGTAAGACAATGAAGAATTGATTCGATTTTGGTGAAGACCCGAATCCGGACCAAATCCGAGAATTTTTAAGTGATTCTCGACCATCGAGTGACAGGCCAAAAACAATATACAGCACGCTATCTCAAAAAGTTTATGCACGGATTTGGACGAAACTTGAACAGGTTGGGTGTGGTGAGAAGGAAAAAAAAATATATATATCAATTTGATATTTTTTCTGAATCTGGGTACGGATACAAGAATTTCTTAATTCTGGAAGTGATCCTTCACCATTTAGAGATGGGGCCAAAAACGATATAGTAGCTGTTAGCATGATATTTTAAAAACGTCGTGGACGAGTTAGTTGGGTGAGAAGAACATAGCCAATTCGATTTTGGTTCCGGGTCCGGATAGAAGCGGCTCATCAGTGGGATACAAAACGTAAACCGTTCAGCCTGGGGAGGTATGCGCCTCCAGGTTCTGTTCTAGTTTGTGATAGTTTTGGGGTCGGGCGGTTCTGTTCAGGTTTTTGCTTCGGAGTGAAATCTGTCTCAAAGTGAGGTTGATATCTTCTCTGTTGTGTGAATTCTTTCATGTCTTTTCATTGATGAGGAACGAAACAAAATCTTGTTGCAACAGAACACTTGTACGGCTTTTCTCCGCTGTGTATTTTTTTGATGTCGATACATAATGTGACGAATGAC
>CM068968.1:77454961-77465043 GCA_035128595.1 Eptatretus atami | reverse complement strand
CAAGAGAGAGATAAAAGAAGAAGCAAAGTAAGAAGGAAAGGAGTGGAAAGGAGGAAGTTGAGATAGTCCGGAAAAGAAGAACCACGGTCATTGATCAGGTGCTCAATGAACCATTTAAGGATTTTGGACGAACCAACTGTGCAAAATGCTCTTTGGAAATTTGAATCGAAGAAACAGGGAAGAAGAGGGACAGCTGCTGAAAAAAGGAAAAGCTCTTTCTTCAAAAAACAACAGAAGCAGCAGAGGCACGCACATGAACAAGAGTGTGGAATTGAAGTGACGCCCCTCAGATGCGTCAGAAACCACTCACCGTGAAGGAAGTTCACAGAAACAGAACTTTGTTGATTGGCTGCCACCAAATTGAGACCTCAACATCATGACGAACTGCAGCAGCAGAAACGGCACAGTGTGTGTCTCCAACAGCAAACTGAATCCTCACCGTGATGACTCACTGCAACACCAACAACACAAACAACACATTGTTGAGGGGCTGGGGAAAGCAGAAGCCTCATTGTGATCACAGGCAGCTGAAACAGCAGAAGCGCATGATGTTCAGAACACACATACACAGACTTCAACAGGTGAGCACTGTTCAAGTTACCTTGGGGCATTGGGTGAACCATTGGCTTACATTCACCAATGGACTGCGTGTTCCCCATTCAGCCATACCAATCAGATGCTCCACTACTACTCACTTATAAAAGGAAATTCATTGTTTTCTTCCTTTGGTTGGTCAACCGTAGCAAGAGCAGCTTTCCAGCATCTTTCAGGTGCTTGAGATTGTTTTCAGATGTGGAACTGGATTCAAATCTGAGAGGGGCCAGGAGTGCCTGGTGGACTCCGTTACAGATGTGTGTTGTAGAATGGCGCGCCACGCAGTGCAATGGTAAATTTTTGCCCAGAATGATGATGGCGACCAAGGTTTTCTAACATGGCCGTGATTTAATCTCAACTACACCTTCTAGTGGATGAATTGTAACTATGGGTGAACACAGTGGTGTAGACACAACCAAACCAATATCAAGACATTAAATTTAATTAAATTTTGTGGCGTTTTGTCTTTTACAGACATTGCTGTTCATCTGTCTAACAATAATAATATAATATCCTTAATTATGGAGATAATTGTACTTATAATTTTGGTGGAAAGGTAACTGATTGGCATGGTCATCTCCACGCAGGATAAATAACAAGACATTTGTCTCCTCGATTGGATTAGATCACCTCATTCACCTTTCATTGACTTCCTTTCCATCAGTGCATTTCTTCTGCCTTTTCATGAACAAGTCATCAAACTGATAAATATATTAATATATTTAATCTTTCATATTTTTATTGTTTTTCCAAAGGCCCTCAGAAGAGGGCTCATTCCCTCCCCACCTCCTCACATGAAACCATCGAACCAGTTGAACGTAAGTTGTCAAGATTCTTACCTTAAATTACAAATTCTTCCAACTTTGTCTGAACTTCATGTCCTTCACCTCCATTGTGTCCTATTTTCTGTGTCTCACACGTGTTGATAACAAATGAATATTTTGGCTGAACTCGAATCCAGACACAAGACCAAACATATCTTCCAATGGTGAAGTCTGTATGAGTGTTAATGTATCGTATATAAAGTGAGTGTGTACACCTGGATGATCATTAAAATGAATTGTGTGAAAAACTTTAATGCAATCCAGTGGGATTTTGTGATGAAGAAAATGAAGATGTGAAATTGAAGGCAAATAAGAGAAAAATTGAACCGAGATGAAGAAAGCTATTGAGAGAATCCAGTCCAGTATTTCCAGATTGTGTTGGAAGATATGATAATGATGGAGATTGTGATGACAATGCCATTGAGTGGTTTTGACTCCTTTTGTTGATGTGTGCAGAGGAAGAAGTTGTAGTATTGGCCGCCGATACGAGGATACGATGTTTGGCAGTGGATCGATCATCACTCCATCGTATAAGCTCTCCAAGAATTTAAAACGAAACATCAGGCTGTTACAGATGGCCGATCCAAGATTATTCAAATAAACACCTGTCTCCAGAACTACAGGTACTTAAACCTTCCGTAGACCTTATTTAATCACTTGTACCTTTTGTGTCCATTGTCAATCTGTTGCTTCCTTGTTCAAATCATGACGGGAACTTAATAATTCGGAGTGAATAGAATTTAATAATTCCAACACAATCCTGGAAATACTGGACTGGATTCTCTCAATAGCTTTCTTCATCTCGGTTCAATTTTTCTCTTATTTTGCCTTCAATTTCACATCTTCATTTTCTTCATCACAAACTCCCACTGGATTGGCATTAAAGTTTTCACACAATTCATTTTAATGATCATCCAGGTGTACACACTCACTTTATATACGGATACATTAACACTCATACAGACTTCACCAATTGGAAAGATATGTTTGTCTTGTGTCTGGATTCGTGAGTTCAGCCAAATATTCATTGTTATACACGTGTGAGACACAGACAAAATAGGACACAATGGAGGTGAAGGACATGAAGTTCAGACAAAGTTGGAAGAATTTGTAATTTAAGGTAAGAATCTTGACAACTTACGTTCAACTGGTTCGATGGTTTCATGTGAGGAGGTGGAGGAGGGAATGAGCCCCTCTTCTGAGGGGCCTTTGGACCTCCTCCTACTCCTCCTCCTCCTCCTCCTCCCTCCTCCTCCTCCCTCCTCTCCCCTCCTCTCCTCCTCTCCTCCTCCATCCCCCCTCCTCTCTCCTCCTCCTCCTCCTCCTCCTCCCTCTCCTCTCCTCACCTCCTCCTCCTCCTCCCTTTCCGCTCCTCCACTCTCTCCTTCTCCCTCTTCCTCTCCCCTCCCTCTCCCTCTCCCTCCCTCTCCTCCCTCTCTCCTCTCCTCCTCCTCTCTCCTCCCTCCTCTCTCCTCTCCCTCTCACTTCTCCTCCTCCCCCTTCCCTCCCTCCCCCCTCCTGATTCGCCTCTTCCCTCCCTCCATCTCCCTCTCCTTCCTCCTCCTCCCCCTCTCCCTCCTCCCCTTCCCTTGCCTCCCCTCCTCCTCCTCTCCCCTCCTCCTCCCTCTCCCTCCCCTCCTCCTCTCCCTCTCCCTCCGCCTCCCTCTCCCTCTCCTCTCCCTCCCCTCCTCCTCCTCTCCCTCTCTCGTAATATGTATTCAAAAAAAACAAATAAATAAACATTAAATTGTGACATCATTCGTGGATGTCATAGCACCGTGTCTTGTCATTGGTGGACAGATAAGGCCGGTAACTTGGGAACGCTTATCCGATTAATATCAAAACCTCGAAAGCACATCAACGGGTCCCAGCAATATTCTCGGCAACGTTTTCAATCAAACGACGGTCATCGCTGCAAAAAAAGAAAGAAGAAAAAAATAAAACATTAATTGTGACGTCATTCGTGATGTCATAGCACCGTGTCTTGTCATTGGTTCGACAGATAAATGCCGTAACTTGGGAACGCGCTCGTCTGATTGACATCCAAACCTCGAAAGGCAGCATCTGCGGGGCCCCGGCAATATTCCGTGCAAGTTTTCAATCCGATGGACCGGCGGTCGTTGAGAAACTGCGGTTGCAGACAAACAGACAGACAGACAGAACAGACAGAGACAACACACACACACACAGAGATGCTGGAATTATAGATAGATATACAACTACGGTGGCCGATACTCGCTCAAGTACTTAAGAAGAATTTGTGCAAGTTTCTAGCTTTGATATTCAATTAATTCTTTGCCGTATGAATTACCTTAAATCACAACGCAGCAAACAAATAATGACGTCTCTTGATATTCCATCTGTCAGTCCTTATGTCCAAGCAATCCCCAACACTAAATCAAGTGTCAGTTAACAACAATGGCGCACTTGGTCACAACCTGCAACAAAATCCGTCAACGGGCCGATTTGGCAACACGCATTGACTCCGCTACTAACATAGAGATAACATAATACGGTAGAGGGGACGAGTTATCACGGTCAACGCGGACGTGAATGGCTAGTCGTGACGTCCACACAGTGCTACGCTGGCTAACATTGGCGATGAAAGCGTAGGAAGAAAGCCATGTAGGTCATGTGCACTCTTCTATCGTGCCAATTTGTTCGTATTTTACATCATAACTTTGTTCCATTTACTTGTCCAACCAGTGGCAGTAGGTAGCGGGGGTTTTTTTAACCTGTTTAACCAATCATTTTGCCCCACACTACTATCGGGCTCTTGATCCCCCCGAGGATGGCTGTCGAGAAGGCTTGAATGAGATGCGAACCATTTTGGCCGCCCAATAAGGAGGCTGTCGACATCGAACGACTGGACGGAACCTCGCCGACAAGATATGGAAGTCTTTCGCCTTCCCCCGTCCACTTATGCAATAAGAGCTGCTTCAAGACCCTCAACAGCAATTGCACCCAACCAGACAAGTCTGCGCTTGGTCCACTCCAAGTTGAGAACTTGAGCAGACCAGTGTAACCCTCACATCACAATACAGTAGTCCCCTGTTATTTGGATTTGTGGTTGAAATTTTGGGTGTCATATGCTTTAATTTCTTGCACAGTGACCTGGGAGACCTGGTAGATTCCACAAAAAAAGTCCCGAAGAATCTCGTGGGGGTTTTTTTCCAAATGCAGATGCACACCACGTGCTACCACAATTAGTTAAATCAGAAATCGGCATAGCTCGGAAACTATTGCACTTAGGATGTTGCTTTTGGCTTATATCCCATGTTTTATGACTCCGAGGAATCCAATGAAGCAAATATTTCACCTCCAGTCTGTTCTTCTTCGCCTAAAATCCAATATGGCATCTCCGCGTAATGAGGAGAACCTTAAAATATATAATATCTCACACCGATCGACTAAGAAAGTGCTGTTTGTGTCTATACCCTGTTTCATGATACAAAGAACAAATAAGTGTGTAAGTACCACACAAAACGTTTATTGATCACAACAGCAACAACACATATATGTGAGCTCCATTAAAATGAGATTCATAGGGTACAACATTGAATATTGACCAAAACAATGTACGTAACAATGAGTTAGGCAATAGTAATTATATTATCTCATACCAGAGAACGAACTATGGTAAAATGTTCTTGCAATGTAACTATAACATAAGCAGAATGTCTAAGATGGTCTGAGGAAGGAGTGCGAATCGATTCTGCAATCGTGCCCCATTCATCATCTGATGCATTGTAAGGTCAACCCCACTACGCAGTGCCCACACATAGCATTGCATGCTTCGTTAGCCTTCTACACCGACAAGCTGAATTATCTTTGCAACCGCTTGAGCAGTCACAATATATCATGTTGAGCCAGTCACTCGAGCAGCAGCACGTTCGCGACCAAAGAAACGATTGCCGAACCCGCAGTTCCCACCCAAAATCTGAAGGATCGAGGTCATTGCCATATCCAATGACTAGATTTGCGGAACACGCGGAAGGAATGCATCTTAGCAGAAGTACTTGTGGAGAGGAGGGTGCAAGTTTGGTTGTATAGAAACACTCTGCGAGCGAACATTGCTCTGAGGCGAAAACTATCTACGGCCTATCAGACTATTTGAATTGGTTTCACGTTGGTTACATCATGCATATCCATCAAGTTCTCTATGTCTTTCAGTATGCCACTTGTCACTTCCCTTGTGTTGAAGGTCGGCGAGGCAAGAAGTGGAACTCTACGGCGTTTATGAGCGTGAGTGGTCTTCTTCTTGCCCTTGCCAAAAGAGCATGTGTGTATCGCAACCCCTCATAACGAGAAGCGGCAGCAGGACATCGCAGAGCTCAGGCCGCCAGAAGGTATGTCTTCACTGCCGTATGTGATGAGTTTAGAGGGCATTGAGTTAAATCAGAGCCAAATCTAGCATATCGCGTGGCTTTTGACCAAACGGTTCTGGCATTACTGCCCGCTCACCCAACTCTCTTCCCTATGGTATCCAAGGCCATCTCCTCTCTGTCGCAGCCAACGTGTGGCCCTAAAGGAGTTCTTATCCCCTCTTCCTGTCCAGGCTGGAGTATCTCAAGGGAGCGTTTGGCCCTGTTCTTTTTCTGGTTTTCATTAATGATCTTCTGACTCTGGAAAATCCTCTTACCTCTTTGCTGATGACTTCACCCTGCCGTTTACCAAAATCGGGTCATCCCTCAAGATTGGCAAGCAGCAGTTCTTCGGTCCTCCCCTCTGCAGATCTGGATAAAATCACAAGGGGTGGTCAAACAAGTGGAACATCTCTTTCAATCCGACGACATCTCATAGTCCACACTATGTTGGCTCAAAGAACATCTGAAACACCCCACAAATATACTTTCTCAACAATCCTCTGAGAGAAGTCCTTTCATTCAAGCTTCTGGTCTCACTGTGTACATGATCTTTCCTGGGAAGCCACATTCCAAGGTGGTTCTCCAAACAGTCACCGACTGGGCATCCTCTATTGTGCAAAGTTTCTTCTTGGCACACCTGAACTCCTACCACACATGCAAAAATTTCATCGCAGCCTGAGGGATACTGCTCTCCCTTCAGGGATGGTGCTCCTGCCTCTCATTCTAGGTCTTCACACTGTGGAGACAAAGGCATTAGGATCATTGGTATCTCTTAATGATGTGGTGAGTCTTTATGTCTCTCAATCTCCAGCTACAGGCAGGTATGGTGGTCCGCTGTCTTCCTCCGTCTCTTCTTGGCCTTCCGCTCCGTTGTCTATCTGAGACATGTCGCCCCGCCATATTTCACAGGGCACTCAAGGTCCGCCAGCAAACCCCTTCTGGTAAAACCACCAAAATCAGAATCACTCTTCACCTTCACCTTTCATTCGCTCTTTTTCCCGCCTTGGAACTAAACTCCCACGCAACTCTTCAGTCCACTCTTCTCCTCTCCAGGTCTTCAAAACAGTTTGCTTCGACACCCTCCCTTATCTTCCCCAATTCAAATCCTCGATCTTTCTACCACCGTTAATCCACCCCAAACCCCATATTCCTTAAAATTCCCTGCTTTCCTTTGAAAGTCCCGCAGTGTAAGACCTTGAAAGTCCCTTGCGTAGTGGGTCCATCTTGTGTACCCGCTTACCCCTTTCCATCCTCTCTCACATCTCCCACGTCTCTGTCCACAAACTGTTATTTTTCCTTCCCTCTCCCCACCCCTTGTGTCCTGCTCCCCTTGTTGAACGTTCTGTGTGGTCGCTCTCAATACGAGCCTCGATGGTGTATATCAAAAAAAAATCAATAGGATGAAATTGAGGATTTTATAAACACCACTTAAGTTGTTACCTTGTGCCTGTGTTGACCGTTTCTCCATATTTGACCTCAAAATAATTCCCTGTTGAACTCCAATGACCTGAAATATAAAACCTCTTCAAATTTCAAGTCAATGGGATGATATTGAGGATTTTAGAAATTCTCACCGAAGTTGCGATCTTGGCTGGGTGACCTTTGCACCTCTTGACCTCAAAACAATGTGCTTCTTCCTTATAAACAAAATCCCATGTGTGAAGTTTGTGAAGATCGGTTTAAAGATTGTGACCTGTAGCGATCAACAGACCGACGTACAACAGACACAAACAAAATTGATCGACACATATACTTTGGAAAATCTTCGATTTGCAACTAACAAACAAACCACAACAAACGAGGAGGACAACTTCTGTAGAGCGCATACCTCGCCAAGCTGGTTAGTTACGTTTTGTTATCCCACTGATAGCCGGACTGCTGGATTCGGATCTGAACTAAAATTTAATCGGTTTTGTTCTCATCACACAACCAACTCAGTCAATCAAGTTTCATCCTGATCCCTCCATAACGTTTTCAATTCCTGCGAAATGTCGTTTTTAACCAGATCTCTCAAGGTGACAGAATCACTAAACAATTCTCAGATCGCTCGGATTCGGATCTTCACCAAAATCTGAAAAAGAAGAAGTCGGAAGACGGACCTTCGGTGGATGAGGTAATTATTGGATTAAGATTATTATCCCCTCTGGAGCCTTTTCACAACATACTTCGACCCCGTCCTTGGAAATTAGTTGATTGATGATTTGAAAGGAGAGAGACTTTAAGATAATCTTATTCACAGTGTAATTATGAAAGACAAGGATTGACAATCTTATATAGGAAAATGAAGCCCATCCTAACCCCCAAAGCACCACATCAAAACCAACCAAACACCAAACCCAAACCCAAACCCAATCCCAAAATCGTAACATTTGGCACAATTTTTAATTTAAACACCTCAACAATTTTTTTGAAACAGTTTCAACAATCAACCGAGGTGAATGAAGTGTTTCAGCTCAACAACTTATGTATTATTTTTTAACAGTTCATAACAACCAACACGGGTCAATAAAAGTGTTCAGCTCAACAAAGTTGTTTTTTCCCCCTTTCTTCCAGCTTCTAGTCTTGAGAATGAGTTTCAATTCTTCGGAAATGTGAAGAAGTAGAAATGGGGAGAGATTGTTCGAACACGTCTCAAAGAATCCACAGGTTTCCCAGGCACTTTCTTAGTTGCTGAAAACAAAATAAATAAAATAAAATAACAAATTTAACGTTTTTTCAACAACATCCGGAATTAAAATTAAAATATTCTAACATTTAATTAATTTTTAATGAACTTAACTTATCTTTCATCAAGCACCATCAACAAAGAAAAGACATCGATACGTTTAGAGCCCAGAGAGTCTTCCTGGTGAAACCCAGCTTTCAAGTCTCCAAAATATAACCACCTTCCAGTCTCCAAAATATAAACCACCTTCCAAGGTCTCCAATAAATAACCCACCTTCAGTTTCCCCCAAATAGGAAAAGAAACTCTTTTCTGATTTCCCGAATTTGTGGCTTCTCCAAGTATGAACTGGTCTTGGTTCATCAAGTAGAATCTGTTGTGGGTCCTTCAAGCGAGAACTCATATGGCTGGGTCGTGGTTGTCAATCAGGTCTGGAAAACAGCTTTCTCATCATCGTCGAGTTTCGATTCCAACGTATCGATTTGGGTGTAAATCAGCACAGGTAGCACAGAGACGAGGTCACCTGCTTGATGACTCATTCAAATTATTAAATTCTATTTTCACTTCCGAATTATGTAGTTCCCGTCATGAATTTAACAAGGAAGGCAACAGATTGACAATGGACACAAAAAGGGTACAAGTGATTAAATAAGGTTACGGAAGGTTTAAGTACCATTAGTTCTGGAGACAGGTGTTTATTTGAATAACTTGGAATCGCCATCTGTAACAGCCTGAGTTTCGTTTTAATTTTGGAGAGAGCTATACGATGGAGTGTGATCGATCACTGCCAAACATCGTATCCTCGTATCGGCGGCCAATACTACAACTTCTTCCTCTGCACACATCAAAAGAAGGGAGTCAAAACCACTCAATGGCATTGTCATCACAATCTCCATCAATTATCGATATCTTCCAACACAATCTGGAAATACTTGACTGGATTCTCCATAGCTTCTTCATTCTCGGTTCAATTTTCTCTTAATTTGCCTTCAATTTCAATTTCATTTTCTTTCTCATGCAAAATCCCACTGGATTTGGCATTAAAGTGTTTCACACAATTCACTTTTAATGATCATCCAGGTGTACACACATCACTTTATAATACGGTACATTAACATCATAACAGACTTCACCATTGGAAGATATGTTTGGTCTTGTGTCTGGATTGTGAGTTCAGCCAAATATTCATTGTTATTCAATACACGTGTGAGACAACAGACAATAGGACCAACAATGGAGGTGAAGAATGAAGTTCAGACAAAGTTGAAGAATTGATAATTTAAGGTAGGAATCTTGACAACTTCGTTCAACTGCGTTCGGATGGTTTTCATGTGAGGAGGTGGGAGAGGAATGAGCCCCTCTTCTGAGGGCCTTTGGAAAACAATAAAAAATATTGAAAGATTAAATATATAATATATTTATCAGTTTGATGACTTGTTCCATGAAAAGGCGAAGAAATGCCACTGATGGAAAGGTAAGTCAATGTAAAGGTGAATGAGGTGATCTAATCCATCGAGGAGACAAAGAGTTCTTGTTATTTATCCTGCGTGGAGATGACCATGCCAAATCAGTTACCTTTCCACCAAAATTATAAGTACAATTTATCTCCATAATTAAGATATTATTATTATTAT
>CM068968.1:77424967-77436246 GCA_035128595.1 Eptatretus atami | reverse complement strand
TCGCGAGATTGTTTTCGGGGGTCGCGGGAAGGTTGTAAAAACAAATAAACAAACAATATATAATAAAGAAATTCATAAATATTTTTGAAAATGATTTTTCAATTAAATCTCCCATACCAATGTTATAATGTAGTCATTATGAAACAGATTTGAGCAGCAAGTGAAATTAGTATGTGTGGTGTGGTGAGAGAGAGAGCGCGAGAGAGCTGCGCACACAGTGCGGGTGCTGAAAGTCAATGTTAGCGCTAGCCAACTACTGCAAGGTGGCTGAATATGGATCGGTGGCTTGTCAAAAAACGTCTGCCAGCTCAAGATGCGGACCAAGACGACACATGTGAAGGTGGGCCAACTGTTACAAGTTCAACTGAAAAACGTAAGGCGCCGGCGGCAGATTTGGCCTCCAACAAGCATCGGAAATATCAGACTGACTTTCTGCAGTACGGATTCACATGCCTAGCCAAAAATGAAGTGGAATATCCACAGTGTGTTCTGTGTTCAGAAGTGCTTGCTCACGAAAGCTTGAAACCAGTGAAATTGAAGAGACATTTACAAACCAAACACCCATCCTACATTGACAAACCTTAGATTTTTTTCTCGTCAGGAGGAGAACTACAGAGCCAAAAGACGACTGTACGTGAGCACTCTACAATCCCTGTCAAAGCCCTGTTGGCTTCATATGAAGTGGCATACCTGGTTGCTCAATCCAAAAAGCCCCATACTATTGTAGAGAGCCTGATCCGCCCAGCAGCTATTGCAATGACCACAGCTATGCATGGTGAAAAAATAGCGAGCACACTTGAGACTATTCCACTGTCTAATGACACAATGGCGAGGCGCATTGGTGAAATGGCCAACGACATTAAAGAGCAGCTCATTGACCGAGTGAAGAAAAGTGGAAGATTTTCCCTCCAAATTGACGAAACAACGGATGTTTCCAGTGATTCACAGTTACTTATTTTGCAAGATATAGCTACGAGGGAAAATGTACGAGGATATGTTGTTTTGCTCGACACTTGAAGGAACTTGCACTGGTCGTGACATTTTTAACAAACTGGACAGTAAAATGCGCGAGGATGGGCTAAGTTGGGAAAATTGCATCTCTGTGTGTACAGATGGAGCAGGCGCCATGCAGGGGACAACAAGGGGACTGAAAGCTAAAGTTTTGGAAGTGGCGCCGCATGTCAAATTCACTCATTGCATTATTCACAGAGAGGCCCTCGCCAGCAAGAACCTCGAGCCACAACTCCGCAATGTTCTCCAAACAGCAATTAAAGTGGTGAACTTCATCAAATCCCGTCGGTGAATACCAGACTGTTTGCCACACCTGCCAGGAAATGGATCGGAACACGAATCTCTACTATTTCACACAGAGGTCAGATGGCTATCACGGGGGAAAGTTTTAACCAGACTGTTTGAACTGCGTGAGGAGGTTCGCATTTTCCTCTCAGATTGCGGCTCCCCCCTCGCTGACCACCTGACCGACCTCACATGGGTTACTGGCCTTGCATATTTGGCAGGCATATTTGATAAACTGAACAGTCTAAACTTGTCTCTCCAAGGCCCAAACACCAATGTCCTCACGCTTTCTGACAAGGTTACAGCGTTATCTAAGAAGCTTGAGCGGGGCAGCGCGAGTCGAAGAAGGCAGTGTGGAAATGTTCCCTGAGCTCGAGGACTTCATGGACAAATTTGACATAAGCATCCAAACAATAAAAGGACTTATTGCTACTCACCTCAGAAGCCTGATTGGCCCTTCAATAGGTACTTCCCAAAAGAGACACCCCAGAGAGAAACGACTGGATACGCCAGCCTTTCATCACCTCATCTGCCTGACACCTGTCATCGGAGCTTGAGGATGCGCTCTTGGACCTCTCCTCTGACCGCACATTAAAGACCGCTTTTTCCTCTCCACACTGGAGGAATTATGGCTGTCAGTGGCTGCAGAATACCCAGGACTATCAAAGGCTGCAATTGATATACTTATTCCATTTGGATCTACATAACTTTGTGAGAAGACCTTTTCCTCACTGACATTTGTCAAGAACAAATACAGATCATGGCTCATTAGAGTTGAGGATGATCTTCGTGTTGAGTCTCCAGCTTAAAACCAAGAATACAGCTGCTTTGTTCAAAGAAACAGGCCCAGCCATCCCACTAACATGAGTAAGTGAATACTATCTGACAATACAAGCCTGGCCTTTACAGATGTAACTGTTAAAAAAAAGATTATTGTGTGTTATTGTGTTCAATTATTGTGTCAGTATTATCTGAATTATTGTGTTCAATTATCGTGAGTCAGTATTATCTGAATTATTGCGTTCAATTATTATGAGTCAGTATTATATAATTATTGTGTTCAATTATTATGAGTCAGTATTATTTGAATTATTGTGTTCAATCTGGAAAAAATGAAACTGAAAACCCATTGAGAATCGTTGTTATAAAGGGAAAATGCAAAATGAGATGATTGATAATAGGCTACAAGCCGACAACAGGCATAACTGTTATAAGAACTGTAATGAACTGAGTAATAAGCCTGTAGGGACACTGAAAGGTATTTGCACTGTGCTTAAAGCTGTTTTGCAGGCCCAGCTATATGAGAATGAATGATAATAGCCTATTGCCATCAGCTTGTAAAGCAGTCCTGTTGCCTCCTTCACAATGAGTTGTGCTGTCGGATCTTGAATAAAATTTAAAACTGTACTTAAAGCCAAATTGATTTAGTTTTGTTTTTGTTGTTTTATTTTTTGTATATTTTTGGTCAGTAATGCAAGGTTTGTGTACGTCTGGTAGCTGTCATGTGTGATAGTAACCTGTCTGCAGCAGAGGGTCGCTCAATCTTCCAGTCTGTGTCCCATGCATAAATAGGCTACATACCGCTCTTTGCAATTACAGAAGCCTTTTTTATGAATGTGGCTGGCTGTTTTTACTGTGTTATACATCAGAGTGTAAATAATTAATTTGTGATGCCAGTTTAGTTTAGTTTAGTTCTGTTTAGTTTTAACAGCTGGCAGTACCTAGGCTTGACCAATGTGCTCCAGGCACTGTGGATTTTTTGTGCTCCGTGACGTCACTGAGTGTGTTTCAAGTGTGAGTCGGGAGGGGGGTCGCAACCCCAACTTAAATTTTTGGGGGGTCGCGGCTCCAAAAGGTTGAGAACCACTGACTTAAAGGACCGTGGTCGCCAATATTTTGACGGCGTGAGGTAGGGTCCACTTGTCTATTCCAATTTACCTAAGTACTCACGCCGTCTAGCTACCGGGGAAGCCACACCCTCGGCCGACTCAGTCGCATGTACCGACTCGGGTCCGGCGTAACCGAGCGGGAATTACCAGAGCCACGCCGGTCCCAATGACAACTTATGGCACAAACGGCCTTACTACTTCTCAAGCCCGAACCATACTGGGCCAATGGAAGAAATGACAGGCAACGAACTGGAACATTTAACACGGGGTTTATTTATAATGGGGAGAGGGAGACACAGGACAGACTTAATCACGAATATGCAGGAAAATGTACAATGAGCAATCAACACTTATACAATTTCTACTTACAGACTGGGCCCACAGACACACACACATCCAAAAAAGAATAGGCCCCGTGGGGTCTTTATTTCGACCCTCGCAGCCAAGCGGATAGACAGGCTGGAGGTCAGAGTTTGGCCGGGTACCTGGCCGCGTTCGCACGGCTTGCCGACCTCCCTTGTGGAGCTCAGGATTCTTGTGAAGGGCTTGGGAAGATCGGACGCTCCAACCACCACTGGGACTCGAACCCACACGGACAACCTCGCACAAGCGCCAAGGAACCAAGACGAAGCGGCAGACACCAGCCATCACCAAGACGGAAGATGGCCAGCAGACCAGATGAGACGACCCAGACGGATCGCACCGACATTCTTCAACCCCTCCTGCCAGGTGGGAGGGATCCGTCCTGAGGTAACTCTGCCTCCCATTGGACGGGTGGCGTGTCGGTGCCCCCCCTCCCCGAAGAGGATCTGTATTGTTTCTGGCCTTCTGGCTTCCCATTGGCTGGAGCGCCTCGGCTTTGCTCGCTCTTCGTCCATTGGCTGGAGGAAACACTCCCTGCCCTTCTTCAGAGGGAGCCTCGATCTGAGGCGATGGAGGCTCTGCCCACGCCTTCAGCCAAAAACACGTGGATAATGGAGTCGGTGTGCGAAGGTTTTGTTGGGTGGCAGAACGAAGCAGGATGTTGTTGTTGGGGGATATAAAAAAAAACGAACGACAAAATAACTCGCAGCGCACACATGAAATTCCCGTTAGACACAGGGGATGGATTCTAACTATACACATATACTTAACGAAATAACTAAACTTTGGGACTGCTGACTGTCTGTGTGCAAGAGGCTTCCAAATCCGTAACAGTATATAGAATGCTATTTCATTCATTGAAGTTGACGAATACCATCGCCGCCAGAACTTCAGAGTAGACGAGACTAAAGTTTAAGCACACACTGCTGTTTAGATTCACATTATCCTAGCCTGTGTACGGCTGGCCGGGCCTGACCTGCACTGCGTGACTGGTATCATCAGATATCATGCATTCCTGCAGCATAAACTTGAACGGGATTGACTTTTACATTAACAGCGCATTCACACAAGCATTCAGTGGAGCACAGTAACCAAGAGGAGGACAGGGTTATAGCACGATTATGTGGATTGTGCAGGTGACAAGTTGGACGTGATTAAAGAAGGCCTACATTTATTTTTTTTCTTTGTTGTTTTCTTGCAAATTCACCTGACTGAAAAGAGTGCTTCTAAAAAATGTGAACCTTTGTGATTTTCGGCTGAAGGGGGGGGGGGTGGAGTGGGGAGGGGAGTCTGTAGTGCCATTACGTATCAGAATAACGATTGAGTGAATGAAATTTGTTTTCTCTCAATTGTTTGTTTAAAAAACAAAAAAGACCTTAAAATGATGATGTACTTTTTTTTGTACCTTACGAATCACTTTAAATCTTTTCTTCTGTGATTTCTGCAACTTGTCTCTAATTCTGGGATTTTTTTTTCTACATTTTCACTCCTTTTTCATTTTTCAATGTTAAATTAAAATGCAATGTGTTTGTCATTAGTTGAATGAGAATTATGTTTCATTTGCCAGACGATAAATGGATTGAGGATGAGACATTTCTTTTGACAATTCTTGCTTGGAGTTTGACCAAATTACCTTTCAAAAGTCTTCGTTTTTATCCCCCGCCGCGTGGCGAAGGGGGATATTGTTGTCACCCAGGTCGTCGCTGTCCGTCCGTCCGGGCGTCAACATTTATAGCTGTGAGTGTGATAACTCATAAACTGTTCGCCATATCGATTTGAAATTTGGGTCACACATGTACCACCTGAAAAGGAAGAACCCTATTGATTGGGCGTGACCGGATCCAAGATGGCCGACTGGGGCGACCATCTTCAAAAAAATGTTTTTTCGCCATATCGATTTGAAATTTGGGTCACACATGTACCACCTGAAAAGGGAGAACCCTATTGATTTGGGCATGGCCGGATCCAAGATGGCCGACTGGGCGGCCATCTTGAAAAAAATGTTTTTTGTAATAAATGGAAAACCGCTTACTGATTTATTTATTTTTGGTTACTACGTTCCTCACCCCTGGGGAACTTTTTCGAGATGATGACCAAATGGTGTCTTGTTCCAATTCACCTCCCTCATTATCTGGAATATGTATGACCTTTTTCATTCAATGGTGGGATTCCCCATCTCTGATGGTATATTTTCTTTTGGGGTCACTCGTTTATTCCTTTCTTTCCTGAAATACACTGATGTCACACGGTTTGTAGATGAATCTCGTCTGGTGAAGATGGCAACCTTCCAGAGTGACTTTCTCAGTCCTCCAAGGATGATTTGTGCAATAAATGTAAAGCAGGAACCGTGTGATTCTCCTCCCGCAGAGTCGAGCACGCTGCTCAGCTGCTCGAAGGTAAGCCGAGTTACGCAGAGAACACACCACAATGTGTTTACTTCTTTTGGTTTTTTTTTTCGAATAAAATTATTTATTTCCAATCCTTGTAGAATTGCCAATGCATTAATAGTTTTCCACCTATGTGGGCTGGAGCGGTATAAAGTTCTATCCATTCGATAGTTCTCTTTGGTAAGCACTTTTCTGAGGGATAAAATATGGAGAGACTTTTAAGATAAAGGAAGTGAGGGAGAATGAGGAATTGGAGAGAACACAGATATTGGACAAGTTGATAGAGAAGCAAACCTCATGAAGAAAAAAATAGAAAACTTACAAAAAGGTGAGCTTGGGGAGAGTTAACTGGGGCAGAAAAGATCATGCTTTTGGATGGGGGATGATCTGAGATTGTGCTCTCTTGAAAACCTGGAGGGAAGAAAGAGATCAAAGACAAGGGGTGGTGGAGGACAGGAGAAGGCACAGAAATGGCATAGGATACAATAAAAGAAATGAGGTGACAGAAGACAGAGACTACCGACCTGTCTGTGATTGGAAAGTGATAGACCCTTAGCCTCGGCTTCATCGTAGGTCATTCCAATAGTCTTGAAGGTCTTGGTTTCCACGGCATCAAGCTGAGCAAGGTGTGAGGCAGCGGTGCTAGCGGGGAGAGAGAGGAGAGAGAGAGAGAGCAGTACTCCATCAGGCTTCAGGCGAAGACTTTTTGTAGGTAGATAGGATTTCATTTGTGCAAAGGAAGGAATTTGCATGACAGGTTTTGGAGGCCAACTTAAATGTGTGGTTTGACCAAGAAAATTCATGGCTGATAGTGAGGCCCGAACATTTGCGTGACTGAACTACTTTAAGAGGATTGTTCAGAGTAGTTGGGGGGGGTTGCCAGGTGCTACTTTCAGAGAGACAGTGCGTGCGTGAGATTTCAGAGGGTTGCAAGACATTCAAAGTGTTTGAATAGCTTGTGATTCTATCAACAGAGAGGGAAGAGGGTGCGGCTTACCTATGTCCAAGGATAGGGGATTTTCCAAAGTCAGAGAGTCATTGATGAAGCCAAAATGGGGCCCAGAACACTGCCTTGTGTTACTACAGCCTTAACAGGGGAGGAGAGATGAAAGGATCCCGTTGAGGCTCCAAGCTACGAGAATGGAGTTAATCATTAAGCCAAGAGCGGAGTTCGCCTTGGATGCCATAGGCAGAGAGTTTGGAGAGCAGCGCAGGACACCAGACTGTATTGAATGCTCAAGATATGTCTAGAGAGACAGCCCTGGTCTCGTGTTTGACATTGAGGGCCTCCATACATTGATGGGAGAGTCAAAGCAGCAAGTCCAATGTACCGTCATCTGGTCTGGATCCGAACTGATGGTCGGAAATCAGGCTATTGGAGACTAATAAGGATTTGATGTCCACTGTGATGATGGATTTGCAGATGACCTTGCAGATGATTGCAAGTAAGCTGATGGGTTTTCCAGCTAAGGTTATCAGTTTTGCACCTTCTTTATGTGATGCAGTGATGTTGGCTGACCGACAAGTAGAGGAAGATGACCAAGGGCAAATGATGTATGAAAAGAGCAGAAATGTGTTGTTTGAATCATTGCCAGCTTAGTTAAGCTCAAGCTGTGCATGCCACCCTTCACCTTCCCAGTTTTAACATCATAAAAACAATTCCTTGTGCCAAAGGCGTAGTGATGTTACCTTCCGCAGCTAACCTACAGATCAGAAACTCCTTGAACACCTGGAACACACCTTTCAATTCAGCTTAGTCTTAAATGCTCACAGTACCTCTCTGAAAAGAAAATCCAGCTGTCTCTATGATTTACTTTGAGAATTAACCTTTGAAAGTGGTTTATACTTGAGAAATTCATGGGTCTCACCATTCACGATGGCATGTTCACAAGAAGCTAAATTTCCAGGTGATCCTCGAAAGGCAAGTGCGAGTGTACTGAGCATTCTTCAACAGGCCCATTCCTACCTATGTCTGGTACTTCTCAATGCTAACAAAACCTTTTCCAGAGCACGGCGGAGTATTGTTCTCTCTTTGTCCTACCTCATATTTCTGGATATTTGAGAGGCCAAAGGTTTGAAAATCATTGGTTGAGCCACAAAATATGCTCTTGCTGAGACTCTTATAAGGTGGAAGTTTGATCTTATACCTTCTCTCATATAGTCCTGCATCTTTTTCCCTTTCAAGCTACTGCCCCTCCTTCATTCTATCGGACTGAAAAAATATGCATCTGGAATCATTTGGTGAAGATAATAAAGGGAGACTTTACAAAATACAAGTGGGACCCGTGGAAAACACTCCCTTTATTTGGGCGGTGTATAGGCAACAAAGCACTGCCTCGCATGGTCCCGTAAGTTTATGTGTTACGGCTCACAACCCATTGTTAATTTTAGTCATCCACACACTTATTGCCAAAAAATAATGTTATGATTTGTTTTATGTTCCCAGAGATCAGACGTTGAAGTGAAAATAAATTATAAATTGTAAAATGAAAGTGTCAATGATGGTGAATGAAAGTGACAATCAAGAAGAAACGTGTTGTTTTATACATCTCACTAAAACAAACATTGCGACGAATTAGCATTCTAGGGGCATCACCTTTGCTTCCATGGCATGATTTATGCTTTGTGATGGCGAACAATAGTGAAATCAGTTTTTAAAAAAAAACAACCTTTATTTCAGTGCTGGATCGAGGCGGGGAGAAGGGGGGATGGGGCCCTGGTAATTCAATTTTTACGTACAGCCTATGTTTGTTGAATGCACCATAAAAGGTTTTGTTTACTGAGCCAAATTAGTCCATTTTAAGTATTAAAAAAACAAACATTTTCTTTGGAGCTATTAACCCTCCGAATGTCACTCTGGATCTGCCCCTGAGTTTATACGATCTTACTATAAACAAGGTTGCGGGTTCATCGGTCTGCAGCATGTTCAGTCCCTCTCCTTATCTGGAATTCATTCTGGTTGGCAAAATGCACAGATCGAGTGGGTCTCCTATTCTACTTGCTGCAACATACACCTACCTGTTCATGTGTAGTAACTCATGGGAAGCAGGACTCCCCACACCCCGCAAGCTTCACAACACTGCAGGCCACAGGCTCTGACTCTGGCTTTTATTTATAGTCATCGCAAAGGTGATCACTCTTCTTTCCACATCAACGCGTTAGAGTGACCATATGATGGATCCATAAGACCACAGGAATGCTCATATACAGAAAGACCAGAAAGAGCGATTTCATCCAGATTGTATCACCGTGACACACAAAAAGATTGACTACAGTAGCGTTATTGCTGTAAAAGATCCTGATTGCCTCACGTGCAATTGATGATGGCGATGATGAAAACATATTGATGACGATTTTCATGAAGCTGGTGTTGAGCTGCATCGGTGGAGCACACAGATTGTTGGCAAGATGGAGACGCAGCAGTACGTGCTTGCTGATGTTGAGCTGCATTGGCATCACACACAGATTGCTGGCGAGATGGAGACATAGCAGCACGTAATGACATAGCGTGACAGACGAACTGAAAACTGCCACCACTTTAATATATAGATAAACAAGGATCACACATCATACCTTATTGTCCACTGCCCAGAATAATCAAATAACTTCTGGTAGGGAGTTTGTGTTTACTCAATCACTGTCAAACCCATTTGGAACATCGAAAATTCTGCCATTTTTTGAATCCTTGATATGGAGCGGAGGACAGAAATATGGCAAATGTTTAATCTAATCTGAGCTTAATATTCATCAGTTCTGCAACATTTTAAAGTTTTGGTGAATTTTGAATGCTTTTTGTGATTTGTCTTTCCAGTGAAACAAATGAAACTGGTTTCTTGTTCCAACTGTTGCCAGTTGTTCTGCCTCAGAAGTTTTAAATCATCACATGACACAAACTGTTTCTAAGAGAATGACACGTTTAGCAGCGTGTCTTCCAACCGCAGAGTTGTAAAGCTGCACAGAGATTTTGTAAATGCTGCACAGAGACTCTCAAGAATATCCAAGGAAGTAAGAGACTACACAAGTGTTCTGATTGCAATAAGGATTTTGTTTCTTCATCACATTTGCTTCGACATAAAAAATACACAAGGGCGAGAAGCCATACAAGTGTTCTGTGTGTCTTAAGGCCTTTACTCGACAGCAACTTTGTATCAACATCAAAGAATACACACGGGAGAGAAGCCGTACAAGTGTTCTGTGTGTTTTAAAGCCTTTCGCCAATTCATTTCCTTAAAAATTCATCAAATAACACACACGGGAGAACAGCCATACAAGTGTTCTGTTTGTAACAAGAATCTTTCTTCTTCCTCACATTTGTATCGACATCAGAAAATACACACCGGAGAAAAGCCGTTCAAGTGTTCTATTTGCAGCAAGGATTTTGATTCTTCATCACATTTGCGTCAGCATCAAAAATGCACACTGGAGAGAAGCCACACAAGTGTTCTGTGTGTCTTAAAGCCTTGTGTCACAGAGCAACATTAATTAGGCATCAAAAAATGCACACAGGCGAGAAGCCCTACAAGTGTTCTGTGTGTCTTAAAGCCTTTGTTGAATCACTTGATTTGAAAGTTCATCAAAGAACACATACAGGAGAACAGCCACACAAGTGTTCTATTTGCAGCAAGGATTATCTCCCTCTCGGCCTCGATCTGAGGCGATGGAGGCTCTGCCCACGCCTTCAGCCAAAAACACGTGGATAATGGAGTCGGTGTGCGAAGGTTTTGTTGGGTGGCAGAACGAAGCAGGATGTTGTTGTTGGGGGATATAAAAAAAAACGAACGACAAAATAACTCGCAGCGCACACATGAAATTCCCGTTAGACACAGGGGATGGATTCTAACTATACACTATACTTAACGAAATAACTAAACTTTGGGACTGCTGACTGTCTGTGTGCAAGAGGCTTCCAAATCCGTAACAGTATATAGAATGCTATTTCATTCATTGAAGTTGACGAATACCATCGCCGCCAGAACTTGCAGAGTAGACGAGTAAAGTTTAAGCACACACTGCTGTTTAGATTCACCATTATCCTAGCCTGTGTACGGCTGGCCGGGCCTGACCTGCACTGCGTGACTGGTATCATCAGATATCATGCATTCCTGCAGCATAAAAACTTGAACGGGATTGACTTTTACATTAACAGCGCATTCACACAAGCATTCAGTGGAGCACAGTAACCAAGAAGGAGACAGGGTTATAGCACGATTATGTGGATTGTGCAGGTGACAAGTTGGACGTGATTAAAGAAGGCCTACATTTATTTTTTTTTCTTTGTTGTTTTCTTGCAAATTCACCTGACTGAAAAGAGTGCTTCTAAAAAATGTGAACCTTTGTGATTTTC
>CM068968.1:77392786-77403892 GCA_035128595.1 Eptatretus atami | reverse complement strand
TGAATTCTGCTTATCCGAAGGTGAACCATTGCTCCAGCCACACGCTCCTTGACTAGTTCAGCCAGTGGGGTCTTTTTTCCACCAACTGCTGATAGTGATCACTTCCACTGGATGTTCCAGCTTCTTGCTCATATTTAAATACATCTGCTTTGAGAGCACTTATCAACCCAGATGCATTACTGGTGGCATGTGAGCAAATATTGCTTGACAGAAAAATCCGAATTTGGGATTTGTACAGTCCCACCACTGTCGAGTATCGGAAAGGAACACTTTTGTTTTTCTAACTTCTGGGTCATTCCGTGCCAACTCACCTAAATTTCAAAAAACCTCCCCAGGTCACCTCCTCAGATTTGCTGGAAAAATTCTTAAATGTAGATCTATAGGCTCTACCCACCATGCAAAAGATTAGCTTTCAATTCCTCATAGTTAAAAAATATCTATCTCTAGAGACCTTTGAAATTTGGCCCTAAAAATAGCCAAATGTGAAAAAACGCATTTTTTTTCAACTTCAGGGCTTATAATTTTATAATGGACTCCTCTAGAAGGTTAATATGCAAATATTACTAATTGCATCCAAATTTTCAATATGCATCAAGATACCTCTGGGATGCATATTTCTCACTCTATAGAAAGCTAAAAATTGCTTTTGGGCCAAAACGAGCTAAAATATGGTGAAACTATAGTAGCCCTCCTGAATATATGGAACAACGCAGAATTTTTTCCTCATAACACAGTGATTATAGGGTCATTATATATCCATAGATACATTTTTGTTGGGATACGATCCCCCCTGGCTGTCCTATATTAGATAACACTCTTAGTGAATGACTTGGGCTCTCGTCCTTCGAGACGGCAAAATGCTTTTTTACCAGGTTTTGGAAACCAAGCGGCACTGGATCAGCATGTTTATAGCCACACTCTCAGCAATGGATGCTAACAGCAGTCGTAGGCTGCATATAATTAATAAAAAATAACTTCATATTTATTCATTTAAAAAGGCACCGAATAATTCCACAGATATTCACCAATTTCTAAAGCTTTTGATCCTTCATTGTCTTATTTTTCCAGATCCTCTCATTCAACCAGAAGTAAATCCACATTTCTATCTGGGGTTGTCAATTGTAATCTTCATCAATAGCTTTTTTAAATTTTATGCCAGAGGTTGGCGTTCCTTGTTCTTCGTCTTTGCTTAGGTTCCCTGTTGAAACCAACGTCATAGCATTTAGTCAGTAAACACAAGGTGACCCAATTACAATTTGAGTGTGAGTCACCAACCGATGAAAGTCTAATTTGTGGGTTCAATATAGTAAGTCTGCAGACTTCAGAATGGGACAGTACAGTTTTCTGTTTAAAACACTTAACTATAATCGTTTTGACCTGTGGGGAACCTTCCGCGATTCATCACCCCCCGTTGACACTGTTTAAAAACCTGAGAACTCAGGAGTAATGATCACTGATGTGTTGCTTGATTTCTGCTCCACCCAAATTGGATGACACGTTTTTCGGACATAACAGTTTTTAAAATGTTTGAATACCTCTCATTTTGTTTTTGCAAAAAACTTGTTTTGTCATGTTTATTTATGATGGTGTTCATAAAATATTTTACAGCAGTTTCTTGCCTCATTTCAATTGTCCTATGACTGATAAAGTGGCTATCCATCTTAACTGCCTGGAAGTTAACAATTCATGGTAATATTTGTTCAAAACGTGGAAAGGTTATGTCCAGCAAGGAAATAACCTCTCTCTCAGGCAGAGAATACATCCTTCAATGTGATTTATGATGCCCACATCAGGTTTTCTTTTGTAAAGTCTTTGACTGGACAATAATGAATGAGAGGTGGCTTTCTCACATTTCTAATTATTTTTTATGTCGCGGACGCAAGTGTGGCGGGGCTCTCACAAGAGGGGATTCCGGTAGAAGTAGTAGGAGAGTAGTACTATTGTAGTTGTAGAGAGGCAGGACGGAGCAAGATGAAATATACGTTAGCTATAAATAGGGAGGATCACCAACTAGTGGGAGAGTGACAATACTGGGAGGGAATACACCCTTTTTGAGTTTCCAGACAAGAGGGGAGAATGTACTTGACAAAAATTAACATTTTGTTTGATTTTGCTGAGACAGAGACAATAGGATTATCTGTGGAAGCGAAGAGGGATTGGTGTGTACCAGGGGTATCCAAGATGACATGACAGGACTTTCAGGAAGGAAACAGGGAATTTGAAGGCAGATAGGTTTGGTGATGATCAGGGAGTACAAAGTCAAATTTGGATGGTAAAGATGATGAGGATGTGGTGAACAGCTGTTTGAAGACCTGGAGGGAGGAGTGGGATTGAAGAGAGTGTGGGAATTTCTTCCAGAGGTTGGGGAAAAGAGATGGAAAGATGGTGAGGTGAGCGTGATTCTTCATTTTGGCATTTCACCAGAAGGGTTTCTTGCGGACCTTGAGCGCCCTGCGAAATATGGGGGGGGTGGGACGACCGAACACAGACAGAGGGGTGGGGGGGGCAAGGCTGGAGAGGTGACGAAGAAGACAGAAAGACCACTGACCTGCCTCTGGTGAGAGAGGGAGAGACCAAAGACTCAGCTGCATCACGGAGATACCAATGATCTGAAATGCCTTGTTTCCACAGCGTTGAAGTTGAGCAGTTTGAGCAGGAGCACCACCCCAGAGAGAGAGCAGTATTCCATCAGTCTGGTGATGAAAGCTTTGTAATGGTTAGAAAGCTTCAGGTGTGCCCATGGAAGGACTTTGCAATACGTAGGATGCCTCAGTCGGCGACGACTTTGGAGGCCACTTGGAGATGTGGTTTCTCCAGGAAAGATCGTCGCAGATCGTGACGCCATAAAAGCTTGAATGAAAGGACTTCTTCAAGGATTGTGAGAAGAGATGAGGGGTTTTCCAGAATCGGTCCTTCGTAGAACATACGGAGGGTTCGAGATTTGTCAGGTATGAAACATATTCCAAGTGTTTGACCAGCTGTGATTTCTACAGTCTGCGAGAGTGAAGAGCTGCTGCCTGACGATCAGAAGATGAGAGAATGGTCGCAGAGGTGAGTCATTAGCAAAGAGATAAAGAGGATTTTCCAGAGAGTCTGAAGATCATTGATGAAACCAGAAAAAGCACCAGGGCCAAGAACACTCCTTGAGGAACTCCAGCCTGGATGGGAAGAGAGATGAGAGAATTCCATGAGAAGAAGCCACGCGTTGCAACAGGAGAAGAAGTCGTGACCATTGAGTTGAGATTCCCTTGGATACCATAAGAAGAGAGTTTGTGAGCAAGTGCACGATGACAACATACCGAAGGCTCACGATATGTCTATGGAGATGCTCTGATCTCATGGTTTGGCATTTAGACTCCATCCATTGTTGGATTAGAGCAGAAGCCGCATTCCAGGGATGAGTGACTTGTTAATGACTAAGGGGAGTAGTTATGATTAAACTGAGGATAGGTAAGTTAGCTCAATGCTGTCTTCTCACAGCCCTCCTGATATTAGAGAGGTAATTAGTGCGAGTCTTGAAGTGTAGCTGGAGCGTTGCCCCTGCAATTGAACCTTGCAGAAGCTGTGATTCTGGGGGGGGGGGTGGGGGGGGGCTGTACATTTGTGTGGAGGGGAGTGTAGACAGTTCTCATAGAAACAGACAGAAATGTATAGAATAGCATTGTCCATGTAGCGATGGTCATCCAATCACGACCGTAATATGTTGCAGGACATGTCAGCTCAGGATCGTTTGTTTGAATGGTACCATACAGGTGGTGCTCGATGCTTGGTAATTAATTAGGGTCATGGTTAAGGAAATGTTATATAAACCCCTTTGAAACATTACCAGGGGCACTGGGAGACCATTGCAATAGAGACGTGGAGCGCATGAACGCCTCCAGGATCAGACTATAGACTCCTTGTAGCGGTGGAGCGTGCTTGGAAAAAAGGGGGAGAGCCTATTTGGTTGGCTTGGTGTGTGACGAGAGGGATTGGAAGGAGGTTCTGAGGTATAAAATGGGGAAAAAACGGATGAGGGAGAACGAGACCAGAAAAGGATAAGTTCGGAGGAGAAAGAGTCGGAGAAAGAGAGGTCATCCTGCATGCTCGTGCCTTTTCGTTGTCATGCCTTGCCCCATTCGTCGACCTGTCCAGTGCCTTGTCTCCTCAGTCGTCGCCTGCTCATCACTCTCATAGCCGAGTCACATGGTATTGTCCCTTTCCTGTCTGTGAATTAGTTCCGGAGTGATGCGCTCTTAGTATCTTTAGATTTCTCTTATCCTTGTTGTATATAATTCATTCTTCTTCATTAATTGATATTCCCCTCCTTCCTCCCACCCCACTGTTCTTGATTCCCACAATTCCCTCGTTCAGTGTTTCATATTTGCTATGTGTTTTGGGGAAGTAACCCATTCGTGAACATAAAGGCTTAAGCGTTCCCGCGTCTCTTCCTCAAACATGCGCAGTGCCATTCAGTCTTCCGTAATTCGGAAGGTCTCCACAGAAGCTAATTCATGCGGAAATTTTAACTCCCACCGCAACGAGCATCGACATAATAGGAGCCTTTGACGCTGATTAGAATTACACGGCCACGACTTTATTTCAATGTTTTGTTGCGTTACAGCCTGAATCTAAAATGGGAAAAATTTATAATTTTTTTGTCACTTCCTGCACACTAATATTTGTATCTGGCCACATATCAAAATGACAAATGCAACGTATTCTTTCTGTAAATTCTTTACCAAATTAATGAAAAAATGCGAAAAGCTGAAATGCATCACATCAAAAAGTATTCAACCCCTTGAGTTCATTCTTGGCAGTGATTATAGCTTTGAGTCTTCTTGGTATGTTATCAGTTATGTACATCTGGGTTTGGGGATTTCTCCAATTCTCCTTGCTGGATTTCTCAAGCTCTGTCAAGGGATGGGGAGTGTCGTGACAAAATTTCAAATCTTCGCTGATTTCAATGGGAATCAAGCCTGGGCTTGGCTGGGCCACTCAAGAATTTCAGTTCTTGTTCTGAACACATTCCCAGTGTTGCTTTGGCTGTATGCTTGGGTCATTGTCCTTTGGAACGTAAATCTTCGACCACAAAGTCGAAGGTTCTTTGCACTCTGAAGCAGTTCTCAAGGATTTGCCTGATTTGGGCTCCATTCATGTTCCCTCTATCCTTAAAAGTTTCCCAGTCCCTGCTGCCTGAAAAAGTATCTTTTTTCATATCATGATGCTGCCACCACCATGCTTCATGGAGGGATGTCTGTTTAAATGGGTGAATGAGCTGTGTTGCGTTTGTCCGCCAGAAGTAGGGCTACAGTCAGGCGCAAAGAGTTCAATTTTGTCTCATCAGACCACAGAATATTTCCTCGTGCTCTACAGAGCTTTCACGTGCCTTTCTGTAAAGTCCATGTGCTGCCAGTCGTTTCAGGAGTGGCCTTCCGTCTGGCCACTCTCGCCATAAAGCCAGATTTGTGGAAGTGCTAAGAGACTGTTGTCTTCCAGCAGGTTCTCCCATCTCAGCCAAGAAAACTCTGTAGTTCTAATCAGAGTGGTCTTTGGGTCTTTGTCACCTCCGCTGACTAAGCTACCCTTTTCTGGCGTTGCTCAGTTTTGGGACGGTCAGCTCTAGACGATCTGGGTAGTTTCCAATTCTTTTTCCATTTCCTAAGATGAACTCGCTTCTCTTGGGAACATTCAACACTAGAAAATTTTTATACCTTCCACAGATCTATGCTCTTCACAATTCTATCTTGGAGTTCTGATGGACAGTTCATTCGACTCATGGTAGAAGTTTCTGCTCTGACTGCACTGTCAAATGCGGCGACCTTTTATAGAAAGATTTCTTTCTCTTAAACATGTCTAATCAATTGAATGCCACAGGTGACTCTTATAAAGTTGTAGAGATATCTCAAAGATGAGTCAAAGGAAATTGGATTGCACTTGAGCTGAGAGAGCAAGAGTGGGTAGGGAGAGAGAGGAAGATTAGACTTTGAGTGTCCTTTTATTATAAAGTATAAACGATTTCGCAAGCAAATTTAACAGAGAAAAATTATTGAGCACCATTTGCCCGAGGTTCATAAAGCATTAAACACATAATAATCAAGTTGCCATATCCTTCAGTACGGTGCTCAAGCGGGTCAGATAAACAATGAAGTTCCAAGGATCAATATATGGTTACAACTTCACACAGAAATGATGAACTCATTCTCAACACATTTACACAAACACCACCATTGCGATAAGT
Organism: Eptatretus atami; assembly: GCA_035128595.1. NCBI lineage: Eukaryota > Metazoa > Chordata > Myxini > Myxiniformes > Myxinidae > Eptatretus > Eptatretus atami. Next base: position 77,397,672 of record CM068968.1, on the reverse strand, counting down.
CTTCAAACACAGTAAGAGCCCCATGTTTACATGATTGCATTGTTCTATTTAGTCGACGCAGACACATGCCTTTTGATAACAAAAAAGTGCCATTTTCATTTTCTTATTTCACCAACTGCTTTTCTGGTCTTATAAATGCAAGCTAGCAACGTCCAATAGTAAAAAAATTCAAAAGCAAAACCACAGATTGTTTCCAGTGTTGGAGAGCCGAGCATTAAATAAAGATTGATAAGGAAAAAACAATTTTGAATTTACAAAAAATGCGACTCAGATACAGAAACAGAGTACAACCTCTTGCACTCAAATAAACGCATGAATTCAGCATTTTCAGATACTCATACAAAGGGCATGAATTAGAACAGAGGTTAACTTCTGGAGTAAACCTGTGTTGCCAGGGCCCTGATGGACCAGTCTCCAATTAAGTATCCTTTGCGGACCAACAACCGGTCGGAGATATAACGATCACTTCCAACGGAGTAAGAAAGCCCGCAGTAAAGCTCTTTCCTAATGGTTTCTTATACGTTGCCGATACAGTCTCTCTGGGTAACAGCACTTCTCGACAAATCCATATATTGTTTTCCCATGACGTGAACACACCAGGTACTCATCCACCTGGTTTGAGAGAACATGTCATGGTGTTTGGTCAGTAATTGAAAGTTAGAAAATTTAGGCAAAAATCCACTTCTTCACTACCCCATTCCATCCAATATTTAAATGTTGAAAAGTCTGGTTACCGTATCCTCGATGACCTCACCCACTACATCATATTGAATGCAATCCAATTTTTATGAAACCGAGCACAGGGCAACCATCGTTCAGAGAAGGCTCCATAAGGATCTGGCAACTTTATTATTCCACTTTTGTTAAAGTTATTCCACTCTGGGATGCTCTTGATAAGGATCGGCTGTAGATATTCCAATTCAATAGATAAGTTTTGGAATAGCGGCTCAAGCACAAATTTCCTGCATCATTGGAGATCTCTCGTCCGCTGACTCCGAGGCTTGCCAAGCATAAGAAGAGATTATGAAACGCAGGATCTGTCCAGCTCCACCAACTCTGCCGTTAGGTCCATGAGAAGATCTCTGCAAAGTCCAATCCACCTGTTTGCCGAAGCAAGGTATTGGTGAGGAGGACGCCAGACACTTACTTCCCATATGTAGACGTTTTATTGCTTCATGAGTCGAAAGCCATTATTCGACTAGGGTGTTGCACCAAGTTTGGCCACCAGAAATTCGTGGCCTGCACAAAACATCTGCTGAGCTATTTGGCCTCTCCAAAAAATCAATCAGACTCTTCCTGAATGCTCTGATCACAGCTTGAGAGCTGGAGTGCGATGACGATTTGCCATACAGTTGAGAGTATACAGTTATTATGATGTACCGCGCCTCAATCAGTACAAGAACTGGAGCAATTCCCTTTTCACACCTTTGATAGTTTCTGTCTTAATTTATCCGGAGTAACCCATCAATCGCTCTCTTGCACAACTTTATTAAGCTCCGTAGCTCTTCCCAAATGATTCCATAAGTAGTGTTAAGACCCAATCCGCGTTCTTCCATAACACTTCCCTCCTAAAGCAGCTTGGACAAGTCACATTCGTCAAGAGTAGTGAGAGGAGAGTGTATCGGGTACAGCAAAAAGCTACACTCTTGTTCCAATTACTCTAGCTGATGAGGCAAGGTTCAAATTTGTAAGACAACAGGATAGCTCACTGACAATGCTTTTGGGTTTTGACCACAACACACAGGTCATCTCTGCATAAGCGGAAGAATAATGTTCAGACTTGCTTTGAAAAGGAAACCCAGACAAATCGAGGTGCGAAGGAGAGCCAGTAGGGGTTCAACGGAAATGTGGACTAACCCTGACGGATAACACGCTGAAAAGCAAAGTATGACACAAACTATATATTTACTTTTAGCAGCCATGATGCATTTCTGTTTACAAAAGTTTATGGCAGATATGAATTTCCCCAAAACCTGCTCTATAAGAACTGCAAATAAGAACGAATGATCCACACTGTCAAAAGCTTTTCCTGATCCAGGCATAACAACCCAAAACCATGAGGCACAGTTTGACGATGGCAATAAATTCTCTAACCCAAAAAAATACTGTCATAGATTGATCGTTTCAGGTATGCAATGCGTTGGTCATTCCGAATCAGAGAGAGTCCATTTTTTCAAGCGAGATGCCAGGCATTGTTAAGCACTGCCTTGACACAATTTATAATCAAGTGTTTAGGCACGAACACAGCCTACCATTCGTAATTGCTGCCCAAAATCCCCTTTCTTGGGAGGACACATCAAAACCATTCCCTGCAGCTCAGGGAAATTCACCCTGATTTCAGCTTTCAAGCAGAGTCTCATTAGTTAGAGCAGACCAGAAGTATTTCCAAAAAGCTTTTGTAAAATTCAGCAGGAAGTCGTCAATCCGGGGGCTTGCCTGTCCAAGCACTTTTGTGCACAGTGAGCTCCGTGCAGAGACGAATGTCACATTCGAGTTGCTGTTGCTTTCTTGCAGAAAGGGATGGAAGAAGTTCAATCACCTCATAATCGTTTTGTCCACATTCGTCGTGTTCTGTAACAGATTTGAGTAGAAAATCCTGCACTTGAGTGGTTTTAATGCCACTCTGCAAGAAAAACACGTTGAAGAGTGTAAACTGTGAATCTGCCCGTAGAGGTCTTGACGGCCTTCTCAAACGGTTTGCAAAATTCCTTATTGAGTCTCCAGTTGAATTGTCTGCTTATCGAAGTTAACCATTGCTCCACCACACGCTCCTTGACTACGTCTTCAGCAGACTGGGCGCTCTTTTTTCCACCAACAGCTGAATAGTGATCACTATCACTGGAATGTATCCAGCTTCTGCTCAATTCCAAATCCACCATCCTCTTAGAGAGCCATTTCAACCCTCGAGCAATGCATACTGGGCGCATGTCACTGCGAATATGGTTGACAGAAAACGTCCGAATTTTCGGATTTGATACGGTACCGCGTCCCCCTCACCACTGCTACGTCTATTCGGTAAAGGCGAACACTTTTGTTTTTCTAACTTCTGGGTCATCCGTGCCAACTCACCTAAATTTCAAAAAAACCCCCCAGGTCACGCCTCCTCAGATTTTGCTGGAAAAATTCTTAAAATGATAGATCTAATGGCGTCTACCCACCATTGCAAAAGCATTAGCTTTCAATTCCTCATAGTTTAAAATATCTATCTCTAGAGACCTTTGGAATTTGGCCCTAAAAAATGCCAAATGTGAAAAAAACGCATTTTTCAACTCAGGGCTTATAATTTATAATGGACTCCTCTAGAGTAATATTGCAAAATTACTAATTGGCATCCAAATTTTTCAATATGCATCAGATAGCCTCTGGATGCTATTTCTCACTCTATAGAAAGCTAAAAAATTGCTTATTGGGCCAAAACGAGCTACATACACGTACATGATGGATGAAACCTATAAGTATGCACCTCCTTAATAGTATGGAACAACGCCAGAAATTTTTTCGCTCATAACACGTGATTTATAGGTCCATCTATATATCATACGATTACATTTTTTGTTGGGGATAAACGTTACCGGTGAATGAATGTTATAAAAGCTGACTTTACCAGAAGCCCTTGCCTCGAGCTCAGCCTCTAAAATGCACCAATTTTGCTCCCTGTTTGACCATGTGGCTAGGGTTAGGATCTTCATTTTTTCTTAAAGATTGGCCTCATATAAGAGTGTCTACTGACCCGAATAATTTTATCTAACGCCCATGGCCTTCATAGTAAAATAAATTTTTATTTACGTGCACGTTTTTTATAATTGTTCACTTTTTCATATTCATAGAGCTTAAAATCTGAAACTGAAACACTAGAAAGTGATACTGCAGATATTTATAAACTGGCATATGAAATTTAAGGATCTGTATCAGAATGCCTGATAAATGCAATGTTTCTATCTGAGAAGTTGAAAATGCCACTTTGACCAAAAATGGGTGAATATTTCTCATGGTCCTCCAGAAAAAAAGAAAAGATCAATGCTGGGTGCATTACTTCGACTTCTTTGTGTGGTAGCCCTGACATAAAATCTGGTGACGTCACGCTACAACTCCGTCACCAGCGCAGGACTTACAAGCATGTTCAAGAAGCCGTATTCTAGATTAAATTCGTTGGTGCCTCGAGTGCCTATATAATCTATGATGATAGAAATTGTCATCTAAAAGCATGAAGAGGCATTAACAGAGTTATTCTAAGGTATAACAACGATTGACTAATGGTTCATTGTCTCGGTCATCATCTGTAACATAAAAAAAGCTGCGACTCAACTAAAATCAAATTTGTTCTAATTGTATATAATTTGCAACCACTTACCGAAAGTAATATTAGCATGTATTTATGAAAAAAACATCCATTAGCACTTAAGTCTAATAACGAAGCATAATTAGCCTCAATGCGCACCCCCTGCAAGTTCACTTGTTTGTACCAAGTTGGGCCAAATGCCATATTGGCCTTCCTAAAACTAGGTATATGTGCTTCCTAGAGACATTCTGATGCCACAATCTGAAATTTTGTTATACCAGTTTTCTTAAAATCTGCGATAACTCTTTCCTGGATAGCTTCCATTAAAGATTTAGTAAACTCTGAATCTATAGCGAAAAAGGATAATATTAAAAAACCGTGCATGTAAATAAAATCTTATTTTTACTATGAATCCATAGGGCTTAGATAAAAAATTATGTCGTCAGTAGACAGCATCTGATAGTGAGGCAATCTTTAGATAAAAAATGAAGATCCTTAAACCCCTAGGCCACGCATGCGTCAAACCGAGGGGACAAAATGGTCCATTTTTGAGCCCGTCGAGGCAAGGCTTATGTTAAAACTTTTATAATTCATCACCTAACTTCAT
>CM068968.1:77375224-77387555 GCA_035128595.1 Eptatretus atami | reverse complement strand
ACTGCAGAGACCATAAATATCAGAATCCCCACTTGTAGCCTCCTGAGAGGCATGAGTATTCTCAATGTCTACATCACACTCGTACAAATCAGGCAATTCAGCGAGTGGTGCAAATGAATTAGTCAGAGTTATAATCGGTTCTGGTTCAATTTCCAGTCCCAAAGAGGGATTCTCTAAGTGAGATGCATCTTGCAAACTCGGCACATTTTACACGAGTATCTTACTTTGTGTTGTCTTTGTCTCATTGACGACAAGACACGAACGCTTTTGCCCTTTTTTACGAGACATTGTCACGAACCCCTCCATGTCATCATCAGTACAGTCCTGAACAGTGGAGGTCGAGGGACCAACCACTTCTGGTACATTAGAAGGTAGAGAGGAGGGGCCTCCTGTTTGCCGCTCACCAATATGTGGTGGGTGGTGGGGGTTCTACCATTTCACACCCCCCAGTAAGTGGGGGGAGGGGTCTGTTGCTTCCCGCTCACGAACAGGTGGTGAAGAGGATTCTCCCCTTTCACCCACCCCATGACGTGGGGAGGGGGGATCTACAGTCTCCTGTCCTTGATTTTCTGATGATCTCATCAAACCGGGACAGGAGTTCTTCACATGACCGTAGGCTCCACAATGATAGCACGCCATGACATCCGTGGAGGCATACATTCTATGCACATGACCGTTGATTTTTGTGTGTAAAACTACGTTTAACTTTTGCTCATTTTCAGGCAATATCATGTACAGTACCCTTTTAAAAGTCATCACATGTTTAAATTCTCCACTTCCTGAGTGTATCGGCACCATCGTGATTTTTAATACGATCGTACTATACCGAACTTGCTCAATTGATTACACAAATCATCATTCCAAATGAAAGGTGGAGCGTTTGACACATTCACCTTAACCACAGGTGTGTCGAATGGGGAAAAAGGAGAAGCAGGTCGGGGTATACGACAAGGCCTTGCTCCACAACGGAGGTTACCATGTGCACCTCTTAAACGAACACACCAACCTTCTTGTTCATACGAGAGGCTGCACGGATGTTATGTAAACCAACGATTTTACCAATTGCCAGTAGCACGTCCTCAATCTTTACCTCCCTCGGGGGATTGCACACGAGGCCATTCTTACAAATAAGTGACTCGTACATGCTATGATTCAAACGAACATTTGCTATAGCTAAAAGTAATTTTAACATTAAAAAAAAGAGTTTAAATCAACAAAAGAAACCTACCACAAGCGGCGCTAGCAAGTGGAGGAAAAATAATAATAATATGGAGTCGGTCCAAGAATCGTTTAAGGCAGCCAAAAAGCGTTGGCTAAAACTAGCAAACACATCAGATGGAACACAGGCCTCAAAACGAGGAGGTTCTGAAAAACACCCGAACACCACCTCCCATGTGCGCTCTCTTTCTCTCTCGCTCAATAGACAAGACAAACCAAGGAGAAAGGGGTAAAGAGAAACGAAAACCAAAACATTTAGACAATAAGAAGAGAGAAAGGAGAAGCAACACAGGCTCCACACGTACCGCCAGAGACTGAGCAACAGCACTCTGCGATTGCACGTGCGTGCCAAGCGAACAACAGCTGTGCAAAGTTGGGGGGGGGGAGAGAGAGAGAGAGGTGAAATAAGGTGAGGATGAAATAAGGCCGTGAATTATCTTCAAAAGGGGTGTTTAACCCAAGCACCCATTTTTTCACTCATACACACTCCCTTGGAGTTCCATAAATACGCATGCAGATTTTCAGGCTGCTAGATTTCATGGTTTTGGAGTTATGGAGGAGACGCACTAACTCACACACACTGACATTTATTATTTTAATATTAACCAAGAGAGATTGTTGAGTTTGTTTCCTTTACTTCGTGTAACCACAGCATTAATCCACTTCACTTTTCCAAGTCATTTGTAAAAGACATTTTTCAGGGATTAAAAGCACAAATTTTCTGGATATCTCTTGTTATGAAGATTTTCTCTTTAAAGTTGAGTTTTAATTTGATATTTTTTTTCAGATTTTATTGTGAAGGTGAAGGTGGAGTCCGAGTTCGTTGATGATTACTCCTCGCTTATCAAAGGTTTGACCGACAGCAACAAAAACGTTCCTCTTACAGTTCACCTTGAATGATAATGCAATTCCTTCCAGAATACAAACACTTTGCTCCATTATATCTAGAACCTGGTGTTTCCCACTGTGCAAGCATTTAAGGATTTGAGAGCTGGAAAGGGGGTGGGGGGGGTAGCGAGGGAGGGGAAGGAGAGAGGGGAGAGGGAGGGGAGGAAAGACACGAAAAAGTAATTTTTCACCAAAAATGATGCCCTTTCTCAGTATAAAGGGACTCCCCCTCCTGAAGAAATTATCATTTTTCACCATGAAAATGGTACCCATCGATTATTGAAAGAAAAAAAATAACAGAACCCCATGATTTTGTATACACATACCTCTTAAAGCAAAAAGAAGAGAGTAAAATGAGTTTAACAACTTGTTGATTGATTCTAAAAATTTCATCGGATAAATTTACCATGGAGTGGCGACCAGGGTTGCGTCAGAAGGGCATCCGGCGTAAAACCTGTGCCAAATCATAATGCGGATCATAACAGATGATCTGCTGTGCGACCCCTAATGGGAGCAGCAAAGAAGAAGAAGAAGAAATTTACCACGGAGTATGTGAAAATAATTTTAGGCTTAGGAAGGAAGCACAGCCGTCCACAAAGTCGTTCCGGTTTTGAATGTATTACAACCAAACCAGAAGAGATACAATGACTCGCTTTTGAATTTTGTCACATAATTCATAAAGTTTCTGTGCTCTTCAGACATCTCAACATGTGCATGTTTAGTCATATGTAGCACATCCAAGTGTAATCCACTTCACTTCACATGTGCTAAATATCCCTTATCATTTATTGCTAATCAATGGTTATTCTTCCACAAAGTGTTTCAATTTCATCAAAACAGAGATTTGTAAAACAATCCTTGACATACCCCACAGAAGAAGTGTAAAGGCATCACCTCAGGAGACTGGAGGCCAGAGCACTACCCCACCATGTCCAATCCATCCCCGGGAAATTATCTGTTCAAAGGTTGCACTATCTGCACACGGTTTGCAGATGAAGCTCCTCTGGTGAAGATGGAACCTTCCAGAGTAACTCTCTTCAGACTCCCAGTATGCTTTGTGCAATGAGCATGTAAAGCAAGAGCCGTGTGTTTCTCCACTGCGGAGCCGAGCAAAGCTGATGAGGTGCGAGAAGGTAAGCCGAGTTGTGCAGAGAAACATCGTGCCTTGTTTATTTGTTTTGTTTGTTATTTTTACGAAGTAATATTTATTTCCAAACCTTGTAGAATTGCAGATGAAGCGTGTGCACCCAAGTGGTCTTTTATGTTAACTCAACATTATCTCTATTATAATACCAAGCTTGCACACTAAAAACTCGGCTCGCCGTCACACGATCCCTATGAAACTGCTGTGGCACTTAGCGGACATTGCCGACAATGTTTGGAAGTCTTGGCGTCCATAGTACCACTTGCATTTTCACAATGCGTATTTTTGTCATTCCCCGTGTTACGGTCTGTCGTCTGCTACCAGCTATGTTGTACTGCTATCCATGCATGTGCACGGGTATCGCTAGTTTTATGTAGCTCAACAGGTTGCATTTGAAGCATTTCTGCGCTTTATCAGGATTCATTGGACACAAGAAGCTAAAGTTTGAAAATCTTTATTTCACAAATTCATTCTGTAGAAATTGCCATTGTAAATAACAAACCAATTGAGATTCATGGAATGACAAGTTTGAAAGACAAGTTATCACTTATATCTCGTCACGTGATACAAATATGTGCATTCAGACCTGTACAGAATGGAGCAAGTCTGGATCTTTTCTTTGACATCTCAGATCAGTTATTGTTGGGTTGGAAGTGAAAATCCAAAAAATTTATTGGATGTGTCTCCATTCCCTCTAATCCAGTGATCGTTGTGTTGTTTTGAATCATTGCGAACCGCGATTTTAATTAAGTTAAAACTGTGCAGGCCACCGTTCATATTCCATTTTAAAAGTGTTAAATACAAATCCTCATGCTCATGGCATAAATGAAGTGATTTGTACCTCTCACACCTACCCTACAAATGTTAGACATGCACGCTCATTCCTCTTTCTCTGTCGGACCGTATGTCCAAACCGTCTATCTACTTTCTTACAATTCCCCTTGGGAGTTCCGTCATTCAAACTCACAAGTCTCATTGTCAGCCACAATGTTTCGTAAACCACTTTTTAAGTCGGCTTTTTACCAGTCTCCGACTGAGCATCCTCTGTCATACAATTCCGAGTATCCACCTACAAGCCTTCATCTGCAGCTGATGGAGAACTGCACTCCCCTCTGTCTGGCTTTCCTACCTCACCTTTTCAGCTTGACATTTGGAAACAAAAGTGTCAAGATTATTGTAATCTCCCATGATGAGGCTCAGATTATGGGCCTCTCCCTTTCTCATCGAAGACAGGTTGGTAGTCTTTCTGTCTTCTACCACCTCCTTTCAAGTCTTGTACCCCTAATCTTTCTGTGCTTTGTCTCCCCAGACGCTCTTCCCCTAGGTTTCTGTAGGGAGCATGCGGGTCTCCATCAATCACCCTCTGGTGAAACTTCTGAAATGCGCAATCACTGCTCACCTCCACTCATTCGTTCCTCTTTTTAGCTTATCTGGCATTTACATTCCAGATAAGGTGGAATCATTGCGCACCGTCCATCCATCTCCTTTTTCGACTTCGCTGGCCAAACCGCTGAGACTGTCTGGCTGAAATTTGGCAGCAACGTTCCCCTCCTAACTGGTAACAAGAATTGCAAAGCTCGTTCTGGTCACATGACTTCAAGTCGGTCAAAATGGCTGACTTGGTAAATTTCCTCAACAATCCTCTTCTCCAGAACCACCAGTCAGAATGCTACTAAATTTGGGTTGCAGCATTAGGATAGGGTCCTGATGTTAAATTGCGGAGGCCATTCTGATCACATGACCACAAGTCTGTCAAAATGGCAGTCTCAAAAATTCCTTCCAAAATCTTCTTCTCCTCATCTACCACTCAGAATGCTACCAAATTTGGGTTACAACATTAGGCCAGGGTTGGGATGTTAAATTTCCGAAGTAATTCCGATCACGTGACCAGAAGTGTCAAAATGGCCGACTCAGGTTTTGTGAAAATCGCATAAATTCCAACAAAAATCATCTTCTCTCGACCCACCAGTCAGAATTCTACCAACTTTGGGTCAAAACATTTGGACACGGTCCGAATGTTAAATTGCGGAGGCCATGTTTATCATGTGACTGGAAGTGTGTCAAAATGGCGGTTGCGCAAATTCCTTCCAAAATCTTCTTCTCCACATCCGCCTGTCAGAATGTGAACAAATTTGGGTTACAGCATTAGGACAAGGTCGTGATGTTAAATTGCGGAGGTCATGACGATCACATGACCGGAAGTGTTGCAAAATGGTGGACTCAGCAAAAAAAATTGAAAATCATAAATTCCTTGAAATATCTTCCTCACCAGACCCACCAGTCAAAATTCTACCAAATTTGGGTTACATTAGGTTTGGGCCCAAATAAGCTGCAGGTCCAGTGGTCATAATCCCCCCCCCCCCCCCTCCCAACTGTGAAATCAACTTCCACATCCTCGTCAATCTTTTTCCTCCATCCAGGTCATCAATATGGCTGTTCACCACCGTCAAAGATTCCCCCATCCAAACAGTTGTTTCAAGACAGGCTGTTCACCTTCATCCAAAACAATGATATTTTCTACTCCAATCGCCCCCTCACCCATACCCCCACCCAAACCCACCTCCCTAATTTCCAATTTTTCCTTTCCGAGAGTTTATTATTTGCATTTCTTCTTGTCCACCCCATGTTCTAATGTGTATCCACCCCTACCTCTCATTCCATGCACACCACATTTTTTGCCTCCATTGGACTTAGTCGAAATGGGGCTTATGGATTGGTCTCAATTTTTGTGTCGTGCGTGCTTGCGTGCGTTCGTAACCATATCTCGGACATATATGGACCAATTTTATTCTTACTTGGAAGAAAGCCAACACATGATGTTGCACATATGCACATCATTTTTTGACGATCCGATCAAAGATGGCCGACTTGTGGCCATTTGTTACTTAAATGTGTCCCCAACCATTTCTCAGACATGCATGGTCTGATTTTGTTCAAACTTGGCACAAGCAGTGTACATGATGACAATATACATGCCCTCACTTCATTTTGCAATTTGATCAAAGATGGCCGACTGTCGACCATTGTAGTTGTAAAAAATGTGGGCTAGCCCTTTAACTCCTTCCAGCAAAATTACTAAACATTGGGGCGATGACATTTTTTGTCTTTTTTTCCTTCTTGTCCAAGTCTTCCTCTATTTTGTCTTTTTAACTCTGCTGTTGGTGTTTACCCCCTTTCTCTACTGTTCCATCTGTTATGTTGCATCATTTTCTTCGTTCTGTGTTTACCTCTTCAACGGCCCTTACCTTTTATGCAATAAACAAATAAACTGCTTCAACACCTGGAACCATGGACTTTTTAATCCATGCAAAGTTCCCAAAAATGGAATCATTTCATACCTCTTTGAAAAGTAAAACCAGCGAACTGATTTTTGCTTTGATGATTATCCTTTGAAAGAGGTTTGTACTTGAGAAACCATGGGTCTCGCTATTCCTGCTGGCATGTTTACAAGAGGCTCAATTTCCAGATGAGCCTCTGAAGGCAGGTGCAAGTGTACAGCACCTAGGTATAGTACCTAGCACTGCCAACAAAACCTTTTCATAGCATGGTGGAGTATTGTTCTCTCTGGTAGACTGGTGTTCTCATTTTTTCTGGATATTGTAGAGGTCAAACATTTGAAAATCATTCGCAAAGACACAAAATCTTTTCTCCCTCAGGCCAGGTTGGTGGAAGTTTGATCTTGTACCTTCTCTCATCTAGTCCTGCTTCTTCTTCCCTTTCAGCCGAATGCCCTTTCTTCATACTATCACACACAAAGATTATGTATCTGGAATTAATTTGTGAACAGGATAAAGGGAGACCTTACAAAATATATATGAAGACTGCTTGTCATACCTTACTATCATCCATTGCCAGAATAATTGAATAACTTCTGCTAAGGTAGCTTGTGTTTACTCGGTCACTCAAAACCCATTTGGGAACATCAAAAATTCTGCCATTTTTGTGAATCCTTGATCTGGAGTTTCTCCATAGAGTGAAGGACAAAAATATGGCAAATGTTAAATCTAACCTGAATGAAATATTTGTCAGTTCTGCAACATTTTAAAGTTTTGGTAAATTTTGAATGCTTTTTGTGATTTGTCTTTCCAGTGAAAAAAATGAAACTGGTTTCTTGTTCCAACTGTTCCCAGTTGTTCTACTCAGAAGTTTTCAATCGCCATGTGACACAAACTGTTTGTCAAGAAACTGACACGTTGAGCAGCATGTCTTCCATCCGCCGTTGTAAAAGTTGTGCAGAGACCCTCAAGACGGTCCATGGAAGTAAGAGACTACATGTGTGTTCTGCATGTAAAAAATCATTTACCGAGTTATCATCTTTGAAACGACATCAAAAAATACACACAGGAGAGAAGCCCTACAAGTGTCACGTGTGTTGTAAAGCCTTTGGTGAATCAACACCATTATACATTCATCAAAGAATACACACAGGTGAGAAGCCCTACAAGTGTTCCGTGTGTCATAAGGCATTCACTGCAAAATCAACATTAAGAGAGCATGAAAGAATACACACAGGGGAGAAGCCCTACAAGTGTTCTGTGTGTTTTAAAACCTTTGTTCGGTTACGTCCCTTAAAGGTTCATCAAAGAACACATACTGGAGAACAGCCAAACAAGTGTCATGTTTGCAACAAGAATTTTGCTTCTTCCTCATATTTTTCTCAACATAAAAAAATACACAGTGGAGAAAAGTCCTTTAAGTGTTCTGTTTGCAGTAAGGATTTTACTTCTTCCTCATATTTTTCTCAACATCTAAAAATACACAGCGGAGAAAAGCCCTACAAGTGTTCTGTTTGCAGTAAGGATTTTGTTTCTTCATCACATTTGCATCGACATAAAAAAACACACACGGGAGAGAAACCATACAAATGCTCCATCTGTCTGATTGCCTTTGCTCGTCCATTGCATTTGCGTGAACATCAAAGAATTCACACAGGAGAGAAGCGCAACAAGTGTTCTGTTTGTCTTAAGGCCTTTCGGCTTGTAAAAACTTTGAAGAATCATCAAAGAATACATACTCGAGAGAAGCCCTACAAATGTTCTGTTTGCAACAAGATTTTTGGTAATTCCTCATATTTAAATCAACATAAAAAAATACACAGCAGAGAAAAGCCCTACAAGTGTTCTGTTTGCAACAAGGTTTTTTGTCATTCCTCACATTTATATCAACATAAAAAAATACACAGCGGAGAAAAACCGTACAAGTGTTCTGTTTGCGAGAAGGATTTTGTTTTTTCATCACGTTTGCATCGACATTCAAAAATACACACGGCAGAGAAGCCTCATGAGTGTTCTGTGTGTTGATAAAGCCTTTGTTCAACCATTTCACTTGAAGACTCATCAAAGAACACATACAAGAAAGAAGCCCTACAAGTGTTCTGTGTGTCTTAAAGCCTTTGTTCGACCACTTCACTTGAAGGATCATCAAAGAACACATACAGGAGAGACATACAAGTGTTCTGTTTCAACAAGGATTTTCCTTATGCCTCATCAATGAAAAGACATGAAATTCACACAAGAGAAAGATATCAACGTCAGTATGAGACAGGTTTTCACACCGAAGGAAAAACCTGAAGAGATAACGCCTGACCCCAAAACTATCACAAACAAAGCTGCAAATGAACAGAATGGCCTTGAAAGAAATGAGCTCATCTACAAAGGAGACCATCCTCTATTGCAAAGTATATTCCATGTTTGATGGACTGGGGATACACAGAAAAGGAAAACATTTCCAGGAGCAACTAAAAATATAAGTCAAAAGTATCTTCTAAAGTTTCATTTGAAAAGATCATTTCGGTCACAAATGCCAATCCAACGTCAGAATAAAGGAAACTAGAATGGCACTTGGTGGATCGCATACCTCTGCCAGGTTGAACAGTTTTACGTTTTGTATCCCATTGATGGGCCAGATCTGCTGACCTGAACCAAAATCTAATCGGCTTGTTCGAGTCACCCACCAAACTCATCCATTATGTCTTGTCATAATCCATCCACAACTTTTTGAAATATCGTTCTGTATATCGTTTTTGGCCCCATCTCTCAACGGTGAAGAAGAACAAGAAATTAAAAAAATTTCTTATCCGGATTCAGATCTTCACCAAAATCTAAACAACTCTTCCTTGTCACACACCCAACCTTTCCACAAAATTTCGTCCGAATCCATCCACAACTTTTTGAGATATTCTGCTCACAGGCAGACAAACAAACAGACAGGGGTGAACATATAACCTCTGTCCACCTTTGCTGGCAGAGGTAATAACTGATGAAGTCGGTCAACAAGCATCTGAAGACCAAAGAGAAAAGACCTATAAACATAATTGAGAAAAATTGGTCAAAATGTAGATGTTGCTGTGGGCTTGGGCATGTGGCAGATATTAATGTTAAAGATAAGACACTGCAACACGTGTGGATATAACTATTGTGAAAACACTGTGAGTATAAAAACAACATTGGGAGATACAGAATTTATTGTTTGACATTTCCACAGTCCAGGCTTTCAAATAAAAGATGTCCTTATCAGACTATGATGAATGTGTACAGCTAATGGATAGCCGGAAGACGTTTCAGCCCCTCAACAGGAGCTGAAACCACACACTTTTCAAGTAGCCGAAGGCCATGAAGTCCCAACTATGGTGAGGAGTGAGGCCGCGCATCAATGTTGAATTAAGACTATGACTCGCCACCGAAATTCCTATGGCAGTGCTGGATTACAGCTCAGAAAAATGTTGCAGATCAATCGCCAGGGCAAGAGCATATTTAGCTCTCTAACCCCCACCAGGCAACAAAAGCCCAGATTGAGAGGATGAAAGTGAGTGAGGTGGATGCCAGTATCGATCGAGATGATGATGGGCTCATGAGTGGAGAGGAGAAAAATGTTGATGGTCATGAGCAGGAGTATTTCCCCTGAGAAGTATTTTCCAGCCAACCAGTTTACATATGCTTTGCCAAACGAGTTTCTTTTTCTCCACAACTTAATTATTTTTGTTCAAGACTTCATCATGATTTTCTCTTTCTTAATGTTTCCATGAAAATACTATTTTACTTGATCTATCAATTCATTCTACAACAATGCTTTTCATAGCTTTCTTTCACAACAAACCTGGCACAAACATTGGAATTTTATCTTCCATTTATTCAATCCGTATTGGCAGAAACCATTCTAAAGGCACCAGAATAATTTCCACAGACATTCACCAATTTTAAAAGTTTATTTTCCAGATCCTCTCATTTTTCAACCAGAAGTGAAGTCCACATGTTTCTATCTGGGGTTGTTCAATTGTAATCTTCATCAACATGTTTAAATTTTATGCCAGAGGTTGCGTCCTTGTTCTCGTCTTTGTCAGGTTCACCTGGTTGAAACCGCTCATAGCATCTAGTCAGTATACACAAGGTGACCCATTACAATTTGATTGTGTCACCAACCATAGAAAGTCTAATTTGTGGTCAAATATAGGTATTCTGCAGACTTTCAGATTGACAGTGCATTTTTGTTTAAACACTGAACGATAATCGTTTTGAACTGTGGAAATTTCTGCAGTGTGACACTGTTTATGAAACCTGAGAACTCAGAGTAATGATCACCGATGTGCTTGATTTCTGCTCCACCAAAATGGGATTGACGTTTTTAGGACATAACACCGTTTAAAATGCTTTGAATACCTCTTCATTTTGTTTTTGCAAAAAACTTGTTTTTTATGATGGTGTTCATAAATATTTTACAGCAGTTTTCTGCCCCATTTCCATTGTCCTATGACTCTTTGAGAAAGTGCTCATTCATCTTAACTGTTGGAAGTTACACAATTCATGGTAATAATTGTTCAAACTTGGAAAGATTAGGTCCAAGCAAGTGAAGTAACCTCTCTCAGGCAGAGATACATCCTCCAATCTGTTTGTTTATGATCCCACAGTCAGGATTTTCATTTTGAAAAGTCTTTGACCTGGGAAAATAATGTAATGTGAGGTGGCTTTCTCACATTTCTAATTATTTTTTATGTGGGACGCAGTGCAGCCGGGGCTCTCACAAGAGGGGATTCCGGTAGAAGTAGTAGGAGAGTAGTACTACGGTAGTAGTAGAAGAGGGCAGGACGAGCAAGATGAAATATACGGTTGTATAAAATAGGGAGACCACCAACTAGTGGGAGAGTGGCAATACTGGGAGGGAATACATCTCCTTTTTTGAGTTTCCAGACAAGAGGGGAGAATGTACTTGATATAAAATTACATTTTATTTGAATTTTGCTTGGAACTTTGTTTTTTTGTATACTGTGTCAAGGCTCGTGTAAGAGCTAATACACAGAACATATAACAAGGCAGGAAACAAGAGAGGTGGGAAAGGTAAGCACAAAATAGTGAGGAACAGAGACAGTGGGATATCTGTGGAAGGGAGAGGGGTGGGATGGGGTAAACAAGATGGACACTACAGGGACTTTCAGGAAGGAAAACAGGAATTTTTGAGGAGGTGGGTTTATGGTGGATTATCAGGTGTAGAAATGATCAAAAGTTTGGACGGGTGAAAATATGAGATAGTGGTGAACAGCTATTTTGAAGAGCTGGAGGGAGGAGTGGGGTTCAAGAGAGTGTGGGAGTTTGTTCCAGAGGTTGGAAAAAGGCGGAATGAAAGAGTGAAGGTGAGCAGTGATTCTTCCTTTTGGCAGTTTCACCAGAAGGGGGTTTTTTGGCGGACTTTGAGCGCCCTGAGGAAATATGGGTGGGGGAAGGTACAGACAGAGCAGGGGGGGGGGGGGCAAGGTGGGAGAGGAGACGGTAGAAGACAGAAAGACCACTGACCTGCCCTGGTGAGAGAGGGAGAGACCCAAAGACTCAGCTTCATCATGGGAGATACCAATGATCCTAAAAGCCTTGGTTTCCACAGCGTGAAGTTGAGCTCGTTGTGAGGCAGGAGCACCACCCCAGAGGGGAGGGCAGTACTCCATCAGTCTGTGCATGAAAGCTTTCTAAGTGGTTAGAAGCTCAAGTGTGCCAAGGAAGGACTTTGCACAACAGAGGATGCCCAGTCGGTGACTGGCTTTGGAGGCCAGCTTGGAGATGTGGCTCTCCCAGGAAATATCGTGGCAGATAGTGAGGC
>CM068968.1:77336539-77366412 GCA_035128595.1 Eptatretus atami | reverse complement strand
TCCCAATTTTTCCTTTCCCGAGAGTTCTGATATTTGCATTCTCTTGGTCCACCCCATGTGTTCTAATGTGGTAATCCACCCCCCTTACCGCTCATTCCATGCCACACACATTTAGCCTCCCATTGGAACTTAGTCCGAAATGGGGCTTATGGATTTGGTCTCAACTTTTTGTGTCCGTTGCGTGCTTGCGTTGCGTTCGTAACATATCTCGGACATATATGACCAATTTTATTTCGTACTTGGAAGAAAGCCAACACATGTGTTGCACATATGGCCACATCTTTTTTTGACGAACCGATCCAAAGATGGCCGACTTGTTGGCCATTTTAGTTACTTAAATGTGTCCCCAACCATTTCTCAGACCATGCATGGTCTGATTTTGTCTCAAACTTGGCACCAAGCACGTGTACATGATGACATATACATGCCCTCACTTCATTTTGCAATCTGATCAAAGATGGGCCGACTGTCGACCATTGTAGTTGTAAAACAATGTGGCTAGCCCTTTAAAACTCCTTCCAGCAAAATTAGCTAAAAACATTTAGGGCGATGACATTTTTTGTCGTTTTTCCTTCTTTGTCCAAGTCTTCCTCTATTTTGTCTTTAACTCTGCTGTTGGTGTTTACCCCCTTTCTCACTGTTCCATCTGTTATGTGCATCATCTTCCGTTCTGGTTCACCTCTTCAACGGCCCTGACCTTTTATGCAATAACAAATAAAACGCTCAACACCTGGAACTGACTTTTAATCCATTGCAAGTCCAAAATGATCATCATACCTCTTGAAAAGTTAAAACCAGCGAACTGATTTTTGCTTTGATGATTATCCTTTGAAAAGAGGTTTGTACTTGAGAAACCATGGGTCTCGCTATCCTTGCTGGGCATGTTTTACGAGAGGCTCAAATTTTCCAGATGAGCCTCTGAAGCAGGTGCATGTGTACAGCACCTAGGTATATACCTCTCACGCCAACCAAAACCCTTTCATAGCATGGTGGATAGTGTTTCTCTCTGGTAGGACTGGTTGTTCTCATTTTTTCCTGATATGGTTAGAGGTCAAACATTTGAAAATCATTCGCAAAGACACAAAATCTTTTCTCCCTCAGGCCAGGTTGGTGGAAGTTTATCTTGTACCTTCTCTCATATAGTTCCTGCTTCTTCTCCCTTTCAGCCGAATGGCCTTCTTCATACTATCAACACAAAGATTATGTATCTGGAATATTTGTGAACCAGGATAAAGGGAAGACCTTACAAAATATATATGAAGACTGCTTTGTCATACCTACTATCAATCCATTGCCAGAATAAGTTGAATAACTTCTGCTAAGGTAGCTTGTGGTTACCGGTCACTCAAAACCCCATTTGGGCAACATCAAAAATTCTGCCATTTTTGTTGAATCCTTGATCTGAGTTTCTTCCATAGAGTGAGGACAAAAAATATGGCAAATGTTAATCTAACCTGAATAAATATTTGTCAGTTCTGCAACATTGTTAAAATTTTGGTAAATTTTGAGATGCTTTTTTGTGTTGATTTGTCTTTCCAGTGAAAAAAAAAATGAAACTGGTTTCTTGTTCCGACTGTTCCCAGTTGTTCTAACTCAGAAGTTTTTCAATCGCCATGTGGACCACAAAACTGTTTGTCAAGAAAACTGACACGTGAGCAGCGATTCTTCCATCCGCCGTTGTAAAAGTTGTGCAAGAGGACCCTCAAGACGGTCCATTGGAATAAAGAGACTCATGTGGTTCTGCATGTGAAAAAATCATTTACCGATTATTCATCTTTAAAACGACATCAAAAAAATACAAACAGAGAGAAGCCCTACAAGTGGTCAGTGTGTGAAAGCCTTTGGTGAATCAACACCATTTATACATTCACAAAGAATACCACACAGGCGAGAAAGCCCTACAGTTGTCCGTGTTGTCAGTAAGGCATTCACTGCAAAATCAACATAAGGAAGCAGAAAAGGAATACACACAGGGGAGAAGCCCTTACAAGTTCTGTGTGTTTAAAAACCTGTTGTTCGATTACGGTCCAATTAAAGTTTCATCAAAGAACACATACAGTTAGAGAACAGCCCAAAAACAAAGTGTCATGTTTGCAACCAAGAATTTTGCTTCTTCCTCATATTTTCTTCAACATAAAAAAATACACAGTGGGAGAAAAATCCTTTAGTGTTCTGTTGCAGTAAGATTTACTGCTTCCTCATATTTTCTCAAACATCTAAAAAACCACAGCGGAGAAAAGCCCTTAAAGTTTCTGTTTGCAGTAAGGGATTTTGTTCTTTCACACATTTGCATCGACATAAAAAAACACACACGGAGAGAAACCATACAAATGCTCCATCTGTCTGATTGCCTTTGCTCGTCCATTTGCCATGCGTGAACATCAAAGAATTCACACCAGGAGAGAAGCGCAACAAGCTGTTCTGTCTTGTCTTAAGGCCTTTCGGCGTGTAAAAAACTTTGAAGAACATCACAAAGAATACATACTCGAGAGAAGCCCTACAAATGTTCTGTTTGCAACAAATTTATTTGGTAATTTCCTTCCATATTTAAATCAACATAAAAAAATACACAGCAGAGAAAGCCCCTACAAGTGTTCGTTGCAACAAGGTTTTATTGTCATTCCTCACATTTATATCAAACATAAAAAATACCCACAGCGGAGAAAAACCGTACAAGTGTTCTGTTGCAGAAGGATTTTGTTGTTTCATCACGTTTGCATCGACAGTTCAAAAATACACACGGCAGAGAAGCCTCATGATTTCTGTGTGTGATAAAGCCTTTTGTTTCAACCATTTCCACTTGAAGGCTCATCAAAGAACACATACAAGAAAGAAGCCTACAAGTGTTCTTGTGTCTTAAAGGCCTTTGTTCGGACCACTTTCACTTGAAGGATCAAAAGAACACATACAGGAGAGAAAGCCATACAAAGGTGTGTCTGTTTGCAACAAGGGATTTTCTTATTGCCTTCATCAATGAAAAACATTGAAAATTCCACACAGAGAAAGGATATCAACCATCAGTATGAGACAGTTTTCACCACCGAAGGAAAAAACCTGAAGAGATAACGCCTGACCCCAAAAACTATCAAAACAAAGCTGCAAATGAAGAGAATGGCCTTGAAAGCAATGAGCTCATTACAAAGGAGACCATCCCTATATTGCAAAGTATTTCCATGTTTGATGGAACTTGGGGATACAAGAAAAGGAAAAAACATTTCTAGGAGCACGTAAAAAATAAGTCAAAAGATCTTTCTAAAGTTTTCATTGAAAGATCATTTCGGTCCAAATGCAATCAACGTCAGAATAAAGGAACTAGAATGGCAACTGGTGATCGATAACTCTGCCAGTGTTGGAACAGTTTGAATGTTTTGTATCCATTGATGGCCAGATTGTGCTGAACCAAAATTAAAGGCGTCAAAACTTGACGGTTTAGGCCAGGCTTATGCCGCTTTTGGATAATTGTGTAAAACGCTGGTTCACGTGAAATAGTTATGGGTAAGTTTGATAACATTAGAAGCACGCTGAAAACACTGCAACCGTGTAGTACACATGGCTTATAAACTTACTTGGCGGTTGTCTCAATTTTCCATGCTTGAAATTTTAAGAAACTTATGCCAGCGTATGACTCACCTGTCTAGTGATAAGTTGTAGGCCGTTACGCGATCGTTGCTCTACGTCGACCACAAGTACTTGTAAGTTCTATAGTCGAACGCGTCGAGGTAATGTTTTAGCGTACCCGAAAACTTATTTGTAACCTATGAGTACGTGTGTGTAAGGCACGTTACGCGAATCGTTGGACAACGTCACACGTTACTTGTAGTACTCTAGAAACACGTCAGGAATGGTTACGTCAGTGTCCAACTCCTGTTTGTTTTTTGTTTTTGTTGCTTTGTTTGTTTTTCCTTCGTATGAGGCTGATATAGTTGACACTTCGATTTTCTTAGTGGCGTTATAATATAATATAATTAATTGGTTCCGCTCACGATTTAAACATAAACGCACTGAAATCGAAGTGGCAACATACGTCATACGAAGGAAAAAAAAAACAACAAAAAGAAACAGGGAGCTGGAACACTGATGCTACCATTACTTTGACGTGTTTTTTTATTATATATTACAAGTACTTTTGTCGACGTGTGCCAACGTTCGCATTATTCGTGTATGCGTAAACTTATTCCCATCGCATGCGAAACGTGTGAGGCATACGCAATACGTCGTAAAATGTTAACAGGTTGTTAATACAAACGTACTACTTACAGCGACGTATGATGAGCGTACTTTTTGCGTTCTATTCACGTATCCAAAACTTACCATACCGTATTCGACGTGGCCAGCGTTTTGACCTAGATTTTTCAGAGGTCGCATACGCTGGCAAAGATCGCAGTGTGACTCGATGTTGACACACTTATTTCTCAGCGGTATGATTTAAATCGTGTGCGGCAGCCTTTTTAATAGGTAACGTCCGTCATCGTCGGCGATACGTGCAGCGCGCTATGCATTAAGTTAGACTATCGTTGGGCATAGGTTGTTGGGCCGACAAACAGGCTAAGGCTTGTGGTATAAGTTATCTATAAGAAACGGAAACGTTCTGTCGTCCGTTAAAATATGTTTGGCATAGACCAAACGCGTTATGAGTACGTCCGAAATCTTTAAAAAAAACATCAAAAGTTACGTAAAGCAGCGTTTACATACATTTGATACGGCATTGCCTGTGCTGAAACGGTCAAGGTGTGACTGGGCCTTATCGGCTTGTTCCGAGTCACCACACAAACTCATCCATTATGTTTGTCATAAATCCATTCACAACTTTTTGGAAATATCGTTCTGATATCGTTTTTGCCCCATCTCTCAACGGTGAATAGAAGACAAGAAATTAAAAAAATTTTTTATCCGGATTCAGACTTCACAAAATTAACAACTCTTCCTTGTCACACACCCAACCTTTGCCACAAAATTTCGTCGAATCCATCCACAACTTTTGAGATATTCTGTACGAGGCAGACAACAAACAGACAGGGGTGAACATATAAACTCTTGTCCACCTTTGTGGCAGAGGTAATAATGATTGAAGTCGGTCAAGCAAGCATCTGAAGACAAGAGAAAAGACCTATAAAAACAAAAATTATTGGAAAAAAAGATAAAAAATTGGGTTCAAAATGTAAGAATGTTTGCCCCTGTGGGGGCTTGGGCATGTGGCGAGATATTAATGTTAAGATAAGACACTGAACACGTGTGGGATATAATATTTGTGAAAACTTGAGTTAAAAAACAAATGGAGATACAGAATTTATTGTTTGACATTTCCCAGTCCAGGCTTTCAATAAAAAGATGTCTTATCAGGACTATTGATGAATGGTACAAGGAATTGGATAGCGAAGAGCTATTCAGCCCCTCAAAACAGGAGCTGAACACACCACATTTTCCAAGTAGCCGAAGGCCAGTGAGTCCCAACTATGTGAGGGTGAGGCCGCGCATCAATGTTGAATTAAGATATGACCGCCACCGAAATTCCGTATGGCAGTGCTGGATTCAGCTCAGAAAAATGTTGCAGATCAATCGCAGGGCAAGAGCATATTTAGCTCTCTAACCCCCACAAGGCAACAAAAAGCCCAGATGAGAGAAAGTGAGTGAGGTGGATGCCAGTATCGATCGGAATGATGAGGGGCTCATGAGTGGAGAGGATAAAAATGTTGATGGTCATGAGCAGGAGTATTTTCCCCTGAGAAGTATTTCAGCCAACCAGTTTTTACATATGCTTTGCAAACGAGTTTTCTTTTTCTCCACACTTAAATTATTTTTGTTCAAGATTCATCATGATTCTCTTTTTTAATGTTTCATGAAAAATACTATTTTTACTTGATCTATCAATTCATTCTACAACAATAAGCCTTTTTTTTCATAGCTTTCTTTCAACAACCAACCTGGCACAAACATGGATTTTATTCCTATTTATTCATTCCGTATTGGCAGAAAACCATTCTAAATGCAACCCAGAATAATTTCCACAGACATTCACAATTTTAAAAGTTTTTTCCAGATCCTCTCATTTTTCAACCAGAAGTGAAGTCCACATGTTTCTATCTGGGTGTTCAATTGTAATCTTCATCAAATGTTTAAATTTATCCAGAGGTTGCGTCCTTGTTCTCGTCTTTGTCAGGTTCACCTGGTTGAAACCGCTCATAGCATCTAGTCAGTATACCAAGGGACCATTACAATTTTGATGTTCACCAAACCATAAAAGTCTAATTGTGGTTCAATATAGGTATTCTGCAGACTTTCAGTGACAGTGCATTTTGTGTTTAACACCTGAACGATAATCGTTTTTGAACTGTGGAAATTTCTGCAGTGTGACACTGTTTATGAAACCTGAGAACTCAGAGTATGACACGATGTGCTTGATTTTGCTCCATCCAAAATGGGATTGACGTTTTAGGACATAACACCGTTTTAAAATGCTTTGAATACCTCTTCATTTTTGTTTTGCAAAAAAACTTGTTTTTTATGATGGTGTCATAAATATTTTACAGCAGTTTTCTGCCCCATTTCCATTGTCCTATGACTCTTTGAGAAAGTGCTCATTCATCTTAACTGTTGGAATTACACAATTCATGGTAATAATTGTTCAAATTGGAAAAGATTAGGTCCAAGCAAGTGAAAGACCTCTCTCAGGCAGAGATACATCCTCCAATCTGTTTGTTTATGATCCAACAGTCAGGATTTTCATTTTGGAAAAGTCTTTGACCTGGGAAAATAATGTATGTGAGGTGGCTTTCTCACATTTCTAATTATTTTTATGTGGGACGCCAGTGCAGCCGGGGCTCTCACAAAGAGGGGATTCCGTGTAGAAGTAGTAGGAGAGTAGTACTCGGTAGTAGTAGAAGAGGGCAGGACGGCAGATGAAATATACGTGTTATAAAATAGAGGACCACAACTAGTGGGAGAGTGCAATACTGGGAGGAATACATCTCCTTTTGAAGTTTCCAGACAAGAGGGGAGAATGTACTGATATAAATTACATTTTATTTGAATTTTGCTTGGAACTTTGTTTTTTTGTAACTGTGTCAAGGCTCGTGTAAGAGCTAATAACAGAACATATTAACAGGCAGGAAACAAGAGAGAGGTGGAAAGGTAAGCACAAAAATAGTGAGGAACAGAGAGACAGTGGATATCTGTGAAGGGAGGAGGGTGGGATGGGGTAAACAAGATGGACACTACAGGGACTTTCAGGAAGGGAAACAGGAATTTTTGAGGAGGTGGGTTTATGGTGGATTATCAGGTGTAGAAATGATCAAAAGTTGGACGGTGTGAAAATATGAGATAGTGGTGGAACAGCTATTTTGAAGAGCTGGAGGGAGAGTGGGTTCAAGAGAGTGTGGGAGTTTGTTCCAGAGGTTGGAAAAAGGCGGCAATGAAGAGTGAAGGTGACTGATTCTTCCTTTGGCAGTTTCACCAGAAGGGGGTTTTTTGGCGGACTTTGAGCGCCCTGAGAAATATGGGTGGGGGACAGAGTACAGACAGAGCAGGGGGGGGGGGCAAGGTGGGAGAGGAGACGCGTAGACAGACAGAAAGACCACTGACCTGCCTCTGGTGAGAGAGGGAGAGACCCAAAGACTCAGCTTTCATCATGGAGATACCAATGATCCTAAAAAGCCTTGGTTTCCACAGCGTGAGTTGAGCTCGTTGTGAGGCAGGACACCACCCAGAGGGAGGCAGTACTCCATCAGGTCTGGTGCATGAAAGCTTCTAAGTGGTTAGAAGCTCAAAGTGTGCAGGAAGGACTTGCACAACAGAGGATGCCCAGTCGGTGACTGGCTTGGAGGCCAGCTTGGAGTGTGCTCTCCCAGGGAAATATCGTGCAGATAGTGAGGCCAAAAGCTTGAATGAAAGACTTCTTCAAGGGGATTGTTGTGAAAGCAGATGAGGTGTTTTCCATATGGTCCTTTCAGAGGACATGGTGATGGTGTGAGATTTGTCACGGATGAAAGACATATTCAAGTGTTTGACAGCTTGTGATTTTATCCAGGTTACATAGAATGAAGAGGCTGCTGCCTGCCAATCAGAGGAGGAGAGATGGTACAGCAGAGGGTGGAGTCATAGCAAAGAGAATTAAAGATTTCCGAGAGGCTGAGAGATCATTAGATGAAACCAGAAAAGGCACAGGGCAAGAACACTGCTTTGAGGATTCCAGCCTGGATGGGAAGAGGAGATGAGAGAAAACTCAGCCGCAACGAGCTCGACATAATGAGCCTTTAACGCTGCAGTATTTACACCCCTCGACTTTTGTTACATTTTTGTTGCGTTACAGCTTAATTAAAATAGATTAAATATAAATTTTTTGTCACTTATCTGCACATAAATGTCGTATGACACATACAATGACAAGTGAAAACGTTTTTTAATTTTTTACAAATTAATTAAAATTGAAAAGCTGAAATGTATTGCATCAAAAAAGTATTCAAACCCCTCAAGTCAATACTTTGTGGAAGCCTTGGACAGTGATTGCAGCTTTGAGTCTTCTTGGGTATGTCTGTATCAGCTTTTGTACATTTGGCTTTGCGGATTTCTCTCCATTTCTTGCAGATTTTCTCAAGCTCTGTCAAGTTGGATGGGAGTGTTGTGAACAAAAATCTTCAAATCTTTCCACTGATCTTCAATGGGATTCAAGTCTGGGCTTTTTGCTGGGCCTCTCAAGGGCTTTCACATTATTGTTCTGAAGCCATTCCAGTGTTGCTTTGGCTGTATGCTTGGGGTCGTTGTCCTGTTGGAATGTAAATATTCGCTGCAGCTACAGGCTTTTGCACTCTGAAGCAGGTTCTCCTCAAAGATTTTCCTGTATTTAGCTCATTCATTGTTTCCTTCTATCTTTCAAGTCTCCCAGTCCTACCGCTGAAAAGCATCCTTATAGCGTGATGCTGCCACACCATGCTTCACGGTAGGGATGGTGTGTGGATGGTGATGATCTGTTGCTGGTTTCTGCCAGAGTAGGGCTTTGCATCAGACTAATAGTTCAATTTTCGTTTCATCAGACCACAGAATATTTTACATCATGCTCTCAGAGTCTTTCACGTGCCTTTTTTGCAAACTCCAGGTGTGCTGCCATGTGTTTTTTTTCTCAGGAGTGGCTTCGTCTGCCACTCTCCATAAAGGCCAGATTTGTGAAGTGCTGAAGAGACTGTTGTCCTTCCGGCAGGTTCTCCCATTGCAGCCAAGGAATCCAGTTCTATAAGTGGTTATTGGGTTCTTGGTCACCTCCCTGAATTGGCCGCAGTGGACTCTTATCAAGATGTATAGACATCTAAAGATGATTCAAGGAAATTGGATTGCATCTGAGCTCAATTTGGAGAGTCATAGCAAAGGGTTGAATCCTTGACGTGAAACATTTCAGATTTCATTTTCAATGTGTAAAAATTTCAAAAACATGTTTCACTTTGTCATTATGGGTATTTGTGTAGATTGTTAACAAAAAATTAAAATAATCCATTTTAAATTCAGGCTGTATAACAAAATGTGAAAAAGCATGGGTGTGAATACTTTCCGAAGGCACTGTATATTTGTTCGGGGATTTTTACACATGTTGGTCAAATCTGCAGCTGCCACCTTCCACTATTGAAGCTAAATTTCCCGAACTGATTTGTCGTGTTTTCTGTTATATCTTCGTCCGCATGTTGCGTTTGCTGTTTCTGTTTCCGTCTTAATTTTCCATGTTAAATCAAAACTTGTGCTGTATTTGTCCAATTTGTTTTATGTTGTTCGAAGCTGCTCTCGGATAGCTGCTGCAAAAAATCTGTGCCCTTTTCTCTGGTATTCCTTGGTTTGATTCTTTCTTCAAAATATGTAGTTTCTATCCCTCAACATTATCCTATCTATCACCCTCATTCTCACCTAAATGGCCGCCATTTCTACTAGTCGGCCATCTTTGACCAGATCACAAAATAAAGTGAGATGCACTGTATGCCACCATGTACTGTGCTTATGCCAAGTTTGAACAAAATCTGACCATTGCAGTTCTAAGAAATGGTTGGATACATTTAAGTACAAAATGGCCACAGTCGTCCATCTTGGATTTAATCTCAAAAAAACAAAAAGACGTGCATATGTCAAACCGTCATTCATTATCTTTCTTGCCAAGTTTGAACAATATCGGTAAAGCATGTTCAAGAAATGCTTCAGGACTTATTTTATACCTTTTTTTTTTACAACTAAATGGCTGCTAGTTGACCAGTCGGCCATCTTTGATTAGATCGCAAAATAAAGTAGGTGCATGTGTTGTCATGTGCTGTGCTTGTGCCAAGTTTGAACAAATCGAACCATGCATGTCTAAGAAAATGGTTGGACACATTTAAGTATCTGGAAAAAAACAATGTGCATATGTAAGCCATCATTCATTATATCTGTGTGCCAAGTTTTTGAACAACATCGGTAAATGCATGTCCGATAAATTGTTGAGGACGTGTTCAACATCGAGGTTTTTTTACAACTAAAATTGCTGCCAGTCACCATCTTTGATTGCATCATGAAACAAAATGATGGGCATGTGTATACCATCATGTGTTGTCTTTGTGCCAAGTACGAATAAATCAGTCCAACATGTCTGAGATATGGTTGCAGATGCATGCACGCACGGATATGAAATCGAGACCAAAGACACGAAAAAAAGACCAAGTCCAATGGGGACTAAAATGGTCCTAGTCATGATGCCTGAGTACCCATTACTTACATCCTTCCAGCCAGACATCCTCCAGCAAGGCACTCTCTTTCCAGGTCGACAGTCTCCCAATTCTTCTCTGGATCCTTTCGTAATAATGGTGGTACATTTGCTGCTCTCCAATCCTCCGATACTTGTCTCGACTCCAGAGAGCTATTGAAAATATCCGTTAGCATCTCACTTACCTGCTCAGCCACTTCCCTCATACTCTCGGGTGTGTATTATCTAGCCCCGGACCTTATCTACTCTTGATTTCCATGCTGTTCCTTTACTTCCTCCTCTTCAACCTGGATCTTCTGTAAAAACTCTTTCTCACCTCCTTCATAAATACTCTCAGCTATTGGTAATTCTCCTGACTGTTCTTGTGTAAAAGTTGAAGCAAAATTCCTGTTAATAAAAGCTGCCATCTCACTTTCCAAACTAACCCTCTCCTGTAGTGGGGCAACTGAGCATAACAATTGTGCATTTTGTGAGGAAAGCACCAAATTTGGCACACTCGTAGCCTATCGATTATGAACAGATTTGGATATTGGGCCATCTCAAAATTTTTGATGGCAGTGGAAAATGGCTGCCACAGCCATCACGGCTGAATTTGAGATGCCAATATCCAAATCTGTTCATAATATGTTAGGCTACTAGTGTGCCAAATTTGGTGCTTTCCTCACAAAATGCACAATTGTTATGCTATATTTAGCTAAGTTGCCCACTACTGGTGCTATTCCTCAATGGGTCCACACTGGTCCGAACCTGTTCTTTTCCCCTGATATACTTAAAGAATGCCTTGTTATTATGTTTAATATTCTTAGCCATGTCCTTCTACAACTCTCTTTTGCTTGTCGATTATTTTCTTAACTTGCCTCTGGTTACTTCGATAGTGATGTAATCCTACTCCGTCCTGTTATTTATACCGAATAAATGCCTTCTGCTTCTCCTTAATCGCGTTCCTCATCTCACTGCTCACAACCACCTAGTCTCTTTCTATCTCGTTTTTACACTTCATTGGAACTCTACTACTCTGCATCCCCCATTTGCTCCCTGAAGGTTTCCTATTTTTTATCTGATGAATGGTCCCTAATTCGTTATGAAAACTGATCTTACACCTCCTAATGCCCAGGAGTACCTATGGCTGCGACTTCCCCTCGTTCCCACGTCTTTTTTTTATCCGTCCTCGTCACAGTGACGACTCCATCTACATCTCTATCTTCAGACAACGTGGATAACTTTTTAAACACTGCATCCAAATGCTCTCTCCTTATGTGGCGATTTAAATGGTCACCATGCTAATTGGTTGGGTGTTGGTACATCTCTCACTAGCCATGCACTTTAGCAAAGGACTTCTTGGACTCCATGGTACTGACTCAATCTGTGAACTTCCCACCTGGATTTCTCCCAATGGTAAATTCTTCTTCTGCACTTTGTGATGACTAACTTTCCTGAAAATGTCTTCTGCTCTTCCTCTGCTCCAATCAGTTTATCTGATCATATGCTTGTGAAAGTCAACTTCCTCTGGTTCTTCTTCACAGACTGCCTCAATGCCGGCGAGTCTGGCATTTTACTCAGGCAGATTGACAGAGACTGCAAGCATCTATCTCTCTTCCAGTCTGGTGTCCCACATCTAATTTACTCTGATGTTAACTCAGCTTGGGAGTCCTTCCACATAAATTTGCTCTGAAAACAACTTGCCATCTCTTCCTGGAAGGCAAATCTAACCAAGGCAATCTCAGTACATTCCAAAAGTCGCAACCAGTGTCCACTCTCAGAAGAGCCAGAAAACAGCATCTGTCCAACCTCAAAATGAACTTCAAACTTGTCTCCCTCCTCTAAAACCGGTGGCACCTTGTTAAGTCTGTTTCCGGAGTATTTATCCTTCCATCCCTTTCTCTCTCAAATGGCACCACAGCCGACTCCGCTCGTGAGATGGCTGAATGTCTCAATTCTATGTTTGCTTCCAAATATTTTCCACCAACCCCGCACTCTCTGTACCCATCCTCCCTGTCATACCCACTCTGTGTCTTTTGCAACTGAGAAGGTGGGAGAAGTTATTACAAACCTCGACTCTGCGACTAGATCGAACGGTACAGCATTAGCTCACATGTCCTAAAATACTGCTCGGCTGCTCTTTCACATCCTCTCTTTGCCTTTTTCAACTGTATTTGTGCTCGATCATCTTGCATATGCTTGGAAATCCACCAACATCACTGCATTCATGTGTTGTTTTCATATGCAGCCTGTGGCTGCTGGTTGCTCATCTCCTAGAAGCACAGCTGTGCCGCTGAAGCAGTGCCCCTTTACCAGTAAGCTGGTACTCATTTTGCCAACCTCGGAATGATGACACGCTGATCGACCCACCTGGTGTGATTCAACGGCATGACAGGGGCTCGAACATAAGATTGTAAGATCTTAAGCCAGCCACGTTAACCATTGAGCCAACACCAGGCCAGCTGCATGATATAAAAATGTGCAAAAAACTGAACCCTTAGCTACAGACCCATCAACTTTCTTCCAATCATCAGCAAGATCATGGAATCCATCATGACAGGTCAGGGTATGGGAGCATGTGCCGGAGAAGCACATCATGCGTGCGTCACTTTCCACTGGTACTCCAAGGGCATCGTCTGGCCATTCCGCAGGCAGATGCCTGGCCCATCCCATCTCAATGAGATGCTGATCAACCTGCTGCAACCACGAGGCATGTGGTCGGCCTATTGGTCTCCTCCACTCACGAGCCTTCCTCGCTGAGAGAATCTGCGTGAGCAGGATCAGCGGCAGGTAAACGAGCCACGAGACCGTACAGCCACAGCTGACGCTCACGGACGATGCAGGTACAAATCTCATTTGAGTCTCTCTTCAGAACCGCTCGTTGGACACAAAGTCCGACCAGCAATAGCCAAGGATTCTCCGACGAGACTTGGTACCAAAGGAATTAGGTGTCCGTCTAGCTCCTTCGTCAGAGTCCAAGTTTCATATCCGTAGAGCAAGACCGGAAGGACCAAGGACCTGAAGACTTGGACTTTCGTCGTCCTGCGCAGGTACGACAGCGCCACACCCCATGAATCCATGACTCCCCAGGCCCAACCCAGACTTCTATTGACCTCTGGCTCACAGCCAGCAGAGACGTGAAATATCCACTGCCAAGGTAAGTTAATCTCTCCATGAACTCAACATCCTCACCACAAACAGGTACAGACGAGATAACAAGCATCCAAGATGTCATTGGACGCTGGATCTTAGTTTGACCCAGGAACCTAAAGCCTGCGGCTCCGACTCCTCATTCAACCTCGAGGCACCCAAAGGATATCCAGAGTCTCCGCAAAGATGACTGCATCATCTGCGAAATCAAGGTCAGAGATCTTGGCATTCCCAAACGATGCACTGCAGCTTGATCTGCTTTGACATCCCAGAATCCAATCCAACAAGCGCTGAAAAGTGTGGGGGCCAGTGCACATCCCTGACGAACTCCAGTAACAAACTGGAAATAAGTCAGAGATGCATCACCACATCTCACAGCACTCTCAGTACCAGAGTTATAGTTCAGACATCAGATTGGTCAGTTTTGGTGGCACCCACGAAGACCAAGAATCCTCAGAGGGCATGCCGATTCACTGAATGGAATGCTTTGCAAAGATCAACATAGGCTGCAAGCATCCACCGCCGAAACTATTGTCTGTGTTTCAGTGAGGACCCCAAGAGCAAGGATACGGTCAATCGTTGACCTCTTTGGTGTAAAGCTGACTGCTCTGGGCGGCTGTGCTCAAGCAGATGGGTGAACCCTATCAAGAATTATCCGAGCAATGACCTTGCTCGGTACTGAGACAGGGTCACCCCTCGGTAGTGGTTGCACTCCTGCGATCACCCTTCCTCTCCAGAGAGGACAACAAGGCCCCTCTTCCAGTCAGTTGGATGATGCCTGTGTTCCAAGTAGAGCACAGAACTGCATGCAACGACACGAGTACAGCATTTACTCCAGCCTTGAGAAGTTCAGCATGGATGCTGCAGATTCCAGGAGCTTTACCCCCATTTCAACCGGTTCACTGCAGCCTGTGTTTCCACAAATGAAAGTGATCACAGTTGATTGGAGGGTCAGCAATTGGGATACTAACCCCTGACATCCATCTCAACACTGGTGGATCAGCCTGGTACGCCTCTCAAGGTAACGAGCCCAGCGAGCCTTCACTTCGGACTCCGCTGTTGAGAGCCACTACCCTCCACTCTAACTGCAGAACACTGAGGACAGGCTTGGAGGAACACAATGTGCAAATTCCTCTATAAGCAGACGAGAATCACTTGACCACAGTGGATGCTTACCCCGTCACGGATTCCTCACACGTAGGCCTCCTTGTCCACCCTCAGCACACCTCCAGTTTACGCCTCAACTCCAGAACAGCTCAGCTCTGCCATTATAAAGCCTGGCCCTACGACTCTTGGTCAATGCAACTCGTGGCCCTTGAGAGACAAAATTTCTTCTTCGCCTTACGGTGAGTTCCAAGACATCCACCAGCAAACATCAAGGATGGGCTGGAAGGCACTCCACAACTCTTCAGGATTCCCAAAAGCACCGAGCCCACCCCCCCCCCATGTCCCTACTCAGCTTGTTTGCAAACTCTTCAGCTTACCTCTCCTCCTTGAGCCTGCCAATTTCCAGCCTAGGCTGGGATGGTTACCATTCTCTCAGATTTAAGCTGTAACTTCAGAGTTGTGACAACAAGCCTATGGTCGGTATTGAGGAACTGAGCACTCCGGTCGTCCCTGCAGTTCTGGATCATCCTCAGCGACCATCAACGAGCACATCGTCAATCTCCTTTGCCACACCACCAGCATTGAAATACCAAGTCCAGCGATGAGCCTGTAGGTGCTGAAACCAAAAACCAGCACCCTAAGTCACTGACTTCTTGCAAAGTCAAGAACTCAGTGCTATTCTGGTTCACAGTTCCAGACCCAAGGGGACCGCACATGTCTCATAACCATCCCTATCAGTTGTAATCGTGCATTAAATCCCCCAAGACTGGAAGAGTATCGCGCCTGCGGCACTGATCAACCACAGACTCGAGCGTGGCCCAGAATGCGTCCTTCGGTGAGATCTCACTCGCCTCAGTAGGAGCATCTACAGAGACCAGGGAAATGACATCCAAGGAGTGACGAATCTTTGTCTCATACGCTCGTTGACCGGTGTTACCTCAATTATCATGGAGTCAGCTTATTGGACACAGCTACAGCAACTCCTTGGAATGGTAACCATCAGAAGCGACCCGACCATAGAATGTGTAACCACCCGCCATGATTCGCCACTATCCGGTCTCTGAAACCTCAGAGAGTGCTGCAATACTGATGTTCAAACGCTTGAACTCAAAGATGATAACTGAGGACAGGTGATCATCCTCTCTTCGATCGGACTTTCCAGGCACCCACCCAATGGGACCACATTCAGGTTAACCAAGGAGACCGCTGCCTGTGGACTACACTCAGCACCACGCCACCGCATTTTGACCCAGTAGTTTACCCCCTGCTTTTCTCCTATCACCAAGGAATGGCAGTCCGAAGGCTTTGCCCCAATCCCATCATCCAGTGAACTGTCTGTGAAGGGCAGTAGCACAAGAGGGTATCCCACGGTGTGGGTTTTCAGTTTCTTTGCATTTGTGGGTTTTGCGGAATGAAGTGTTTTACGGTGGCCGAAGTGCAAATCCTGGCACCAACTCCTAAAAAAAGTAACCCAACTGCAGGAGGACATCCGCAGACAAGTTGGGCACTAGAAATTGATGGCCGTTGGCTCATAGATTTTGCTTTCACCTTTTGACTCCTTTTGAGCTCCTCAACCTTTGAGCTCCTCCACCTTTTGACAGATTTTGCTTTCAATCTGCCGGGTGTTCATATCATACACCCTCCTCTCCAGGAAATATGGTGCGGGGGACGGTTTAGTCACACGACAACCCAACCATTAAACAGGTTAGTACAGGTTTATATGATACCTTGTAGCGTCACAGATCTAATAATGACTTGACCTGCAAAATCATCACAGTTGAAATGAAATCCTGCCTTTTTCTGCAACAACCTCATCTCAGATTCACCAAATTTGTGGTTTCAGACCAGGCTACTCCACCCTGGACTTGCTGTTTCTACTCACCCAACAATGGATGGAGGCCCTCAATGTTGGACGTGAGATCAGAGCTGTCTCTCTGAACATATCTCATGCTTTCGATACAGTCTGACATCCTGCCTTACCTTCCAAACATTCTGCCTATGGAATCCAAGGCCAACTCCACACATGGCTTCCTGACTTCTTCCACTCTTGTAGCCAATGTGTAGCTCTCAACGGAATCCTTTCATCTCCTCTCCCTGTCAAAGCTGAGTGCCCCCGAGGCCGTGTTCTTGGCCCAGTCCTATTCCGGAGCTTCATCAATGATCTCTTTGACTCTGGAAAATCCTCTTTATCTATTTGATGATGACTCCACCTTTTGCCATGACGTCCCTCAACCTTCAGACAGGAAGGCCACATCCTCTTCCCTCCCTTCAGACCTTGAAAAAACATTACAAGCTGGTCAACACACTTGGAATATGTCTTTCAATCCTGATAAATCTCATCATTTCACTATCTCTCTGAAAGGAGCATCTGACAAAACTTCATGCCTACCTTCTTTACATTCCTCTTGAGGAAGTTCAGTCATTCAAACTCCTGGGTCTACTGTCAGCCATGATCTTTCTTGGGTGAACCACATTTCAAAATTGGCGTCCAAAAGCCAGCCGGTGACTGGGAATTCTCCATCGTACAGTCCTTCCTTGGCACAACTGAGCTCCTATCCACCTGCAAGGCCTTCATCCGCAGCTTGATTGAGTACTGCACTCCCCTCTGGGCTGGCTCCCCTGCCTCACATCTTGCTCAGCTTGACACCGTGGAAACCAAGGTCTTCAAGATCATTGGAATCTCCCGTGATGAACCTGATTCGATGGGTCTATCATTTCGCCATCACAGACAGGTCGGTGGTCTCTATCTTCTACCGTGTCCTTTCTAGTGTTGCTCCCTCTGCTACACCACTCCACCACACACAGAGAGAGATACGAACAGAGAGGGTGGGGAAAGGTACACAAAATAGTGATGGAGAGAGACAGTTAGGGATATCTGCTGGAAGGGAGAGAGGGTGGGTATGGGGTAAACAAGATGGACACTACATGGGAGCTTTCGAGTGAAGGAAACAGGAATTTTGAGGAGGTGGGTTTATGGTGGATTATGCAGGGTGTAAGAAAGATCAAGAAGTTGGACGGGTGAGAATATTGAGGATAGGTGGGTGAAGAAGCTATTTTGAAGAGCGTGAGGCGAGGATGGGGTTCAAGAGGTGTGGGAGTTTGTTCCAAGGTTGGAAGAAGTTGAGGCGGAATGTAAGAGTGAAGGTGACGGTACACTGATTTCTTCCTTTTTGGGCAGTTGTCTTTCACCAGATGAGGGTGTGTTTTTGGCGGACGTTGGAGCGCCCTGAGGAAATTCGTGGTGGGTACGATACACGACAGAGGGCAGGGGGGGGGGGGGGGCATAGGTGGGAGAGGAGACGGTAGAACAGAAGAAAGAACACTGACCTGCGCCTCTGGTGAGAGGAGGGAGAGACCCAAAGACTTGAAGCTTCATCAATCGGAGATCCGATGATCCTAAAAGCCTTTGGTGTTCCAAACGCGAGAAGTTGAGCTCGTTGTGAGTGCATGGAGCACCACCCCATGAGGGAGTGGCAGTACTCCATCAGTCGGTGCTGAAAGGCTTTCTAAGTGGTGAGAAGCTCAAAGTGTGCCAAAGACTTTGCACAACAGAGGATGCCCAGTCGGTGACTGGGCTTGGGAGGCCAGCTTGAGTGTGGCTCCCGCGGAAATTCGTGGCAGATAGTGAGGCCCAAAAAGCTTTGAGATGAAAGAGTTCTTCAAGGGATTGTGTGAAAGCAGATGGAGGGTGTTTCCATGTGGTCCTTTCAGAGAGACAATTGGTGAGAAGTGTGTGTGAGTTTGTCAGGATGAAAGACATATTCAAGTGTTTGCCCAGCTTGTGAAGTTTTATCCAGGTACTACATAGAATGAAGAGGCTCTGCCTGCCAATCAGAGTGAGGAGAGATGTACAGCAGGAGGGGGAATGCTCTTCATATGCAAAGAGTATAAGATTTCCCAGAGAGCCTGAGAGATCCATTGATTGAATACCCAGAAAGTGCACAGGGCAAGAACACTGCTTTGAGGATTGCCAGCTCTGGAATTGGGAAAGATAGGAGATGAGTAGATAAACTCAGCCTGCAACGTACTCGGACATGAATGAGCCTTTCCACGCCTGGCAGTTTAACCCTCGACTTTTGTTAGCTTTTTAGTTGCGTACAGCTGATTAAAATAGATTATAATATATAATTTTTTGTCATCTTATCTGGCACATTAAATTGTCGTAATCGACACATACTAATGAACTAAGTGATAACGGTTTTTTAATTTTTTTACAAATTAATTAAAATTGAAAAGCTGAGAATGTTGCATCAAAATGTATTCAATCCCGTCAGTAATACTTTGTGCGAAGCCGCTTTGACAGTGAATTGCAGCTTTGATGTCTTCTTGGGTAATTGTCTGTTATAGCTTTGTACATTGGCTTTGCGGATTTTCTCCATTCTTCCTTGCAGATTTTCTCAAAGCTCTTGTTAAGTTGGATGGGAGTGTCTGTGAACAGAATAATCTGTCAAATCTTCACTGATTTCAATGGATTCAAGTCTGGGCTTTGTGCTGGGCCTCTCAAGGGCTTTCCAACATTATTGTTTCTGAAGCCATGTCTCATGTGTTGCTTTGGCTGTATGCTTGGGTCTTCGTCCCTGTTGAATGTAAATATTCGCTGCAGGCTACAGCTTTTGCACTCTGATAGCATGGTTCTCCTCAAAGATTTTTCCTGTATTTAGCTCCATTCATTGTTTCTCTTCTATCTCTTTCAGATGTCTCCAGTCCTACCGCTGAAAAGCATCCTTATGCGTGATGCTGCACCACATCTTCACGTATGGGATGTGTGTTGGATGCGTGAGACTGTGCTCGGTTTCTGCCAGACGTAGGGTTTGCATGTCAGACTTTAAATAGTTCAATTTTCGTTTCATCAGACAAGATATATTTTACATCATTGCTCTCAGAGGTCTTTCACGTGCCTTTTTTGGCAAATCCAGGTTGTGCTGCCATGTG
Source organism: Eptatretus atami (assembly GCA_035128595.1). Lineage (NCBI taxonomy): Eukaryota > Metazoa > Chordata > Myxini > Myxiniformes > Myxinidae > Eptatretus > Eptatretus atami. Next base: position 77,346,539 of record CM068968.1, on the reverse strand, counting down.
TTTTTTTTCTCAGGAGTGGCTTTCCGTCTCTCACTCTCCCATAAAGGCCAGATTTGGGGTGAAAGTGCTGAAGAGACTGTTGTCCTTCCGGCAGGTTCTCCCATTGCAGCTCAAGGAACTCCAGTTCTATCAGAGTGGTATTGGGTCTGGTCACCTCCCTGAATTGGCCCGCTGTGGACTCTTATCAAGATGTTAGACATCTCAAAGTGATCAAAGGAAATTGGATGCATCTGAGCTCATTTGGAGAGTCATAGCAAAGGGGTTGAATCCTTGCGTGAAACAATTTAGATTTCATTTTGCAATGTGTAAAAAATTTTTTTTCAAAACATGTTTTACTTTGTCATATGGGGTACTTTGTGTAGATTGTTAACAAAAAATTAAAAAATTAATCCATTTTAAATTCAGGGCTGTTCGCTTGGTTGGTTTTGTAAATATAAAAAATGTGAAAATGATGGGTGTGAATATATTCGAAGGCACTGTAATATCTTGTTCGGGATTTTTAACACATTGTTGTCAAAAATCTGCAGCTGCCACCTTTTTCCACTCATTGAAAGCTAAAATTTTCCCGAACTGGATTATGCTGTGTTTTTCTGTTTATATCTTCGTCCGCGCATGTTGCTGTTTTGCTGTTCTCGGTTTCCGTCTTAATTTTCCATGTTAAATCAAACCTTGTGGCTGATTTTCAATTTGTTTTTATTGTGTTCGAATGCCTCCTCGGATAGCTGCTGCATAAAAATTCTGTGTCCCCTTTTCTCTGGTAGATTCCTTGGTTTGGTATTCTTTCTTCAAAATAGTAGTTTTATCCGCCCTCAAACATTAATCGCTGATCTCATCACCCTCATTCTCACCTAATGGTCCCGCCATCTACCTAGTCCGCCAATCTTTGACCAGTGATCAACAAAATAAAGTGAGATGCACTGTATGCCAACCATGTACTGTGCTTTATGCCAAGTTTGGAACAAAATCTGACTCATTGCAGTTCTAGAGAAATGGTTGGGGATACACTTAAGTAACAAAATGGCCAAGTCGTCCATCTTGGATTTAATTCAAAAAAACAAAGAAGACGTGCATAATGTCAAGCGTCATTCAATCATTTTCTGCCAAGTTTGAACCAATATCGGTAAAGTGAATGTCCAAGAAAATGCTTCAGGACTTATTTTAATATCGCTTTTTTTTTTTACAACTACATGGCTGCCTGTTGACTCAGTCGGCCATTCTTTGATTAGATCGCAAAGTAAAGTAGGTGATGTGTTGTCATGTGCTGTGCTTGTGCCTCAAGTTTGAACAAAATCGAACGCATGCATGTCTAAGAGAATGGGTTGGAGCACCATTTAAGTATCTTGGAAAAAAACAATGTGCTATGTAAGCCATCAATTCATTAGTAATCTGTGTGCCAAGTTTGAACAACATTCGGTAAAGTGCATGTCCGATAATTGTTGAGGACGTGTTCAATCTCGAGGTTTTTTTAGCAACTAAAATTGCTGGCCAGTGCACCATCTTTATGATTGCCATTCTGAAACAGAAAATGATGGGCATTGTGTATACCATCAATGTGTTGTCTTTGTGCCAAGTCAATAAACTTGCTAGTCCATACATGTCTGGAATGATATGGTTGCAGATGCATGCACGCACGGATTTATGAATCGAGACCAAGAGAAGAAAAAAAGACCAAGATCCCAATGGGGACTAAAATAATGGTCCTAGTCATGATTGCCCTGAGGTACCCATTACTTACATCCTTCCAGCATAGAATCCTCCAGCAAGGCACTCTCTTGTCCAAGGTTCGAAGCAGTCTCCCAATTCTTCTCCTGGATCCTCTTCGTAATAATAGGTCGGTGTTACATTTGCTGGCTCTCGGCAATCCTCCGATACTTGTCTCGACTCCAGAGAGCTATTGAAAATATCCGTTAGATCTCACTTACTGCTCAGCCACTTCCCTCCAATTACTCGTCGGTGTGTATTATCTAGCACCCGGAGTCCTTATCTACTCTTTAGATTTTCCATCTGTCTTTACTTCCTCCTCTATCAAGCCTGGATCTTCTGTAAAAAACTCTTTCTCAACCTCCTTCATAAATTACTCTCAGCTATTGTAATTCTTCCTACTGTTCTTGTGTTCAAAGTTTGAAGCAAAAAGTTCCTGTTTAATAAGCTGCCCAACTTCACTTTCCAACTAACCACTCTCTGCTGTAGTGGGGCAACTGAAAGCATAACAATTGGTGCATTTTGTGAGGAATAGCACCACATTTGCACACCGGCACTCGTAGCCGTATCGTATTTATGAACAGATTTTGATATGGGGGCCAGTCTCAATAATTTTGAATGGCATGGGAAAATGGCTGCCAGCAGCCATCGACTGGCTGAATTTGAGATGGCCAATATCCAATATCTTCTGTTCATAATTATGTTAGTGCTACTAAGTGTGGGCCATAGATTTGGTGTTTCCTCACAAAAGTGCACAATTTGTTATGCTGATATTTAGCTAAGTTGCCCACTGACTGGTGCTAATTACCTCAATGGGTCTTCAACTGGTCCGAATCTGTTCTTTTCCCCTCTGATGCATACTTAAAGAATGCCTTGTTATTATTTTAATATTCTTAGCCATGTCCTTCTCAACTTCTCTTTTTGGCTTGTGCGAGTTATTTTCTTAAGCTTGCCTCTGTATTACTTCGATAGTGATGTAAACCACTCAGTCCGTTTATTTTATAACGCTGAAATAAATGCCTCTGCTTCTCCTTAAGTTCGCGTTCCTCATTCACTGCTCAGACCACGCCTAGCTCTCTTCTACCTTCTTCGTTATTCACAACTTCATCTGGAATCTACCTTTCTCTGCACTACAGTTCAGTTGGCTGTCCCCCCATTTTTTGGCCCCCTTTTCCCCCCCTGAAAAAAGGGGGGGGTTTCCTATTTATTTATTGCTTGAAATGGGTCCTAACTCGTTATGAAAAACTGATCTACCCTCCTAAGGCCCCAGGAGTAATCCCTATGGGCTGCGACTCCGCCTACGTTCCACGTCTTTTTTTATCCGTCCCTCGTCACAGTGACGACGTCCATTACATCTCTATCTTCAGACAACGTGGATAACTTTTTAAATCACTGCATCCAAATGCTCTCTTCCTTATGTGGGCGATTTAAATTTTGGTACGATGCTAATCTGGTTGGGGTGTCTCGGGGTACACATTCTCACTAATGCACATGGCACTTTGTAGCAAAGGACTTCTTGACTCCATGGTAAACTGACTCAATCTGTGACTTTCCCACTGCTGGATCTCCTCCAATGGTAAGTTTCTTACGCTCTGCACTTTTGTGATGACTAACTTTCCTGAAAATTCTTCTGCTCTATCACTCTGCGCCATAGTTCATCTGATCATATGCTTGTGAAAGTCACTTCCCTCTGGTTTTCTCACGAGCTGCCTCAATGCCGGCATGAGTCTGGCATTTTCCTCCGGCCAGTTGCAGAGACTGCAAAGCATCTATCTTTCTTCCAGTCTGGTGTCACCCACATCTAATTTAACTCTGAATGTTAAACATACAGCTTGGAGTTACCTTCCAGCATAAATTTGTCTGAAACAGACTGTGCATCTCTTTCTGGAATGGCAAATCTTAACCAACGGCAAGTCTCAGACATTCCAAAAGTCGCAACCAGTGTCCACTCTCAGAAGAGCCAGAAGAACAGCAATCTGTCCAGCCTCAAACATGAACTTTCAAACTTGTCTACCCTCCTCTAAAACTCCGGTGGCTACCTTGTTAAGTCTGTTTCCGAGTATTTCCTTTCCATCCTTTCTCTCTTCAAATGGCATACCACAGCCGACTCCGCTCGGTGAAGATGGCTGAATGTCTTCAATTCTATGTTTGCTTCCAAATATTTTCGCACGCAACCCCGTCACTGTCTTCTGTACCCATTCCTCCTGTCATTACGCCATCTGTGTCTTTTTGCACTGAGAAGGTGAGAAAGGTTATTACAACCTGACTACTGCGCTCAGACTCGAACGGCTACACGCATAGCGTCACACTGTCCTAAAATACGCTCTGCTGACTCTTTTCATCATGCCTCTCTTTGCCTTTTTCAACTGTCATTTGTGCTCCGTATCATGCTTGCATATGCTTGGAACATCCACGGCAACTTCACTGCACTTACATGTTGTTGTTCATATGCAGCTGTGGCTGCTGGTTGCATCAATCTCTAGAAGAACAGTGTGCCGCTAGAAAGCAAGTGCCCCTGTACCAGTATAGCTGGTACTTCATTTTGCCACCTCGGAATGACTATGACACGCTGAATCGACCCACCTGGTGTGATTTTCAACGGCATGATCAGGAGGCTCGGAACATAAGAATGTATAGATCTTAAGCCAGCCTACGTTAACCATTGAAGCCAAACACAGGCCACTGCATGATTAAAAATGTGCAAAAACTGAAACAACCTTAGCTACAGACCTCATCAACTTTCTTCCAATACATCAGCTAAGATCATGGAATCTCATCATGACATGGTCAGGGTATGGGTAGCATGTGCCAGGAAATGAGCAATTCATGCGTCCACTTTCACTGGATACTCAGGGCATCGTCTGGCCATTTCTATATCCGCAGGCAGATGCCTGGCCGCATCCCCATCTTCAATGAGAATGCTGATCAATCCTGCCTGCAACCTACGAGGCACGTGTGGCGGACCTATTGGTCTCCATCACTCACGACCTCCCTCGCTGAGAAGAATCTGCGTGACTGCAGGATCAGGGCAGGTAAACAGAGCCACGAGACCGTACCAGCCCCCAATAAACAAAAGTCCCCTCTGACGCTCACGAGGACGATGCAGGTAACAATCTCATTTTGAATCTCTCTTCAGCGAGACCGCTCGGTGGAACACAAAGTCCGAACAGCAATAGCCACAGGATTCTCCGACGAGACTGTACAACAAAGGAATTAGTGTCCCGCTCAGCTCTGTACGTCAGAGTCTCAGTCTCAATATCACGTAGAGCTAAGACCGAAGGACCAAAGGACACTGAAACTTGGACTTTCGTCGTCTCTGCGCAGGTACCATCGACAGCGCCACGACCCGATTGAATCCATACTCCCCAGGCCCAACCAGACTTCTATGACCCTCTGGCTCACCAGCCAGTCATAGAGACGTGAAAATAATCCCTGCCAAGCGTAAGTTAATCTTCCATGGAACTCAACATCCTCACCACAAACGGTTAAAGCGGATATAACAGCATCCAAGTGTCATATGGACGCCTGGATCTATAGTTTGACCCAGAACTAAAGTCCTGCGGTTCCGGCTCCTCATTCAAGCCTCGCAGGCAGCCTCAAAGGGATAAGCCAGGCACAGTCTCCGCAAAGATGACCTGATCAGTCATCTGCGAAGACTAAGGTCAGAAGATTTGGCATTTCTCCAAGAGCGATGCAAAAACTGCAGCTTGAGCGTCTTATGCACAGTACCAGAAATCGCAATCCAGTACCAAGCGCTGAAAGTGTGGGGCCAGATGCACATCCCTGCACGAACTTAGAGGAAGAGTGTGCAGCCATGAATCCAGTAACAACTGGAAATAAAGTCAGACGATGCATCCACCTACATCTCACAGCAGCCTTCAGTAACCCAGAGTAAGTAGTTCAACGGGACTCAGATTGGTCATTTTTGGTGGCACCCCACCGAAGACCCCAAGAATCCTCAGAAGGGCAATGGCCCGATTCACTGAATGGATGCTTTGGCAAGACAACATAGGCTGCAAGCAATCCGAACCCGCCGAACCTTTGTCTGTGTTCAGTGAGGACCCCAAGAGCAAGGTAGCGTCAATCGTTGACCCTTCTGGTGTAAAGCCTTTCGACTGCTCGTCAGGGGCGCTCGGTACGCCAATGCAGATGGTGTGGAACCTATCCAACGAAATTATCCACGACTGCAATGATCGGCTTGCCTCGGTATGAGAGCAGGGTCACCGCATCCTCGGTAGTGGTTGCACTCCTCGGCGATCCACGCCTTCCCTCTCCAGAGAGGGGAAACAAGGCCTCACTCTTCCAGTCAGTTGGATGCTGCTGATGTTCCAAGCTAGAGCACAAGAACTGCATGCAACGCACGAGTACAGCATTATACTCAGGCTAATCGCTATGAGACGAGTATATATCCGCATAGCGGATAACTGCTGCTAAGATATCCATGGAGCTTTTACCCCCATTTCATACCGGTTCACTGGCAGCCTGTGTGTTCCCACAAATGAAGTGGATCCAGTTGATTTGGAGCGTCAGGCCAATTGGGATACTAACCCCATGACATTCCATATCAAACGCTGGTGGATCAGCCTGCGTACCCCTCTCAACGGTAACCGAGCCCAGCGAGCCTTCACCTATCGGATCATCGCTGCGATCTCGATGAGCCCACACCATACTCCACTCTTAGCTGCACGAAAACTGAGGACACGGCTTGGAGGAACACAAATGTGCAAATCTCCTCTATAGAGGGAGAGACGAAAATCACTTGACCACTAGGTTGATGTAACGCGCTACCCGCAACGCTTTCCTCGACACCGTAGGCACCTCCTTGTTCCACGTCCTCAGCAACAGCCTCCAGTTTTACGCCTCAACTCCCAGACCAGCCTCAGCTCTGCCATTCATAGCCTGCCATACAAGACTCTCTGGTCGATGCAACTCGTGGCCGCTGAAGACAACACTTCTTCCTTCGCCTCACGGTGAGTTCCAAGACATCCACGCAGCAAACATCAAGGATGGGCTCGGAAGGCACTCCACAACTCTTCCAGGAATTCTCCCAAAGCACCCGAAAGCCCACCCCACCCCCCATAGTCCCTACTTCCAGCTTGTTTGCAACTCTCTCAGCTTACCTCTCCCTCCTTGACAGCCCTGCCAATTGCCAGCCTAGGCTGGCTGATGGTTACCCATCTCTCAGATTTATACAGCTGTTAAGTTCAGAGTGGACAACAGCCTATGGCTAGCGGTATTTAGTTGATGACTGAGCACTCCCGGTCGTTCCGTGCAGTTCTGGACGTCATTCCTTCCAGCGGAGCCATCAACGAGTCACATCGTCAATCTACTTTTGGCCACAGAGTGGGCCCAACCGGCAGGCACATATGAAATACCAAGTCCAGGATGAGCACGGGTGTAGGCTTGCTGGGGAAACGCAAGAATCGCAGCCACCCTAAGTCATGACTTCTGCAAGTCAAGGAATAGCTGGGTTCTAGTTTCTGGGTTCCACAGTTCAGACCCAAGGGAGACCAGCACATGTCTCATACGCAGTCCCTAATCAAGTTTGAATCGAGGCATTGAAATCCCCCAAGACTGGAACGAGTATGGCGCCTGCGAGCACTGTCGAACCGTAAGACTTTCGAAGCGCTGGCACAGAGTCGGTCCTTGGCACGGGTGAGATCAGCAGTCGGCCTCAGTAGGAGCAATCTACAGAGACCAGGGAAACTGACACACAAGGAGTGATTTCAGAATCGCTTGGTCTCATACGGTCGCGTGTGAGCCGGGCTGGTGCTTTGGTGTACCGGGTGTCGGGGTGGATCAATTACTCCATGGAAGTTAGCAGCTTCATTGGACACAGCTACCAGCAACTCTTGGGAAATGGTAAACAGCCAGAGCGCCAGACCCGAATAGAAATGTGTAACCACGCCTGCCAGTGCATCTCGCCGACTATCCGTTCCTCTGAAACCTCAGAGAGTGCTGCAAGTACTGATTTCAAAGCGCTTGAACTCAGATGAAATCACTGAGACAGGTGATGCATCCTCTCTTCGGTCAGGACTTTTCGGCACACGCAGGCCCACATCGGGATGGGACCTACATCCTTGGTGTATAGACCCAAGGAGGCGGCTGCTTTGCTGTGGCTAGCACCTCAGCAGACACGTCCACCGCTCGAAAACAAAATTTGACCCAGTTAGACTTTACCCCGCTTTTCTCCTTCATCCAAGGAATGGCAGTCCGGAATGGCTTTTGCCCCAATGCCCATCATACCGTGAACTGGTCGCTGTGAAGAGCGTAGAGGTCACAAGAGGTAGTACCCGACGTGTGTGGGTTTTCAGTTTTCGTTGCATCTTGTGGGTTGTATTTGTGGTGAATTGAAGGGTTTTTGTCGTGTGCCCGAGGAGTGGAAATCCTGGCACCAACTTGCCGTAGAGAAAAGTACGCCAACTGGCAGGAGGACATCCGCAGACAGTTGGGCACTAGACAATTGATGCCGCGTTGGCTTCATAATTTTGCTTTCACCTTTTGATCTCCTTTTTGAGCTCCATCAACCTTTTGAGCTCAGCCCACGCTTTTGACAGATTTTGTCCTTTCAATCCCCGGGGTGTTCCATATCCATACACCCTGCCTCTCACAGGAATGCCTGGTGCGGGGCGAACGGTTTTAGTCACCGACAACCTCAACCATTAAACAGGTTAGTGACGGAGGTTTAGAGTTATGATAGCCTGTAGCGTCACAGATCTAAATATTGAGCTGTGACTGCTCCAATCATCAACAGTTGAAATGAAATCCTGCTTTTTTCTGCAACTAACCTCACTCAAGATCAACCAAGTTTGGTTTCAAGACCAGTGCTAGCTCCACCCTGGACTTGCTGTTGTCTACTCACAAACAATGGGGACCACAATGGACTGGAGGCCCTCATGTTGGACGTGAGATCACGAGCTGTCTCTCTGACATATCTCCATGCTTTCCGATACAGTCTGACATCCTGCCCTTTACGTTAAACATTCTGCCTATGGAATCCAAGGCCAACTCCACACTGGCTTTCCTGGACTTCTTCCACTCTTGTAGCCAATGTGTAGCTCTAACGGAATCCTTTGCATCTCCTCTCCCTGTCAAGCTGAGTGCGCTCCCGAGGCCGTGTTCTTGGCCCAGTCTTTCCGGAGCTTTCTAAATGCAATCTCTTTGACTCTGGGGAAACTCATCTTTATCTATTTGATGATGACTCACCCACCTTTTGCGAACATGGGACGTCCCTGCACCTTCAGACAGAGAAGGGCACACCTCCCTTCCCGTCCTCTTCAGACTTGAAACAACATTAACAAGCTGGTTCAACCACACTTGGAATAGTGTTTTCAATCCTGAAAACTCACATTTCAGCTAATCTCTCTGAAAAGGAGCATCTGACAAACTTCATGCCTACCTCTTTACATTCCTCCTTGAGGAAGTTCAGTCATTCAAACTCCTGGGGTCTACTGTCAGTCCAATGATCTTTCTTGGGTGAACCACATTTTCAAAATTGGCGTCCAAAAGCCAGCCGGTGACTGGGAATTCTCCCATCGTACAGTCCTTCCTTGGCCAACATGAAGCTCCTATCCACCTGCAAGGCCTTCATCCGCAGCTTGATTGAGTACTGCAACTTCCCTCTGGGCTGGCTCCCCTGCCTCACATCTTGCTTCAGCTTGACAACCGTGGAAACCAAGGTCTTCAAGATCATGGAATCTCCCGTGATGAACCTGATTCGATGGGTCTACATTTCGCCATCACAAGGACAGGTCGGTGGGTCTCTATCTTCTACCGTGTCCTTTCTAGTGTTGCTCCCCTCTGCTCATTCTGTGCAACCCCCCCCCCAACACAACAGTTTTTTCTGCAGGGCTTACATGGTCCACCATCACCCTTCTGGTAAATCTACCTAAAGTCCAGATCACTGCTCACTCCACTCAATCGTTCTCATTTTTTTCCCCACCCAGGTACCAAATTCCACATCCTCTTCAATCTCACCTTCCCTCCAGTAAGAGAGCTGTTCACCATCATCTCAGATTGTTCCCAAATCCAAAAACCGTGATCTTTTATGGACTCGTTAACTCCCCCCCCCAATCCAATCCTCGTCCTTCCATTTCCACTTTTCCTCCTGACTGTGTTCCATCTTGTGCACTCCCATGCATCGTCTCCCTGCCCCCATTCCTCCCCAAACCCATTGTTTGTCCGTCCTCCCTCTATCTTGGCCTTCAACTCTGCTGTTGCTGCATCTCCCTCTCCTCCTCTCTCTCTCCCCACCCCCTCTGTTCTCTGTGTGCTGGCTCTTCCCTGAGCCTCGACAAGG
>CM068968.1:77298064-77315208 GCA_035128595.1 Eptatretus atami | reverse complement strand
TGTCGTCGTCATTGTCATGTCGCCCTGCAGCATAATGCGCATATTGTGCTCAAAGAACTCCGTTGACGCCGTTCTTGCTCCAGGTCTGACTTATGAGCCCGATACCTCGCTCTTCTTGTCCGGGCTTTCTGCGTCCGATGACGGACCTGCCGGGATTCGTTCAAAACGACAAAGGAACACAGGAAGGCAACGGTTATCCGAGGGAGCAAATGTTAAATCCTCGGTGTCGTGGATTACTCCTTCGCCACACAAAGGATTAACCGTGCCGTTTTATTATCGTACCAAAAGGGCACGTCGAAAGTTTAATGCTTGTGGATAAAAAATGTGTCATTACAAATCGCGTCAGTACACCCAGCGATCTCCATAATGGGTGCACTTTTGCACACAATCATTCAAGGGCACCACAACGGCACAAAATCACAGCCCGCAAATCATCAAGTGTCTTTGAAAACAATCACTGACGCACGGTCAAAATCAATGCGGAATTTTAACAATATATTAAATATATATAAACTTAATTTAATCATAATATTAAAATTATATTTAAAAAATTATTTACTATTATTTTTATAAAAATTTTATTATTTATTTAACTAATTTAAATAACAAAAAATTATTAAATATAATATATAGTTTAATTATTAATAATTTATTATATTATAAATTAAAAAAAACAAATTTTTAAAATTATTAAATTTTAATCTTATATATTTTTAAAAAAAAAATTTAAAATTTATTTAAAATTAATTTAATAATAAATATAATAAAATATTAATTTAAAATAAATATATAATAATATATAAATTTATATAATTAATATTAAATATATTTATAATAATTTTAAATTTTTATTTAAATTAATTTTAATTTAATATAAAATTTATATAAATATTAAAATTATTTTACTCAATAAATAAATAATAAAATATATATTTATTTATATTATAACTTATTTATTGCTTTTATAATTTATTTTAATATTAAAATTATTTTTATATTATATTAATATTTTTATATTTTAATTAAGAAAAAATTATTATTAAAATTTATATTACATAATAATATATAACTTTTACCACTGCGGATACCTAAAGCCGTAAACATCTGTCGCACGTGTAATAAGCAAGATATCACCAACTACCGGGCTATTTCCTTCAACACAAAGCTGAGCATCCGAGCTTTAACACAAGTACCTAATTGTTCGTAAATATCCCAATTGCAACTTACTGACATGCGTCTGCTCCATGACTCATCCGAACATTTTACGTCCTTCTGTCGAATGCCCTCGTCTGTCATGCAATTGTGTACATCCCATGCCCAGGGTTTAACGAATCTCATATCTCTATCTCTAATCTCTATCTCATTCTATCTATTCCTATATATATTCTCTCTCTCTCCCTTCTCTCTCTCTCTTCTCTCTCTCTTCTCATCTCTCTCTCTCTCTTCTCTCTCTCTCTCTCTCTCTCTCTCTCTCTCCTCTCTCCATGGCCAGCGCAATCGTTGGTGTTTTAATAACCCTAACGGCTAACCCTAACTGCACTGCACTTTGGAAGCTTGGCTGGAAAGATGCTGCCACTAACTAGGGAGCTAGGCTATGAGACGCTGCCACTCTAAGGGCCAGGCTCGGAGATGCTGCACTAACAAGAGCTATTCTAGGAGAAGCTGCACTTACGGAACTAGCTCTTGAGATGCTCAACTCCGGGGAGCTAGGTGGAACCGCATTCTCGGGAGCTTAGGCGGGAGATGCTTCCACGCTTATTGGAGCTGGCTGGGGATGCTTGCACTCGAAGGACTTGCTGGAATGCCGCATCTATGGAGCTAAGCTGGGGACACTGCACTACAGGAGAGCAAGCTAGGATGCTGCACTCGGAGCTAGGCTGGGAGACGCTGCACTTCGGAGCATAGGCTGGGAGACGTGGCACAAGAGAGCTGGCTGGAGAGCAGCACTTCAGAAGCTAGGATAGGAGATGCTGCACTCGGAGTACGCTGGGAGACGCTGCACTCCAGGGAACGAGCTGGGAGACGCTTGCATCGTGGCGCTAGGCTGGGACGCTGCACTCGTGGGAGCTAGGCTGGAGACGCTGCACTCCAGGGAGCTTCAGTCGAGGAGACGCTGCCTCTAGGGGAGCTAGGGCATGAGACGCGCACTCTACGGTAAAAGCTAGGCTATGGGACGCTGCATAAGGGAGCTAGGCTCCGAGATTGCTGCAGCTCTAGGGAGCAGGTCTAGGAGACGCTGCACTCTCGGGGAGCTAGCTTGAGATGCTCACTCTTTGGACTAGGCGAGGAGACACTGCACTTCTCGGGAGATTAGCTGGGATGATGCTGCACTCTTGTAGTGAGGCTGGGAGATGCTGCACTCGAGGAGCTATTGCTGGATTGCCCACTCTAGAGCAAGCTGGAGACACTGCACTACAGAGAGCAAGGCTAGGAGATTGGTTGCACTCGGAGCTAGGCTGGGAGACGCTGCACGAGAGGGAGCTCGGCTGGAGATGCTGCACTTCAGAGAGCTAGGCTAGGAGATGCTTGCACTCGGAGCTAGCTGGAATACGCGTGCACTCCAGGGAGCAGGCGGGGAGACGCTGCACTCGTGGCGCTTAGGCTGGGAGACGCTTGCACTCGTTGGGAGCGGCTGGGAGACGCTGCACTCCAGGGAGCTAGTCGAGGAGACGCTGACCCTTGGGAGTAGTCGAGGAGACGCTGCATACAAGGGATTAGTTCTAGGAGAACACTGCACTCTCGGTTGAGCGAGGCTGGGAGATGTGCCACTCTAGGGAGCTAGGCCTGGGAGACGCTGGCACTCCAAAGAGCTCGGCTGGGAGACGCTGCACTCTCGGGGGAGCTAGGCTGGGAGACGCTGCAACTTGTGGGAGCTAGGCTGGGAAGACGCTGCACTCTAGGGAGCTAGTCTTGGAGATGCTGCCACTCTAGGGAGCTAGTCAGGAGACGCTGTACTCTAGGGAGCTAGTCTTAGGAGAGTGCTGCACTCGAGGGAGCGAGGCTGGGAGATGCTGCACTCTAGGGAGCAGCTGGGAGACGCTGCACTCGAGGGAGCGAGGCTGGGAGATGCTGCACTCGACGGAGCTTGCGGGGAGATTGCAGCACTCAATGGAACTAAGCTTGGGAGACACTGAACTAAAGAGAGCTAGTTGCGGCGATGCGCTGCACCGGAGGCTAGGCTGGGAGACGTCTCCACTCTATGAGCTAGGCTGGAGATGTCTGCATTCCAGGGAGCTAGGCTGGGAGACTCTGCACTCTATGCGAGCTCGGTTGGGAGATGCTGCACGCTAAGGAGCTACCGCCGTGAGATTGCTGCACTCGAGAGAGCTAAGTGGGAGATGCTACCACTCTATGAGCTAGGCTGGAGATGCTGCCTTCTAATGAGCTAAGCTGGGAGCCGCAGCACTCGATGGAGCTATCTGGGAGACGATGCACTCTAAGGAGCTAGGCTGGGAGACACGACACTCGATGCCCAATGAAGCTAGTTGGGAGACATTCACTCCATGGAGCGAGGCTGGGAGACACTTCACTCCATGGACCTCGGTGGGAGACACAACACTCTATGGAGCTAGGATGGGAGACCACAACCACTCATATGCGCTAGGCTGGGAGGACACTACACTCGATGGAGCTCGGCTGAGAGACGCTTTACATCTATGGAGCGTAGGCTGGATACGCTGCACTAGAGGGAGCTATGCTGGGAGACACTACACTTTCTATGTGAGCTCGGTGGGAGATGCTGCACTCAGAGTAGCTGGAGATGCTGCCACTCAAGGAGCTCGGCTGGGAGACACTTCGATCTAAGGAGCTATGTTGTGTGAGAGTGTGTGAGTGCATGGAGGGAGGATGGGAGGCCACTACACTTGATGATGCTAGGTTGGAGACACCACACTCGATGGAGTCAGCTGGGAGACAACTACACTCTATGTATCTAGGCTGGAATCACTTCACTCTATTGAGCTAGGTTGGAGATGCTTGCACTAGAGAGCTATGCTGGGAGACACTACACTCTATGGAGCTCCGGTTGGGAGATGCCTGCCACTCGAGGGAGTAGGCTGGGAGATGCTCCACTCAAGGAGCTCGGCTGGGAGACACTTCGAATCTAGGACTATGTTGCGGAGACACTTCACTTCCATGGAGGGAGGATGGGAGGCACTACCACTTGATGAAAGCTAGGTTGGAGACAACTACACTCGATGGAGTCAGCTGGCGAGACACTACACTCATGTAGCTAGGCTGGGACACTTTCACTCTATGGACTAGGTGGGAGACACTACTCTCCATGGAGGCTGGGCGGCAGACACTACACTCTACGAGCTCGGCTGGGAGGAAACTACCACTCTATGGAGCTCAGGTGGGAGACACTTCCACTCTATGGACCTAGGTTGGAGAACTTACACTCTATGGAGCTAGGTGGGAGATGCTGCACTCTATGAAGCTAAAGCTGGAGACGCAGCACTCGAGGAACTAATCTGGGAGACGAACAACTCCAGGGCTTGGCTGAGACACTTCGAATTACAGGAGCAATGGTGGGAGGACAAACTTACTCCATGTGGCGAGGATGGAGCACTACACTTGATTGAAGCTAGCTTTGGAGACCACTACACTCGATGGAGCCAGGCTAGGAGACACTTCATTCTATGGAGCCAGCTGGGAGACACTTACTCTATGGAGCTAGGCTGCGGGAGACATTACTCTATGGAGCTAGTGTTGGGAGACCACTACTCTCCATGGAGCTGGGCTGGCCAGACACTACAATCTACGGAGCTCGGCTGGGAGAAACTCACTCTATGGACCTAGGTTGGAGACACTACGCTCTATGGAGTTCGGCTGGCAGAAATATACTCTATGGAGCTAGAGTTGGGAGATGCTGCATGAGAGGAAAGCTCGGCTGGGGAGACGCTGCACTCGAGCGAGCTTGGCTGGGAGACGCTGCACTCGAGGGAGCTACGCTGAGAGACGCTGCCACTCGAGGAGCTAGGCTGGGAGACGCTGCACTCGAGGGAGCTAGGCTAGGAGACGCTGCACTCGAGCTAGCTATCGTTGGGAGATGCATGCACTCGAGGGAAGCTTCGGCTGGGAGGACGCTGTACTCGAGTGGCTAGGCTGGGAGGACGCGTGCCACTCGAGCTAGCTAGCTGGCGAGCGCTGCACTCGAGGGAGCATACGCTGGGAGATGCTGCATCGAGGAAGCTAGGCTGGAGACGCTGCACTCGAGCGGGCTAGGCTGGGAGATTTGCTGCACTCGAGCGAGCTAGGCTGGGAGATGCTGCACTCGAGCGAGCTAGGCTGGGGAGGACACTGCATATCGAGCCGAGCTAGACGGGGAGACGCTGCCCATCGAGCGAGCTGCTGGGAGACGCTGCACTCAGCGACTGAGACTGGGAAGTTGACTCGAGCCGAAACTAGGCTGGGGAGACGCTGCACTCGAGCGAGCTAGGCTGGAGATGCTGCACTTTGAGCGAGCTAGGCTGGAGACGCTGCCACTCGAGGCGAGCTAGGCTGGGAGACGCTGCACCGAGCGAGCTAGTGCTGGGAGACGCGCACTCGAGCGAGCTAGGCTGGGAGACGCTGCACTCGAGCGAGCTAGGCTGGAGACGCTGCACTCGAGCGGCTAGGCTGGGAGACGCTGCACTCGAGCTAACTGTAGGCTGGGAGATGCTGCACTCTACAGAGCTAGGATGGGAGATGCTGCCCTCTCAGAGGCTAGTTACTCGAGGTCAATGCACTTCCTTGTCTAGGCTAGGGGTCTGCACCAGTCTCGAAAGTCTTAGGATAGGGGATACTACACTCTTGGGTTTAGGCTAAGGGACACTGCACTCTCGTTGTCTTGGCTAGGGATCACTATACTTCGTCGAGGCTAGCGAGTTACTGCACTCTCGTCGGGCTAGGGTCACTGCACTCTCGTCGAGGCTAGGTTGTCACTTGCACTCTCGTCGAGGCTATGGGGTCACTGCACTCGCGTTGTTTAGCTTGGTGGCACTGCACTCTTTTGGGGGGTAGGCTTGCGACACTTTCACTAATCGGCGGGCTAGATAGAGGAACTGCACTATGGGCAGAAGGGCTTGACTTTGGTGGGGGCGCGATTGCACTTTTTAGGGCTGATAGTGGGCTCTTGCACTATCAGGAGGCTTGGCTAGGGTTACTGCCACTCTTGGGGCCGAGGCTTTTTTTTTCATGGCTTTTGACCTATTTTTTGCCTGAAAATATGTGATTAAACATCGCAGAAGTTCGCACAGTGAAGGCTTCTGCAGCAGAGCCACTCAGTTGGCCTTAAACAGCATCGATTTGAAGTTTGAACTCAGACGGAATATGAAAAGGCGAGGCCTAATAATAGCTAACCAAACGGTTACCACTGGCAACACATGGACAACAAACACCCTCACCTGACAAAGCCTTGAGTTTTCTTCAGAACAGTCGCCAGCAAAATTCTGTGTTCACACCGACGAGGGCTAACCCCCATCCGACCTCACACAATCTGGTCATTCACGCAAATCCTACCAATGCGAAAAAGAAACAGTGACCATCAAACAGAAGGAACTTGGTTACTTGTTCCCAAAAGGCTGTTATAGCTTGATATTTTAATGTCTCCCAGATGATGCATGTTTAAACAGGTACCAGTGATTACCTCGCTAACAACGCTCAGACTGTGTTCTAGAGAGAGTGCTCACAAAAAACGCGCCAATAGGGTCCAAATATAAAATGTTTTATATGGAGAGGCGTTCCTGCAGCATTATTTCTTTACTCGTGAGCAGTATACTGAGGGCTCATTTGGGCTTATCTATTAAAAGTGCTAATCTATACTATGATGGAGCTTTTGTTGATGTTTATTATCTCCTCCTAGACGAAGCGTCAACGGGTCATGAAACTCAGCTACATTGTACTTGTTTATACATGACTCCTGGTCGCTATTACGTTTAACCTCACGAGTGTAAATGTTACATACTCGCTCAATTGCAATGACAACATATCGCGTGTCTCCCGCGTGGCTATCTTCAATTACAACTCCATAAAAAAGCCACTCCGGAATCAACACCTCATTCAGAAAAAAATGGCACGTGACAATCGGAATGAAATCACGACTGAGGATCTCCGGAACCGCATAGGACACACAAAATCACTGACCACCACCACTTCTGGCCACCCGTCCATGGACAGGTTAATCTACAAGTAATAATAAAGATGGTAAAAATCGGTATTATATAAAACGCAAATTAATATCTTTATTATAATAACATCAGTAAGTATTCACAAAACACAATAATATACAACGTCAATAAAAAGAATAAATGATCATTCCCCCTCCTCCTCGTTTTCCACCATGGCACGTGGTAGACAAGGTTAAGAAGAAGACTCATCCTGCTGCAAATCGAAGGCGAATAAACAGCGTGATTGGTCAGAGCGTGCTGCATACAGTACAAACAATGGTGGCGAGTGCGTTATCTCGCGAGAGTGCCTGTGTTATGGATTTTTCTTACAAAATTTTTTTTGGGCTAAAAAAAACATTCTCCACGACAGAGAGCCAAAATGAATATTCAGCATTTCTCAGCGCAGCGTTAAGTGAGGTAATTGCTGTACATGCCACAGCCGGGCCATCACAATGAATAAGCTCTTGATTTAATAAGGGTGGACACAGTTAACAATACGAGAAACATAGGGCGCATACCAGCTGGGCGCTCACCTGGTAGTGCTGCGATATAAAATAACCGGAAGCACAGGTTACGGCATGGATGTACCACAAATTTTTGGTAATGGAGACGAAAGTAAACACCTTACTATTTTTTCTTTTTATTATTGCCATGAAGAAACTTTGCGTGCATCATGGATGAATTAAAGGTTTTTGTTTTTTTATTTTTTTTTTTATACCAAGTCAAGCTTGTGTAAAGCTAATACACAGAAACAAATAACAAGGCGGGAGACAAGATGGGCGGAGAGGGAAGCACAAAATAGTGCGGAAAAAAAAGACAATCGGATAAAATCTGGTAGGAAGAAGAGGAGGGTACACGAGGGAAACAAGATGGACATTACAGGGTTACTTTCAGGAGGAAACAGGCGAATGTGAAGGAGTGAGCTTTGGCGTTAATAACGAGGCGTAGAAAGTATCAGGTATTTGGTGGAAGATTAAAGATGGGTGAACAGCGTCCTTTGAAGCCTGGAGGAGAATGGTGATTGAGTCGAGTGTGGCAAGTTTATTAAGAGGCGGAAAAAGAGGAATGAAAGATAAGGTGCAGGATCGGTGATTTTGGTATGCTCTTTCACCAGAATGGCCTTTTTGGTGGACCTTGATGTGCCCTAAGGAAATTATGCGGGGAGCAGATCACAGACAGAGCAAGGGTGGTAAGGCCGGAAGAGGAGAACAGTCGAAACAGAAAGACCACCGTACCTGACTCGTGGTGAGAGTGAGAGATCCATAGCACTCAGCCTTCATTACTGGACATACCCAATATCCTAAAAGCCTTGGTTTTCCACAGCGTGAAGGTCGAGCTAGGTATTAGGCAGGAGCACCACCCCAGGTGAGAAGAGCAGTCTCCCTCAATCTGCGGATGAAATCTTTGGAAGTGGTGGAAAGTCAGGTTGCCAAGGAAAAACTTTGCATGACGTTTTACTATTGCCAAGTCTGCGTCTGGCTTTGGAGGCCAGCTTGGAGAGGGGCTTTCCCAGGAAAGATCGTGGCATATCGCTGAGACCCCAAAAGCTTTGAATGAAAGTAACTTCTTCAAGAGGATTGTGAAAAAAGAAGGGGGGGAGTTTCCAGAAGTCCTTTTGGAGAGCACGGTGACGGCTGTAATATTTGTCGGATTGAAAGACGTATTCAAAGTGTTTACCAGTTTGTTGATTATTATCCAGCGTCTGCAGATTATATATATATATTATATATATATTGTTACGGTTGTGGAAATAGCATTACACCATAAAGGGCCCTCAGGTGAGATAATCTCCATAGGTTTAACATGTGGTAGTTAGCCAAACCGCGTTGTTATAGAGGGAATTTATGTATCCATCCGGGGCTGCGACGCTTTGAGAGCCATTTTTCTGTTCTATCTTTTATTCAAACAAAACAGCATCTCAACAACCACGCCATTCCCGCACCACAGCGCCAACCACACTACAACGACGCCACCTCCACCACCTACGCTTACCACATCACGCTCTACAACCATTCGCAAACACACCACCTTCGCCTTTAACCTTCACAACTTCATTCCCACATCATCGCTTCTACGGCCATTCCCAAACACCACCAGTCAACCACCAAAACGTCGTTCCCGAGCCGTTCGGCCCTGGAGGTCCGAACGCGTCGATCCGCGCATCAGAATGCTTCACGCCCCACTTCTCTCCGTTTCCAATGGGCTAAGCGCGAGGCGGCTTGGCCCCGCCTCCAGGCGCGTGTAGTGTTGAATTCCGCTAGGTGCCGGCTATGCAAATTTTAGGATCAGGGAGGTTCACGCCTCATTTTTAGCCCGACCAATGGCTCCGGGGGGGGGTGGGGGCGGTGTGGCCCCGCCTCCAACGCGCGTCCTGATCCGCGGGAATTTGCATGTCTGCGCCTCGCTGAGAGCTATAAAAGGCTGCGAGCGGAAGGCGGACTCGCGAGGGAGGAGTGTGGAACTAGGAGAGTGTGGAACTGGATGGAGCTTAGCGTGGAGTTGGGAGCGTTTGAGCCGTTTGAGCGTTGGAGTAGCGCTCTGATGAGATTGAGCCGGAAGAGTGAGTCGGCGCGTGGAAGCGCAGGCGGCGGTCGTCGGGAGCAAGGAAGAGCTCGGGTCCGAGGCAAGGATGGACGGCCGGTCGTTACGGCAACAGGTTGCGTGTGGGATCACATGTCTCGTCGCGGGACCCCAAGCCAGCCAAGCCACTCCCCTCCCCAGGGCGATCAACAAATTTCCCTTCCCCCGCCGGCTGGATAGTGCAAAGGGGGCCCGTTCCTCCCCCACCCCAAACGTTGGTGCCAACGAGCACGCCAGGGGCACGGAAGTCGGGGCACAGCGTGCGCGGACACTTGCGGCTTGCCCGGCCAACGCGTCACTGAGACGCGGTAAGAACCTCCCCGGTCTTGCGGACTGGCCGCTCCTCCAAGGTCCGCGCACATTTGGCCTACGGCCTGTCTGCCTCCTTGTCTTGAGGGTGCTTCCTTCTTTTTGCTTTGTGTAAATGTGTGTTGGCACCGTCTTGTGAAGTAAAACTGTGTAAGTGTTGCCGTGTGACGCGTTAGGTCGGTGTCACTGTTTTCTTCTTGCCTTTGCTTTTTGTGCATTTTTGTATTGGCTGTATATGACGTGCCTTTCTGTGTACTCGCGTAATAAAATGCTTGCTTGTTGAAACTGTCCCGTTTCGCTTCGTCTTTTCTCTATTGACTCTCCATCCTGCTTCACGTTAAGGGGGTTCTGAGGCGGGTTCAAACATCCCGGTATTAATCTGAAACCTCCAGGGCGACGATAACACCGCATCGGTTATCCCGATAGTTACGGAACGGGCCGCCCACAGCGGCTCGTGTCGGAAAGTCGACCTGTGCGAGGGGTTAGATCGCCCGCGTTTACCCATCCGCTGTGGTACTTAGGTGTTCGAGTTTAGCTTGGAACAACGCCTATCCTACGCGGGTGGCCGATTGGCACGATGTGGTGAGGTCGAAAGGCCCACCGCTGACTAGCTCCGGCGTTGGTCCGAGAGGGTCACGACTGAATTGTTTCCGTCTGGTGGGCGACGTTGCCGGATTCGAGTAATCGTGGACCGTTCTGCACGCCGGGTGGGCGCGAAATTCGCCAACAATATATATATATATATATTATTATATATATATATATATATATATATATATATATATATATATATATTAATATTTGCGTGCCGGTGTCTGTGGCAGAGAACGACGCTAGGTGGGGAGGTTATGCCATCTCCCACCAGACTCCCCAAAATTGTAGAGCCGTCGCTCGGATAATTCCATGAGCTGGTGGGTATCGATGAACCGACCGTGGACGCCAATATCTCAACCGCGTTAGCGTAGAGTCGTTTGGTCTCAAACCAATTTACAATAGTACTACATATTTAACTACCAGGAGCACGCCCTTGGAACGCCTGGTCGAACCGGATTTACTCTACCGGCAGCGGTTAGATTCACACTACCGACTACCGCTTTGCCACCTACCTTTCCGGCTCGTTGCAGTCGAGCGGGGCCTGCCAAGGACGTCCCGGCTATGATAGACCTATTACGGGGGATGAAACCCCGCTTATACTCAGACCCGGACCATGCTAGACCAATGTAAGAAGCGACAGAAACGGACTGGGAACATCTCTAATAAATTTATTAACAGTAAAATAAAGACAAAGGCAAGAATTGGTGTGAATATGCAAGCAGGGAAATATTTACAATAAGCAAAAAACACTTCCTCCGTTCTACTTAAAGACGGGCCCACACGCAGACACACACACAACAAGAAAAGAAACCCCAGAGTCTTTATTTGACCCTCGCAGCCGTGAAGAGAGAGAAGCTGGGGGTTAGAGTTTGGTGGGTACCTGGTCGTTGGAGGGGAAGCGTGCTCTGTAGTGTGGCACCTGCCAAAGGTCGTTAGTTTGGTCCCAGTCGCACGTGTGGGACTCGTGGCTCGTGGTAGAGCTCGCGTGGCGAATAGTCGGGGTCCACAGAACTCCTCTCCCCGTAACAGCCACCGTGAAGAACGAACCAGACTGCTCACAGCTACCGTGAACAAAAACTGCCTGACCCAACCACCGTGAAAACTCCTCCTTACTCAGAGAGTCTCGGAGATATATCTCCTCCCACCACAGGGAGGGGCTCTTGGCAAAAAACGCCTCGCTGTCTGCCCCTCATTGGCAGGGTCCTACGGCCCACCTTTCCGGGGTGGGGCCTTGGCCCCTGCCGGGAAACCCCAACCGCTCTTTCCATGCGGGGTCAAAGTTGATGAGTAACAGTATAACGCTGCAACGGCCCCTCCCGGGAAACCCCAGCCAGTCCTCCACGGAGGCCCACACTCGACGAGTAACAGTATCAACGTTGCAAAGGTACATTGGTGGTGCAGCCGGTTGGCGGTGGATCGTGACGGGCCGAGGGTCATGTAGATGGCTTGTTGGTTGTTAGATGTAAAGATTTAATAACCTAACGAAAAGAAGTCACAATGCACGTTTTTTATTCTCCACTAGACAAAAGGAAAGGGATCTGAATACACATGTACTTAACGGGATAACTGAACTTTTGGGACCTGTATGTTGAATGCAAATGGTTTCCAGATCCGTAACTAATATATATATATATAATATATATATATATATAATATATATATATATATATTATATATATGTATGTGTTTATAATATATGTATGTGTTTATATATATATATATATATGTTTGTGTATATATATGTATGTTGTGTATATATGTATATGTGTATGTTTGTATATATATAATATATATATAATATAATATGTGTATGTTTGAGTATATATAATATATATATATATATGTATGTTTGTGTGAATATATATAATATATATATATATATATATATATATATATATATATATATATATATAATATATATATATATATATATATAGGTGTGTGTATGTTTGTATGTGTGTGTATATATATATATATATATATATATATATATATATATATATAATATATTATATATATATATGTGTATGTATATATATATATATATATATATATATATATATATATGATATTTCAAAAAAGGTGTAGATGGATTCAGATGAAACCTGGTGGACAGGTTGTTTGGCAAGGACGAAATTAATTGATTTGGTGAAGATCCAAATGCGGTTTCAATTTTTTTTTAATTTTAAAAGTGATTCTTCAGCATTCAGAGATGGTGCCAAAAATGATATCTAGCATTATATTAAAAAATGTATTCGGCCGAATATGTTCTCCTGGATGAGGCATTCCATGGGTGGAGGTATCCACTTTACCGAGTGCCCTTCTCGTTTTTATCTGGGAACCTTTAATTGTAATCTTCAACAACGTGTTGAAATTTTATGCCTGAGGTTCGGTCCTTATTTGAGTCTTTTATCAGGTTCAGCTTGTTGAAACCCCTTATGGCACCTACAGTCAGTGGACACAAGGTGACCCATTACAATGTGATTCAGTGTCACCAACTGTGGAAAGTCTTATTTGTGGTCAAGGAGAGGAGGCTGCACAACTTTGACATGGACAGTGAATTTTTGTTTAAATACTTAACGATAATCATTTTGAACTGGGGAAATTCCTGTTGTGTGACACTGCTTCCGAAACCTAACAACTCAAAGTAATTATCACCAATTCACTTTATTTCTGCTGTACCAAAATGGAATCAATACTACAACGGGTTGAAGCTGGTTCAAAATACTTTTATTACCTCTTGATTGTTGTTTTGCAAAAACCTATTTTTGCTGTTTTTGATAATGGTTTCAATAAAGGTTTTACAGCAGTTTTTTGACTCATTTTGCATTTATTGTCTCTGATAAAATGCCCATCTATCTCAAGCGTTGAAAGTTCCACAATTCTTGGAAACGTTTGTTCCAAATTTGGAAAGGTTAAGGTCCAAGCGAGTGAAGTAACCTCTCCAAGGCCGTAATGCATCCTTCAATGTGTTGGTTTATTATAACACAATCCATATTTTCTCTTGGAAAGGTCTTTGACCTGGTACAGTAAGGTAAATGAGTGGTTGCTTTCTTCCATTTCTCATTCTTTATGTTGCAGGGCATAGTGAGGTGGAGGTTCTCACAAGAGGACAGTCGTAGTCGGAGAGGGGCAGGACGAGTAAGACCAAATGTAATGTTATATAAAATAGGGAGCCCACCAAAGGGTGGAGGAGCTCCTCTTGAGCCAACGGCCATCCATATCTGCAGACGTACTCCCATAGTTGGATTACCTCTTTCTAGGAGGTTGGTGTCAGGATTTGCACTCCGGCCACCGTAAAATGCTTCATTTTGCAACACACACAAGAAAACAAAAGTAAAACTAAGAAATACCCACCCTATGGGAGTACCTCCTGTGCAGCTGCCCTTCATCCGGCAATTCACTGGATGACTGTATTGGAGCAAAGCCTTCATGACCCCCATTCTTTGATGGAAAACCACAGGGAAATGTTGATGGGTCGAGTTGTGGTGGTGTGTCGGGATGGTGCTGAGGTGTCGTCCACCAGATGGCGGTATCCTTGGGTTAACCTGAGTCCTTCCCTTCGGGTGCGTGCCTGGAATTTCCTCGCTCTTAGAGAGGATGATCACCTGTATTTACTGTCGTCTGAGCTCCAGCGATCGAACACCAGTATTGCAGCACTTTCTGAGGTTCGGAGACTGGATATTGGTAAGATCATGGCGGGTGGTTACACCTACTACTTGTCTGTCTGTACACCCTGATGGTTACCATGCCCAAAGGGTTACTGTAGCTGTGTCCAACAAACTGACTCCCATGATAATCGAGGTAACACTGCTCAATGAGCATATTATGAGAATGAGGAGTCATCACTCCCTGGGTGTCATTTCCCTTGTCTGTGTATGCTTTGACTGAGGAGAGTGATCTCAATGTGAAGGAGGCATTCAATTCCACACTCAAGTCTGTGGTTGATCAGTGCTGCACGCACTGATCAACTACATATGTATGTGTCTGTCTGTATGTATATTGTATTATGTATGTAGTATATATATATATGTATGTATAATGCATGTATGTTTGTATATATACAGTGGGGAGAAAGTATTTGATACACCTGGATTTTGCAGGTTTTCCCACTTACAAAGCACGTAGAGGTCCGTAATTTTTATCATAGGAACACTTCAACTGTGAAAGACGGAATCTAAAACAAAAATCCTAAAATCACATTGTATGATTTTTAAATAATTAATTTGCATTTTATTGCATGAAATAAGTATTTGATACATCAGAAAAACAGAACTTAATATTTGGTACAGAAACCTTGTTTTGCAATTACAGAGATCAGACGTTTCCTGTATTTCTTAACCAGGTTTGCACAGATTGCATCAGGGATTTTGGCCCACTCCTCCATACAGATCTTCTCCAGATCTTCAGGTTTCGGGGCTGTCGCTGGGCAACACAGACTTTCAGCTCCTCCAAAGATTTTCTATTGGGTTCAGGTCTGGAGACTGGCTAGGCCATCCAGGACCTGAGATGCTTCTTACAGAGCCACTCCTTAGTTGCCCTGGCTGTGTGTTTCGGGTCGTTGTCATGCTGGAAGACCCAGCCACGCCCATCTTCAATGCTCTTGTTGAGGGAAGGAGGTTGTTGCAAGATCTCGCGATACATGGCCCCATCCATCCTCCCTCAATACGGGGCAGTCGTCCTGTCCCTTTGCAGAAAAGCATCCCCAAAGAATGATGTTTCCATCCATGCTTCACGGTTGGGATGGTGTTTCTTGGGGTTGTACTCATCCTTTTCTTCCTCCAAACACGGGCGAGTGGAGTTTAAACAAAAGCTCTATTTTGGTCTATCAGACCACATGACCTTCTCCCTTCTCCTCTGGATCATCCAGATGGTCATTGGCAAATTCAGACGGGCCTGGCATGCGCTGGCTTGAGCAGAGGGACCTTGCGTGCGCTGCAGGATTTTAATCCATGACGGCGTAGTGTGTTACTTATGGTTTTCTTTGATACTGTGGTCCCAGCTCTCTTCAGGTCATTGACCAGGTCTGCGTGTAGTTCTGGGCTGATCCCTCACTTTCTCATGATCATTGAGGCTCCACGAGGTGAGATCTTGCATGGAGCCCCAGACGAGGGAGATTGACTGTTATCTTGAACTTCTTCCATTTTCTAATAATTGTGCCAACAGTTGTTGCTTCTCACCAAGTGCTTGCCTATTGTTCTGTAGCCCATCCCAGTCTTGTGCAAGTCTACAATTTTGTCCCTGATGTCCTTAGACAGCTCTCTGGTTTGCCATTGTGGAGAGGTTGGAGTCTGATTGATTGAGTGTGGACAGCTGTCTTTATGCAGATAACGAGTTCAACAGGTGCAGTTAATACAGGTAATGAGTGGAGAATGGGAGGGCTTCTAAAGACAAAACTAACAGGTCTGTGAGAGCGGATTCTTACTGGTTGGTAGGGATAAATACTTATTTCATGCAATAAAATGCAAATTAATTATTTTAAAATTATACAATGTGATTTTCAGGATTTTTGTTTTAGATTCCGTCTTTCACAGTTGAAGTGTACCTATGATAAAATTACAGACCTCTACGTGCTTTGTAAGTGGGGAAACCTGCAAAATCGACAGTGTATCAAATACTTGTTCTCCCCACTGTATATATATATATATATATTATATATATATATATATATATATATATATATATATATATGTTACAGATTTCTGCCGGCGTCGGCGTTCGCCACGACCGCTTCAGTCCAATCGCAGTCGCGCGCCCACCGAGGCCGGAATCCAGTCGTAGCTTTCCGGACAACCGGAAACCAGCTACGGGTGCCTTTTAACGCACCATAAACTTGTCAATTATTCTGTCCGCGCCTACAGGTTAATCGCCAAATTGTCGATATACCTAACTATTCGCGCGGACAGAAATACGGAGTTTATACTCGACGGGAACTTGTATGGAACGAGCCGTTAGGCGTGCTCGTCCGTGTGCGTTTTCTGAGCGGTTTTAAATCGCCAAGTTCCGTCGGACCAGATTATCACTTTTATCGGCTTTAATAGCCAGTTAATTCCCCGATCGCGGTAGTGGCAGTCAATGTAAGGAAAATGATGCAAAGAGCAGATCGACATTTAAACAATGGAGCATTTATTTACAGTAAGCACGTAATCAATTGGGGGGAATGGGAACAAGACACGAGCAAAAAGCCTACAGCCGAGTCTATCGATAATGTACACGCAATCATGCACTTAACCGCAATTCTACTTAATGAGACAAGGCGCACGACTTCCCTACAAAACCAAGGAAAAGAAATAGGGCTCGTGAGCCTTTAATGGTACTCAGAGCCGGGATGACCGAAGGACTCAAAGAGACGGGCTGGTTACCTGGCCGCCCTTGGTGTGGGACTGCGACGGTCTTCGGGTCGGCGACCCCTGTGTCTCTGTTCCACCTGGGGCGTCGCGAAACGCGCCAGTCACTTGAGCGGCTTGAGCAGCTTGGCGGGTGGCTTTCCTCGGTCGCTTGGCCTTCCCCGCG